>VZTQ01010941.1:0-449815 GCA_013400755.1 Pelecanoides urinatrix
TTGGGGCTGTGACAGCAACCGGGCCTCTGCTCCGCGATGGCTGAGCTTTCAACCCCTGCGCCGGGCCAGCTCCCCCCAACACTGCAGATCTCGCCCGTGGGATCGATCCCTGCACGTGCCCCTCGCAGCCCGGTGGGACCCACCTGCCCCACTCCCATCCCAGGGGCTGGCACATCCCTCTGCCTCCCCGGGCACAGCCTGCTGGTGGGCGACGGCAAACTGGTGTCACTGGATCCACTCTGGGGGGGACACCGTCCCCCAGCAGTGCCCGCACAAGCCCCTTCGAGTCCGGAGTGAGGGGGAGCACTGTCGGCCCTGCGGCAGCCCCCGGACCATGCTGTTCCGCAGGGTGCTTCCCGGCCATTCCCACCAGCTATTTCTCCCGTGTCCTGATCAACCCTTCCCTCCAGATCAGCCTTCCAAGATCTGTTTATCTGTCTGTCCATCCACCCCTCTGCATCTCGCTCACCCCCTCGCCCGGGTGCATCAGCATCCCTCGGGCTGGTGCGGACGGGCCCCTCCCGGGAACAAGCCTGGGGATGTTCTCACCCCCCCAGACCCGCGACACCGGCTTGGAGCCAAAAACTGTTTGCAGCAGCTGGGATCAGTCGGGCTCTTTCCTCTTTCGCCCGCTCCCCATCACCCTCCAGCCTCCTCCCTCTCCGCAGGGACAGCATCTCCTTCCCCCAAATCACCTCCCACATCCCCACTGAGCCGAGCCGACTTTTGCGCTTTGTCTCCTAAATGCTGCATGGTGCAGGAGTCCAACAGCCACAATACATCTCCTGATGGCAGCTCGCTCCCTCCGGCCAGCCCCGGCCTCGCAGCCTGCACCTCCCCTCTGGGCACTGCCGCAGCCCACCCGCTCCTACCCCAAAAGCCTCCAGCCCTCTGGAAAACGGCACGGCTTGACTTCGTGTCACTCTGCTCGCGCAGGGGAGAGCTGCTGGGGTGATGCTACAGTTTCTGGGGCTGCTCTCCTGCTCCTGCCCCCCGTCCCATGGGGCTGGGACTCCCCCTCCCCTGTTGTCCCTGCCCGAGCAGGGTAGCACGTAGCAGAGCCAAAACTCAAACACCCTCATGGGCACCTCTGCCACAGAGCTCAGCTTTTTTTGGAGATCTCTGCTCAGGCAGCCTGACATTACAACATTCTTCCAAAGGCTAAAAACTTGCTCACACCCTAAGAAAAATCCTACATTAAAAACAACCCATCGCCTCCCCCTTAATTTGCTTGTGCTGCTCCTGGGGACTCCGGGCAGCAAATGTGTGAACTGAACTCTGAAAAGGGCCCAGACTTGGCTCAAAGCAAGAGATTTTGCATCATCGTGTCTTAAAATGTCAGCACTTTAATTAGCTGCCATCTGAAGCTGGAGCGGGTCTGCCTGGAAAACAGCTAGCAAACTGTTTTGCCCCTCTCTGTTTTCAGTTCAGATTGAGAAATTTGTTCAAGCTGACCTTTTCCCTCCCAGACCCAAAAAAAGTTCCCAATCCACAATGGCATTTCCTAAAAATAGGACAAAACAGCCCCCCAAAAATACCAACCAGCTGTAGGCATGACGTTGTGCTCAGCTAAACTGCATCACGCCAACGCAGGGAGGAGCCGCGCGTCAGAGGACTTCAGCAGCGAGATTCCTGGCCTGGGAGAGACGAGGCGATGCTCCCGGGCTCCTGCGGTCAGCCGCGGCTGTCGTGTGCCCGGCACGTCCTCCTGGCATCTCTCCAGGGCTCCCACCTCGTTTCATCGCCTCTTCATTAACCCGGAACGGTTTAATTCATTAGGTGCCCATCTGGGACCCGCAGCAAACACGATGGCATGGCAAACCAAGCGGGCAGGGTGAGGTTTGGGGGGTGCAGGGTGCTTTTAAGGGGAAGATGGTCCCTGCCATCACCCCCTGGACCTGTTCTCGGGACCCAGGCTCTCCTGGCATCTCCCTTGAACAGCACCTAGCACCTCTCTAACCCTCGACGAGCTGGACCTAAGCGCAGGGATGACACGGGGGTGATCGGCACCATCCCCCAGCCCCCCAGGAGCCCCCAACCTGCTGCCGGAGGGGATGGAGCTGCAGGGCATCACCCCCTGCAAGCAACCTCCCAAGGCAACGCAGGCTTCCCCGCTGTTCTTCTACCTCCAACCCCATTTGCTGTTACCACCAGTGTCAGGGTTTTCCCTTTCATCTCCTTCCGACACTGCTGCCAGGTCCCCTTCATCCAACAGGAAAAACCCCAGCGAAAGTTATCTCAGATCAAGGTGTCACCTGCTCAGAGTTTTCTAGTGCATCATTTAAATCTCCACTCTCACCTACCCTTTTCATTTTATTTTTTGTACCTGTAAGGCTCCCGGAGTCATAACTTACACTCCAGGGTAATTTCTTGCTCTAAAGGATACAGTGAGTTTCTTCACAATTTGCTGACCAGCCGAGAACGCTTCTCCGGGTGGGTTACGCTGGGTAATTACAGGATTTCAGCTGCTGGAGATGGAGGTTTGAGCCTCCTTATGCTCTGTGTGTGTTAAATTAATCAAAGCAAAGCCAGAGGATGCACCTGAAAAAAACACAGGAAAGTAGGAGGCCACGATGCCCCACCGTGGCTGCTGGTTTTGGAAATCTTGGTGCCACACCACCTCACAGGGCTCCGGTGCCCCAGACAAGGCTGTCTCCAGCATGACATCTAAGAGCAGAAGCCACCACAAGCCAGGGACTGCTGTCAGGAAGGACCATGCAAGCATCCACCATCGTGATGGCTGGGCACTGCGAAGGGCTCAGGGATATTGCTTTTGGGTCTGAACTTGACCTGGAGCCCAGTGAGCATCTTCTGGGAGATCGGCTGGTGCTGCGCAGGCCACCGGCACAGCCCGGCACCGCGGGCCCTCTGCCCTCTCGACATGGCAGAGCAGCAGTTGGTCCCCTTTGCAGAGCAAGGGAAAGCTCGAGCCAGAGAAATACCTTCCTCAGAGCCTAATAATTCTTCAGCACGTCAGAGGAAGACGAGCGGGATCAAAAGCATCCTCCCTGCCTCCCCGCTCATTGACGGAGAGCCTGGAGTCCTGGCTTTGCGGTGCTCTGGCTTTGGTGGAGTTCAACACTCATCTGCGGCGTGGCATGCAATTACGGCTCGAAAAAAAGAAGGGGCAGATCGCCCCGGGCGTGGGAAGAATAAGAGCCAGCCGCCTTTCATCCACACCCCACCGTCCACCGCCTGCCGCTCGCTATTCTTATCCCTCCTGATCAAGGAGAAGCGTTTCCTCCTCCTGCAATTGAAGCCTGGAGCCCCGGCATCGCGTGGGGAACCGTCCGGCTGCGCCGAGCGAGGGACAGAGCTGCTCCCGGCCCCACGCTGCGGGCCATGACCCTGCAAAGATGGCTTTCAAGCACAGAGACCGCCTTGTGGAGACTGATATTTATGTACATATATACGTACAGCTCTGCCGCTTCTCGCACGCGGAGGAAGGTCAGCCTTGGTTCACGCTTGATGTGAGAAATGCTGTAGCTCAGATGATGGCGGGCAGCGGAGGGACCGTTCATGCACCTGCGTTGGTGCCAAACAGAGGTTGTGCCCTAGGGAAGAGGAGAAAAGGGGCTCTAGGAGGAAACTTTGGTCATTGGGATTTAAAAATCCCCTTGTGTTTGCATGAGAGAGACCCTGACTCTTTTCTGCTTGGGCAACTTTGCCCTAAATTCTAATCCTTGTGAAAAAAACAAGATCCCATGAGTTACGATGGCAAGTGGTCACTCAGGGCTTGTGCCCCGCTGCCCTGGAAGAAGATGGAAGTTGCTACTAGCACCATCCATGAGTAGAAAGCAGAGCTGCCTTGGTGGCAAGGAAAAAAGACTCGCCAAGAGCCTGTGTCTGTTCAGCCCCCACGGCAAAGGCTGCTGCCCAGGCCGGACAGCGTAACGCAAGTTCAGTAAGCGCTTGAAGAAGGTACCTGGGTCCCGCTGTACTAACATGAAGCCAAATCAGCAGAGCTATCCCAGGGACCAAGAACATTTGAGGAGCAACCAAGGAGACACCAAACTCACCTGGTGACGCTCACAGCTCCCATCTGCTAGAAGAAGACCTTCCTCGCGCAGCAGACGGGCGCTGCTGATGCTTCCAGGCTGCCTTTGCCACTCCTCTCTGATTTCGTTGTCTCCAGTTCTTAGAAACCGCTCCAGGAATTAACCAAACCCAAGGTTTCTGGAGATGTTGGAAGAGCACAGCAGGGCGCACCGGGCAGGTCTCCAAGAGGAGGCTCTGAACGTGTCCAGCTCCCCATGCCCTCAGGACCAAAGCCAAGCCGGGACTGCAGCCCTCAACAGCCCCAGGGCTGGAGGGACCCCAACAGGGACATGGTTTAGTGGGCATGGTGGTGTTGAGTTGATGGTTGGACTTGATGACCTTAGAGGTCTTTTCCAACCTTAGTGATTCTATGATTCTATGACCTGCCAAACCACCATGTCAGGCCCTCACCTCTCCCCCAGCCCGGCTCTGGGCAGCCTGCCCTCCCGCTCCCACAGCTTTGTCCGAACTCGTCACCACAAGGATCTCACCACTGAAACCACCAGTGCAGGGAGAAGGTGCCAGCGCCCTGCCAACCACTTCAGGTGGAGCGGGACCCCACCCCTGGTCTCCCGCACGGCAGGCAGCCCAGCCCGCCGGAGCTGCGGCCGGGATCATGGGCAGCGGGCCACGTGCTGTTAATTGGCTGGGAAAGGCATCATTATTCCCAGGTTCCTTCCTAGCACGTTCTTCATGTCGGTACAGCTGCAGGAAACCAGCTTCATTATCTTGAAGGATCCAGGAGCTCTTCCCAGATGTCAAACGCAGAAGCAGCTCCGAGAGCTCTTGCGGAGAAACCGAAGTCCAGTAAAAGGTCACTCCTTGCTTTACTCCCAGGGGAATTCTCGACAGTGACCCCAAGCTTGCCGGCGACTCACGTGCCGACGGATGAAGCCTCGTGTTTCAGGAGCCAGGGCTGCTCTCTCCCAAGCGCCGGGGACCACACGTGCTCGGTCCTCTCGCTCGCCCCTCGCAGTTAAGAGTTTATGGCACGTTGCACTGGGGATGCTTCAGCGTCCTGGGGAGATGCTGAAGCAAAACGGCCCCGTGGAGAGGGGAGCAGCTCGCTCCCCAGTCTGCACAGCGCGGGGTGGGGAATTGCATAGGGCTCCTTGCTGCAGGTTCATGCCTGACTGCAATCAATATAACCTTTAAAAATTAATCTACTTTCTCCTCTCTTTTGCTCACAAATACAGTTGCTGCAATTCCTCCATTTCCATGACATTTGGGGGAAAAAATCTGCTTCAGTGTAATGCCTTCCTTACTTTATTAATAGACTTTATTTCTTTAGGGTGAAATTAAAATAAAGGCTACTTTTTTTTTTTATGATATTGGGAAATAAAGGTTCTTTCTCCCACCTAATCACTGCACTGCTGTATGTGCAAGCAACTGCCAAGCAGAAAGAGCAGAGCAGTCAGGACAGCCGGGGTCTGTTCCCAGTGCTCCCAGTCAACCTGCTTTGAAACTGGGGGAAAACCACTGCCAAAAGTTCATGGTCAAAGAGCTGTGCCCCGGGTCGGTCACCAGAGCGCCGGGGCAGCTGCATGGCATGGCCGCGGGCAGCCCTGGCACGAGCACAGGGAGCTTCTGCATTTTGGTCTTGCTCCCGATTTCTAAATATTTGAGCGAAATCGGCAGCGAGGGCTGTCGGCCTCTCAGTCACCCGCAGCCTGGACAAGGAGGGCTGCGGAACCCGAGCCGATGAACGGATAAGGAAAGGACGACAGGCCCAATTTACACATCCCTCTGCTTTTTTACTTTAAATAAAAAAGTGGGTTTTCTTCCCGGTTCCGCACAAGCAGAGCCCAGGCCCTTCCTCGCCCCCTCCCGCGCGGGGCTGTGCACCCTGCGTGTCCCAGGGGACAGCTCTGGACCCTGACGCAAAGGGACACCCTGCCACCCAGCTTGTTCCCCTGCGCGCATCTGTAAAATAAATAACTGAATCAAGCAAGGGAGAAGGGTCCTCACCCATGCCGACGTGGTGAGAGATGCCTCCTCTCTAAGTGAGCTTGCAGAGATGAAAATGAACCCCCCGGTACAGCGGACCTGTCGTGCTTCAGCACAGCAGCCAGACCTCCAGCTGCTTCGGGGAGAGAAGGAAAAGGGTTTAAACAGCTAATTCAGGCTTTGCATTCACCTGAGGCTCTCTGGGTGCAGAAGGGGTGCCGATGCAGCTCACCCTCTGTCCAAAATTTCTCACAATTGCTGGTCTGTAGCCTGCTGTCCTGCGGGGTTGTGCTCTGCATCCCTGCATCCCTGCATCCCTGCATCCCTGCATCCCTGCCCTGAACAACCCTGCTCCCAGGGAGCCGCTTCTGCCAGACCTGCCAGGCACACCGCGATCCCGGGTTATGTCTTTCTGCGCACAGATACCCTATTTCTGTGCATCTAATGACACGTGTTTGGGCAGAGGACACGGGCAGCGGCAGCAGGACCCCCATGGACCGCACGGCCCCCCGGCAGCACCGTGCCCGTGGGAGGCTGGGGAGGGCAGGGCAGGAGAGCGGTGCCCGCTGCCCGGCCAGGCAAGGCGAGGGGTGACCCGTGTCGCCCACGCTCCCCGGTCCCCTGGCACGTGTGGGACGGTGCCACTGCCCACGACAGCCCTCCGGCCGCCCCCCGCTCCTGACGTCCCCGGCCGCGAAAGACGGGGCTGGATTGCCTGGAACAAACCCAGCAGCCTGCTCCTTCTCTTTCCCCGGCTATTTTTATCCTCCTCCCAATGACAGATTGAGGGCTTCAAAAACAGCCCGGTGAACTCTCTCCTGCTTCCCCGCCATGGAAATTACTGCACAGCAGTTCAAAATGGGAGAGCAATTTGCAAAACAAATAAGTCTCCGATTAGCTAACAAGCGGCAGACTGACCTTACAGGGACCCTTTCATTAGGAGACACTTATTTCCTGATACTTCTCTATAGAGCACCGATTAACTGCATTGGGATGGAGGGAGGTACTTCATACTGTTTTAATGAATTAAATATATGCTCCTATTTGGCTCTTAATGTTAAAAAAAAAAATTAAGTACAGCAATTGTCACATTCCCAAAGCCAGTCATCTCTCTACCTAGCCGTTCATTTCTACTTTCCCCTTCCCACCACAAAGTTTAATTTGTTAATGTGCTTCTCATGTCACGGTATTTTCCTCCATTGACACCAGCCCATCAAAGTGTCCCGCACCATCCGGCTGGGTGAGCGAGGACAACGGCAGCGGAGCAAAGGAGAAGGATAAATGATCACAAATTGCACAGGGAGCTCAGGAGCTCTCGTCCCGGTCTCCTCCCGCTCTCCGAGGGTACCCCGGCACACGGAGGAGTGCTCCAGGCCCCGTCCTGGCCATTAGCTCCTGCTGGGGTTTTATCTTCTCCTCCCGTTTCTCCTCTCCCTTCTCCCGGCATCTGCAAACAGAGAAGCAGGAGATGTGCCCCCACCACCGGGCTCAGCCAGCCCGAGCTCCTGCCGGGTGATGCTGTCGGAGCAACGTGGCTCCCGAGGGATGCAGGGAGGTTTTGGGGACAGGTTAGAGGGGCTCAAGAGAAAACGTCTTCTCCTGGGATGTTCCTCAGCCTGCTCTGCTGAGGTGATACCCATCTTTGATGTTCTAGAAGCACAAGCCCTCCCAGAATCTCCCAGGAGGGATTAGGAAAAAAAGAAGGGGAAAAAATAACGACAAGGAAACAGTGGAGGAGGCAAGCGACCGAAGGTCCCAGCCACGGGGCTGGCTGTCCTGAAGCTCTCCCCCGCTGCCCACGGGGCTGCAAACCTCACACGTTACCTGATGTACCTCTGACTGGCATGTAATTTAATTACCGCACGCTTAAAAGATTAAATCCACGATTAAAAGAATTTATATGGATTAGCACAGGATGATTTTAAATCACTGCCAGCCCACGGCAAAGCAAACCAGCAATCTGCAACCCGCAGCAAAACGGCGACGCGAAGGGCTGGGCGGCAGCCCTGGCCCCGCTCCGTGTGCCAGCCCCGCGGCTCCTCGGGGACGGCACAGCCGGGCACGGGGGCCTGTCGAGAGCCCCGAGCCCCTTCCCGGCACAGCCGGCTCCGTGCCGGCGGCAGCACAGGCACTGCCGCAGAGACGGGAGTGCTTTCACCTCCCCAGCACGCTTCTCTCCCGATCCATCACTCCATCGCACACATCGCTGCTTGACAGCATTCCTCTCCGAGTCCCCAGTCATGAATTTTAGGCCGTTGTTAAGTCCATCTGTTATTTTTCTTAAGTCACTTATTAGATGTCCCTTTATGGGGGAAAGAAAGAAGCTGGATGGGAGGAAAAATAAAGCATGCAAACTGGGAAGATTTACAAAATAAACTGGTTTAAATCAAATTCACAGGTCTCCAGCTAAAGCTGTGCTCCAGAAAGCGTTATTGTTTCCCTCTCAGGGGTGAGAAGGAGAATGTGAAATTCATTTTCCTGTGCTGGGAGGGAAAGGGAGGATCAAGGGCAGCATTTTCATCAAACTGCTTCTTCCAAAACAGCCATTTAAAAATCTTCATCCCTTTGCCCGAGCAGCCGCCTCATCTGGCTGCTGCGGGTGTCCCCAGCCAGGGACGGGGACCGAGTGGGTCCAGGGCCAGCCCAGTGAAACTGCTCCATCAGCTCGAACAAACATTTTGCAGCGTCTCTGAGAAAATTTTGCTTTCCTAAACGACCGGAGCCACCACCTCGCCCCTCTCGCCTACCACCACGAAGCACGACAGCTAACGCCGGTGTTCAGGTTTGCCCTTGCTCCTCGGGCAGCGCGTGCCTTGCTCCGCTCGCAGCCTGGCCGGCAGCCGCCAACGTGCGCAGCCGCAGCGCCGTCTCCTGCAAATCCCCGACGGCTGGATGCGGTTTGAGACGCCAGCCAAGGACACTCATCCAGCCATCTGCTGATAGCACAGCCGTGCGAGGATGCTGAGAACAGCTTCCCGACCCCCAGGCCCCCGTGCCGCTGCTGCATTAGGATATATTCGGTACTTTTGTTTGCAGTATTGCAGAGCAATACGGTGCCCTGTGCAATCTGTTTGATTTGAAATATTAGTGAAGAGATTAGAAACAGTGCTCATAATTTTGTGATGCATATGGTAATTAAAGTGTTACATTGCAATTATGATGTAATTAAACTGTGGGATGCTCTTCAAGATGCAATTGCCACTCATTTGCATAACTGACGGATTTGCTTATTATCACCCTTTTAATATATGTATTAAAAAGAGCATCAAGAGCAGCGGGTATGGAAGCTTGCAGCAGCTCTACCCAGCACTCAGCCTTCCTCCAGCCACTGCAGGGCCCAGGCTGTCACTCCCCAGCTCCGACCGCGGCCACTTCACCTCCCCTGGCCAGGGCTCCCCCCGCCAGGACTCGAGAGCGGCTCCGCTGACCAGCAGCCCCCCGGAAGCCCAGCCCGTGGCGAGCACCCCGGTTGGGGCAGACGTACCTTCACGCACACCCACCCTGCGGCAGTCGGCGGGGGCTCGGTGCAGCAGCTCGCTGGGCCCCCCCGGGCAGCCGCTAAGCAGCCTCCGGGTCACCACCACCGCTGCCAAACTCTCCCCTGCGCCGGAGCCGCCGGGCTCTTATTTCAGAGAAAGAGGTTTTCCCCTACTCCAGCCTCCCTAAGCCAGTTCTCGGTTATTCACCCTTTCAAGGATGCTGTTTGCGGGTCCCTGCCTGGAAAGCCCCAGGAACCCACCAGACCTGACCTTTCCAAGCAATTAATGCAAATCCCTACACCCTGCTACACCCACCAGCTCTACACATCTGGCACGGCGCAGCCACCGAAAGGCGTGCTGTGTGTGCAACATTGTCCTCAGTCACGCAAAGACCTTCCTGGATCTGTAGACACTGAAAAAAAATCACCTTATAAAATATGACTGATTTTCTCCTTTTTAAACTCATCAGAACTTCCTCTGAGGAGCTAAAATAAAAATACTCTCAGAACCGGGCTGTCCGTAACCTTCTCCCGATCAGACGGCTGTGAGTGGGTGTAACACGCGGCAGGGACGTGGGTACATGCTGGGGCAGCCGGGGAGTAACGGCTCAGGAAGAGAAATCTTCACTGAAAGCCAAATCCTGTGTCTGGACTTTGCTTTTATCCAGAGAAGGCCATGCCTTAAAACATCCCTGGCAGCTGGTAATGCCTCGGACTCACTGAAGGGCGCACAAGAAAAGGAGAAAAGACTTTTCAAATGGTTCCTTTTATCTGCTGTTTTAACCTGCACCGAGAAACACGAGATTCCTGAAAACCGTGATGTCCCCTATTCTGCAGAAATAGATCTATCAGGAAAATAACGGTGCTGCTTTGAGGGGAGGGTGGGTTGGGCTCTGCGAGGGGCAGAGCGTTCCATCCCCTGCCCGGCGAGGCCCCGGGCACCGTGCCCGGGCTGAACGCTCTGCAGCGCAGCGGGGCGCCGGCAGAGAGCTCTGGGGGCGCAGGCACGGCGCTCTGGGGCTGCAGGCACGGCGCTTCGGGGGCGCAGGCACGGAGCTCTGGGGGTGCAGGCACGGAGCTCTGGGGGTGCAGGCACGGAGCTCTGGGGGTGCAGGCACGGAGCTCTGGGGGTGCAGGCACGGAGCTCTGGGGGTGCAGGCACGGAGCTCTGGGGGTGCAGGCACGGAGCTCTGGGGGTGCAGGCACGGAGCTCTGGGGGTGCAGGCACGGAGCTCTGGGGGTGCAGGCACGGAGCTCTGGGGGTGCAGGCACGGAGCTCTGGGGGTGCAGGCACGGAGCTCTGGGGGTGCAGGCACGGAGCTCTGGGGGCGCAGGCACGGAGCTTTGGGGACGCAGGCACGGTGCTTCGGGGGCACAGGCACGGAGCTTTGGGGACGCAGGCACGGAGCTCTGGGGCCACGCGGCAGGACACGGGCACCTCGCACCATCAGACCTCAGCGAGACGCGGGGCTATAAACCTCTGAATTGCCAGGCTTGCTGCTCAAAACGTTCTGCATTTTCTTAAAAATACATTTATCTTTGCATAATTGCCTTCCCAAACGATATCCTTCCTTTCATTACAGATTCTGTTAGCCTGCCTAGAAAAAAAAGAACATTGATTTAGGCAAGTAAGACTCTCTCCGTTTAGACTCTGAGCACACCCACACGGTCCAGGATGGGGCCCCTGGCTGCGGCAGGACCCGGTGCCGCTCAGCCGAGCTAACAGGGCTCTTCTGCTGCTGCGGGGAGTTGTCTTCCTTCCCACCCAAAAACGCTCTTTGGGAACAACAGAAAGGGTTTTGCTGTACGATGGTGAAACTCCAGCTGCACTGCCCGGGGGCATTTCAGCAGTCAGCAAGTCTTACAAAACAGGTACAAAATGAGCACGGCCACTCTGGTTTCGAGACATTTTAGGCATTCTGCTGCAGAAGAAATTTGCTTTTCACTCCTTTCTGAGCAGACCTAACCTGAAAAATGGCAAGCTGCTGTGCAGGCTGGCCGGGCTGGCCGGCACGGCGCTGCGGCGGCTGCCCCAGCTCGCTGCGAAGCCAGCGCTGGCTCTGCCGCAAAGTTGGGGTGCTCGCACTCGGGGTGCATGTGGGGCTCTCATTCGTCTCCAAGGGAATACGACCACTGCAGGCCTAACTTGCTGAAGATTTAATACAGCTGGAGTTTAATTTCAGTTATATAAGGACTTGTCAAAGTTAGGCATGTAAGTCAGCATTAGATTTAGCTGTATGGCTCTGTGCTTCTCTTTTTTTTCATTTTTTCTCCCCCCTCCCTTAAAAAGCCACTGTCAGGAGGCAGCGGCGCTGCCCGCAGGGCTCTGCTTGGGCTGCGGGGACGGAGCCGGAACGGCCTTTCTCCAGCCCCCACCCCGCGCGTGGCGGCGAGCGACGGTGCTGCGAGGATGCGCGTTGGGTGGGTGGTACCGGGACCCTCCTGTCTGGGACCCCGGGGTGGTTTCTGGGCTCTGCCGACGGCAGCGCGGGAGGAGGCTGCTGCTCCCCCTCCAAACCCTGCCGCGTGGTGCAGCGGGCTCAGGAGCGGCAGGTGACGGAGGTCTCCATCCATCAGGTCGAACACCAGCTCATCAATTGCCGACCCCCTGGGAGCCGTGATCGCCGAGAAAAAAACATTTATAGTCATTTAGAGGCAGGTAGAGGAAAAGCTTTCTCCCTTCCCTCTGAGCTACAACAGATCTATGATAGGGCTTTTCAAACTTCAGCATCCCCATGGTAGCCAGTGTGTTAGGCCTGGAGGTGTAAATAAATGACTCCTTGCCAGATTAAAAGAGATATGTGACAGCCGAGAAGAGCTGTAGCTGAGCCGTGTCCGAGGGACTGCTGAGCACGAGCTGGGCCAGAGACCGCTGGTGTGGTCTGGCAGGGGACCCCCCACGCCCCGGCGAGGGCTGGGATGCTGGGCTCCCCAAACAAGTGTCGAGGGCCAGGAGAGGGGCTGCAGCCGTGCCCCCGCCCTGGCGGCACCCTCCCTCCACCAGTTTATTTTAGTTTGGTTGGGAAGCTAGAAGCTTGCTAATTAACATTGATGTCGTGTTCACCAGAGTCCAATTGCGCATCGAACTCCTGTTGCTTCCTTCTCCACGAGAGCAGGTCTGTCATATTTAGCCAACTTTTAAACTCATTAGCAAAAGCAGATGCTTAGATCCGCAGTCCCTAATGACTGTAAATGGGAGAATTAGTTTATTGATTGATGGCCTAATTGTTGCCACCACGACCACAAGCACTAGCTTTAAGCCCAAGCGCTGCGCTGAAGGTACCCAGGCTGCCGGGGCAGGGGGAGAGAGAGCAGGCGAGCGGGACAGGCAGCCCGCAGCACCCGCGATGCCACCCACATGCAGATTGCCAAATCATTCCAGGATTTGAACAGTCAAGCAAAAGTTAATTAACTCACACTTTACCCAACAGAGGTCAAAGCCTTTGAGTGCGTGTCGATGCATCCCCTTTTGCAGGGTGCGCTGACGTGCCCGTGCTCTTCGCACGGCAATGACGAGACTGCCGGGGCCTGCAAACAGCAGCGTGTGCTATGCCATGCTATCCCTCCTTCCCTCCCTCCCCGGCCCTCCCTCGGTTCTCCATGAAGCTGTAAATGAAGGGAAGGAGGGAAGGTCACAGCCCAGTCCCTGTGCAGCCCTGCAAGGGCTGGGAGACGTGCCTGGGTGTCCTTCAGCCCTGCTGCCGCGCCAGCCCTGTGACGGACGGCCCACGGAGCTCGCCACCGTGATTAACTGTGGCTCTGCTTTAATAAAAGCATCTACAACCTGGCCCTGACCCAGACGGGCACAAACGCCCCGAAATCAAGAGGTCCTGAGCGCGTGCCCGAACGGCTCGTGGAGCAGGGACAGACTTAATCCACGGGAAGACGTTGCTGCCTCGGGATGCTGCTGGGGACAAGATGCGTTGCTAACAGGAGCTGGCTTTGGCCAGTGTCTTATCGGAAACAAGACCAAGAGCCGCCGCGCAGACCCGCAGGGCCATGCAAGGCGCCGGTGCCCTGCCGGGTTCGGCAGAGAGCAGCCGCGGGAGCTGCCGCACCCCGTACCCGCACCCCCGAAACGCCGACACGGCATCGTGTCTGTCCAGCAGGCTTTGGGGAAGAGAAGTAGCTGTGAAGAAAGCAGCCTCTCCTTAAGAGTTTGGTTGATGTTTCTCTAACACCTAAAAATCAACAGAAAAAACAGATTTGCAAGAGGATTTAAGAGGCATCAAGTTGCCTGGATACCAGATCCTGTAAGTACTCAAAAAGTAATTATAAAGCAAGAAATCTGTCTCAGCTAAGCAGGCGGACGGGAAATTGGAAATCCATTTGTGAGAGACCTTCTGCTTTCTAACAAGACAGGTTACAGCTCACCCCTGCCCGCAGCAGCCGGGCGCTCCTGCTCCCGACCCTCCCTGCCTGCGCTCGAGGAGAACGATGCAGCGTCCCCCCGGCAGCCCCAGCCCCGCGTCGCTCACACGCCGCAGTCGCGGCTCTCCCCAGCCGCTCGCCTGCCTGCGCTACCCCCCGCTCGCTCTGTGCGGGCAAAGCCACGGCGGCAGCAGCTTATTGCCCGACCGGCTCGTTCCCCTCCGCAAGGCGAGGGCTCACACAACCCGACTTACCGACACAGCGTTTGCTTCGCGGGCTGCTGTGACCCCCCCAGACGCCTGGCACACGCTGTGCCCCCCCGATGGCTGCTGTGCTGACGGGGGGCACACGCGCGTCCCCCGAGTCCCCAGCCAGCCGCGCGGGCTCTGCTCCCCCATGGCAGCCGCGCGGCTCCTGCTCTCGGGCCAGCCCCGCGTTTGGAGCTGCCCAGCAAACCTCTCCCGCACGGCGCCGGGACCCGCTGCCCCCAACCTCCCCCCGCCGCGTGTTGGGGTCTGGCCGATGGAGCCAGCTGGGCACTGCCACGCCAATTAAAATAAAACCCTGATGGCCCTGCCAATGCGAAACCCGCTTTGAAACCTGCAGGCCTGGTATTTTCCTCTTGGGGAAAGGTTAAGAAAAATTAAAATAAACCCTCTACAATCACAAGATCCAAATGCCTTTGCAAGGACTCGCCTCAAGCTCAGCAAAGCAGGGTCACATCAGCCGGTAACGAGTTTGCAGAGCAAGAGCAAGGACTCCTCGGGGATGTTTTTGGACCAGAGTGGTCAACCTCATGGAGCATCCAACAGAAGTTGCCCATGGCCTCCCCAAATGTTTCTGCTCTATGTCCCAGCTCCAAAGCAAATATTGCTCCCAGCAATAATTGGGAGTAAGAAAACAATTTGTTTCATATCGATAGGGTTTCAGGTGCTTTTGAGGGGTAAGCCCCAAACATTTACTTATGTAAGAGTGAATACATTTACACACGCACATAAACCCAAGATCAGTACCTCATGCACAAGGACACCGAGGTTCAAGGGAGCACCGCTTTTAGAGACCAATTTCTGCACTCTGTCACAAATGTTTCCATCTTAATAATCTCCAAAGCAATAATTTTTCAAATCCCATTTTCTTCTTAATGCTCGTTCCCACCTTTTGCATTTCACTCAATAAAACGTAACTACTCCATTTCCCTTTGCTCTCCTGCCGCTTCTCACCACTTCCAGCGTTCGGCCCCGACACACGAGGGCACGGCGAGCTCTGTGCGGCCACAGTCTCTGTTCGAGGACAAGTCGCTTTTCCCGGCACAGGTCTCTCTAAGGGCACTTCCCTGGATCCAACCCGCTTAAATCCTTAGTCCTAGGTGCAGTATTTCAAAGGGCAGGTGGCAGGAAGGCTTTGAGGCTCAGATCACATCCCTCTGCAGGCGTAGGCTGCGAGGGACCAAGAGAGGTAGAAAACGAGCAGAAAAAGCTCCCTGCTCGCTGGTCTCCCCACCCCAGCGCCTCAGCCTCCCAGTGCCCCCGTGCTGCCAAAACTCGGCCGTGCTCCCTTCGGCACTTTGAAGCCCAAGGCGCAGGGGAGCTTCAAACGCCTCGAAGGGAAGCGTTGGGTGCGAGCTGATCTCAGCCCCACGCTCTGCTAAACCGTGCAAATTCCTGGACTACCAGTAATATAATTTAGGCACCGCGGGAAAGCAGCGGCGTACGACAGAGCCCCTGCGCTGGCAGCAGTTCCCCAGCCGGGAAGCCCAGTCCCTGCTGCAGCGCTTGATGTTATTCCAAGCAGCGCTGTAGCTATTACTACACCAAACATTGCCATGGGAAACACGCGGGGCACGATTCAGAGCTTCCCACGGCGCCGCGCACCCGAAGCCCATCGCCTGCGGCACACGCCGGGCGCCCCGGCAGCGGATGAGGCGGCCGCAGCCGCTTCTCCGAGCTGAGCCGCGGCGGGGATTTCTAACCACCACCAAACCCAACCAACTTTCCAGGGCCCAGCCTGCTGGTGCATCGCAAGGAGGTGTAATTATGACCATAGAAGCCTTTTGCTGCTGTAATTGTTTCTGTGTGGCCTGGGAGGAGATGGGTTGTGCTGGAAGCACAGAGATTTTGCTGAAGCATGAAAAGAAAAGACATTTTGTTTAGGTAACAGCTCCGGAGCTTTAGGGTTCAACAAACTGAGAACTCAAGGAAAATACTTTTCAGGGCAGGACAGTCTGGAGACAGGAGAGGCAGAAGGAATCGAGACAATGCATTTATTAAGTGGCCAATTTACCCCTTCCCAGTCTCTGTCTGCTCCTTTTCAGCCACAAAATAGGAACCATGGGGAAGAATCAGTGGCAGCACCAGCAACGTACAAGGGCATCGTAGTGAGAGGAAAAATAATGGAATCGTGACAGTGAGTTTGAACTGCAAGAAGTTGCAAAAAGAAGGTAAAAAGAAGGGGTGAGAGCAGGAGCCAGGAGGAAGAGCCTGGTGGCAGCGAGGTCCTGGCTTGGGAAGTCTGTTCTGCTCTGAGCCACGCACGGACACATGGACACACGGACACACAGGCTCCTTCTCCCTCTCACTCACTCGGGAAACTTCCATTCGGGCATCCCTCCTTCTCATGCAATATTTCTCTCTACAATAAGTCTCATAACTCTGCATTTCTGAAGTCAGTATTTTTGACAAGCTAAAGGGCAGGTTGGGAACACTCCCGGTGTAAATCAGCTCATTAATGCCGCGATACGAAGGGCTTCGCTGCCTTGCTCCGGCGGGGGAACCTGCAGACAAGTGTAAGTGAAATATCTGTCACTGTGGAATTAAAGGCGGCGTCGCGGCGCGATGGGGGCTGCCGGAGACACCAAGGAGGACGTCAGGGATGCGGTGGGCGTAGGAGTAACCCTACGGCAAGAGACGACCCTGACCCAGAAGATTTCTTCTTCTTTGTTTTTTCTTCTCACCCCTCTGCAGCACCGGCAATGTTTCTGTTTTTACAAAAGCAAATTCCGGCTCCAAAGAAATGAATTGCTAAACATTTATCACAACTTGCCTGGAGGTATGTAAAATACAAGAGGAAATCTCTCCCCCTCGCCTCCCACTGCACCCTACCCTGAATGCAAGAGGAAAAGCCATTTGAGTGATCTTAGCAGAATCGGAACAAGCATTTAGTGGTCTTTAAGGACTCATAAAACACTTCAGTAGTTTGCTGGTTTATATCTGACTATCTTCTACATTAGCCATTTAAATTAAAACATTTATAATTAATTGAACAAATCATTTCCTCTCACCCCCTTTGGGGACTGGAGCGCGTAAGTCTTCAGTAAATTTTAGTCTCTTAAGCAACAGGGTATCCATTTCTTTTACAGAGCTTATTTTCCTGCAGGGTGGGAATCAAGGGCAGGCAGAAAGCAGTTTTAACTGGAAAATCAATTGATAGGAAAGACAAATTAATGCATATTTTTTCAAAAGGGGAAATGAAAAAGAGAGCTCGGCACTAGGAGCCTGCCCTCCCCTCTGCCCGCGGGAGCCAGCTGCCGTCGGCCTTGGCAGCCCCACCGCGCAGGAGCCGCAGCCGGCTCCGGGGACCCACCGCGGCCGCTCGGGAAAACTGTCCCTAAATTTCGGGAGTGCTACGGTGGTGGGAAGCCCAGGGCTGCCCGGGGTGGTGCGACCTGCCGGGGGCCCCGGCTTCCTGCTGTGATGCTGGAGCTGCAGCGGGGCAGCCCCAGGAGCAGGGATGGGGAGGAGGAGGAGCTGCTGGGGGGGGCTTTCCAGAAGAAAGGGGGCCTGGAGCTGAGCGGGAACACGGTGGCATGGTCCTGCCCCAGCCTCGTGCAAGGAGAGGGGGATGCACAGCACCTGGATGCAGGACAGTGAAGACGACACATCGATGTGTAGAGTTATCCCAGCTGGGAACTCCGCCTGCAGTGCGCGGAAGAGGAGGTCGAGGGCTAATTCTGCCTATCATTTCCAAAGAGCCACTTTCAGATAAGAAGCTTAAGCAGAAGGATTATCCGGGCAGCATGATCTTCCCCACCCCAGAACTGCTACCAAAGACACATGGGCAAAACCCAGCCATGCTGGGACCTGGGGCATTCCCTGGACAAGAGATAGTCCAAGCAACCCTACCTGAGACAGCCCGGCCAGGGGGTCTCCAAGGCAAAGCCCCTCCTCGCAGGACGCAGGCTGGGACCTCGCTGGGCTGCTCCGCGCCGCCCCGGGCAGCGGCAGGGGCACTCACCAAAAAGCAAAGTCAGAGCGAGCAAAGAGAATGGGAGGAATACACCAGGATAAAAAAAGCAGAGTAAAACCAGCCCAAGGCTCAGGAATCCCGTAACGAGGAGGACCAGGAGCAGACGGGCTCTGGCAGGGCAGGTGGGATGCTCCTGTGCTGGCTGGCAGCTGGGCAGGCAGAGAGCGGCGTCCAGGCAAGCAGGGGATGAGCAGAGGGACCAGGAGCAAGGAGGGACAAAACTGACCCAAGATACACCGTGCATGGGACCGACAGATGGGATAAGCCCCGATCAGGCTCAGGAGCCAGGCCCGAGTCTCCCAGGGACGGCTGGTCCGGGTGGCCGCTCTCAGCGGGGCTGCCCGCAGAGGCGACGGAGCCCTGGAAGAGCCCTGGTCTTCACTGAAAATACAGTTTATTTTGATGCCCTGGAAATGCCTTTGTCAGCAGATCTATTCTTTCATTGTGAAAAAGCCTATTAGCTTCTGCTTTCTACTTCTATTGGAATTTATTCCTCCATCAGATCTTCAATATAAAAGTGCTTTCCTTACGGAGATTGATACCGCGTGTATGAAAAGCTCCGTGTGCCTCTGAGCGAGGCAGCCCCTTCCCTTAGGAAGGATGAAGGATGGCTTTGAGAGCAAAGCACTGAACAGCTCGAGAAGATGAAATCTCAATGCCAAGGTCTGCTGTGACATCCCTGTGACCTTGGGCTGTCTCCGGGGTCCCCGTGCGGCGCAGGACGGGCTGAGCTTTCAGCAGGAGAGCAGCTCCTGGGCGTTGCCGAAACCTCACCGCACGCACGTGCTGCACACACCCCGCGCGGGGGAACGCCCCCCGGCAAGGGGCGAGCGCGCGGGTAAAGCTTTACGACCCCATTCCCTGGTGCTCAACGGGCCCAAGAGCGAGGACAAACCTGGGGGGCATATGCTCAGCTATTTGGGGTCCGCCGGAGCAGGCTCCCAGCCAGCATCAGAGGGGAACGTGATGGGCGGCTCTGCTCGGCCACGGGCTGAGCTCAGCAACAAAGCAGAGCTCCGAGCAGGGCTCTGCACAGAGGTGACACGATGGTCTTTAAATTCACTCCAAGCCAAGCAAAATTCAAGCCCCTTCCCTCTGTTCGCCTGTTAATCGGGAGGTGATGCCACTCATGGCATTCGGCACAGGCTTTGTCCCTTCGCAACACAAATAGCACCGATGTGTACGACGCCTCTTGAAGCGCCCGCAAGTCCCTCTGCCCGTACCTCTGGACACAGCGGGCTGCCCGTGGCTGCGCCGGTGCCAACAAACGAACAACAACGGGAGGAGAAACGCGCTCCACCAGCTGCCTGCGTCTCCTGCGCCAGCAGAGCGAGCAGCGGGCTGGAGACAGCGCACTCGTGCCGAGCACGGAGACAAACTTCTTCAACAGCCCGAATCCAGCTGGAGGGAGTCACACCTGCCTTCAAGTGGCTCCGGTGTCCCCGCGCCGGGCAGCGCTGGCACGGCGTGATGTCCCGCAGGGCGAGGGTCCTCCTCCCCATGCGGTACCCCAAGAGGTGAGCCAGGGCCCTGCCTGCCCAGCCCTCTGCCACCACGGGTCCTCTCCCACCGAAAGACAGTGCTGGTGTGGACGTTAACCCCCTCCCTCCCAAAAGGAACCCCCCTTCCTCCTGTGCCCAGACCCACTCGTCTCTCCGCCCTGTGCCCAGCAGCAGCCCCCGCGCTGGCAGGGAGCAGAGGTCTCTCAGCGCTCTGGCTCCCGCAGCGGGGATCAGGGCGAGATTAAAATAATAAATAACAATAATCATCTGCTCGGGCCATTATAGAACCACATTGCCATGGCAACTGCCTGCTGGCAGCGATGCTGCCTTGCTGATGGGAAGCGTTTTCTTAGGACAGATGCGAATTCCTCCAACGCGATGCCGGTGCAGCGTGTCGCTGCTCGGGGAAGGGCCAGCACGTGGGGAGCAGGTGACGAGGACAGAGGGAGGCAATCGCAACCGGAGCGGCTCCGCACGGCCCCAACACCAGTGTGTGACACTGCCTGGCAAGGATGGTTCTCTAAGGCCAAGTGACAGAATACATTCTCACCAGCAAAGAGCCGTCACGTTGCTTTTAATCGTCAGGAAAGGTCCCGAAGCATCGCAGTCTGTTTAACTTGGGCTGGTGGAAACATATTTGTCACAGCTCCATTATTTTTTTCCTGCTGCATGTTTTTTCTCAGAGCAAACCAGCTGGAGAGACAAACCCACGCGGGGCCGGGGGGGAGAGGACAGGGCGTGCGAACCCTGGACAATAACCTGCGCTGGGGCTGCGGCTCTGCCCGCCGAGTCCCACTGCTGAGCCGGGACTCAGGCAGGCTCCGGGCTGGGGAACGTGACAAAAACACTAAGTGGGAACCTCTCCTGGCTCTGCCTGTGCCTGCATAAACACAGGATTCACATTAAAAAAGAAAAGAAAAGTATTATTTAAGCTCAAAGATGCCCGGGCTGAGAGCGCTCCTCTGAAACGTGGTGCCCTGGAGAGGAGGGTCACGTCCCTGCAGCCTCCCTTTCTATCTGCCCAGAGTGAAATTTAATGTGCTACAGCTTTATACCAGGCACTCTTAATTTAATCATCAACATACCTTACAGGGGATTAACTGCCAGTTTCCTCCCTTAATCACTATTGATATAATGAGATGACAGTCAGCTTTGCAAGGAGGGGGGCACATATTTGTCAGGAGGGCTTTTGCAGCTACTGTGGCTTGCTCTCCATTAGGAGAGGCTTAGGAGCTCATCTGAGACGGAGGAGACTCGTGTGACATGCCCATGAGAAAGCCGGACTCGTGTCCTTAGAGTTGAAGTGGGAAAGGCAAGGTAGAGACACAAAATCTCTGAAAGATACTGCCCTGGGAAAAACTTCACTCGGCTGCTGGAGCATCTGCTGCCTGCTGGGACCGCGGCTCCGGGCATGCCCAGCTGGAGGAGGAGCAGCGCTGGGGGTTTGGGGCTCAGGGCTGCTTGAAATGCCGGTTTTCAGAAGTGCCTTCTCCTGGGCAAGGGCTAAGCCCTATCTGCAGGAAAAGTTTGCCTGGGAGCAAGAAGCCCTGACCTGGGAGCTCCTGCTCTTTGTGCCTGAAGGAAAGCAAGGGCAGAGCATCCCCCCTCGGCAGGGCACGCGGAGAGCCCGGGCAGCTCTGCCCCCCCGGCTGCCACCCCCCGCCCGGTGCACGGAGAGCCCGGCTCTAACGAAAGCGCCGGAGGACCGGAGAGCCTGCCGGGAGGGCTGCCCTGCCCTCCTCCCCTCCAGCTTCCATAAGAAAAAATAGGAAATTAAAAATTTATTTTGTCAAGCCGTAAATCCCTCGATAAAAGAAACGCTAAGGCGGCAGGAGAGCACCAGACGTAACCCTCAGATAGTTTCTCTCCTTTTGTTCCAGTGGGACAATGGCTTTTCGAGAGGACGGCTTCCCATGGGAAGGCTCCCGCCCCAGCTCACCTCTCTGTCCTGCCAACACCTGAGCCCATGGAATCACCCCAAATCCCAACCCCAGGATGGCTTTTGCCACCCGTAAGGAGCCAGCAACTTCTGCCCGCTGGCAGAAGCCGGGTGGCTGACACCAAGATGATAGCCCTGCCTATAAATCATATTTTGCCCAGATTTAGAGGAGAAAGGAGCTATTATGAGAAATAGATCAGAAGTGACACAGCTCATTATTACGAGGTGAGTCTGAGTTGGAGACAAGGGCAAAGTTAATAAAAAACATATCCAATCCACAATGGTAACTTTAATTGTTACCACTAATGAAGCCTATTTAGGATGGATTATGTATCTGGCACTTCAGATGCAGCCCTCAATTCATCTTCCGCATCAGATGTCTCATTGCATCCGATCCAGAGGCAGAAGGAGAGTTTCTCCCCTTCTGCTGAACACCTGGGGTTGAAAAACAAATTCTGCGTAATCCATCAACCGAGAGGACCAGCTGTCCAGCCAGGGCAGGGGCTTTGTGGAGATGCTCACGGGGGGCAGCTCACCTCCCCAGCACGGCCGGGAGCTGCTGAAGGACCAGCGGCTGCAGCTCCGGCACTGCAGACCCTGCTCGAGGGCAGCCACCTCCCCACCTTTCTGTCACCCTCCCTACAGTATTTCCAGCTACAGCAGCCACCAAGGCGGCTGCTCGGGGCCGGGGAGGTGGCAGGCAGCTGTGGCTCTGCCATGGTCCTGCCCCGGACCAGCCCCCTCCTCCGCAGACTCCTCCCAGCCGGTTTTCTAGGCACACTTCTGGAATTAAGGGCAAATTGTAATTACTTTCCTCAGTAACAAAACCTTTGGAGGAAAGGGCTGGTGATAGATTCCAGGTTTTATCGGAGCTGACAAGCAGCATTACTCACGCTGCACGAAAACTGGCACCTGGTCAGACACAGAGGTCTGTGGTGACCATCCCCTGGGGCACCAGCAGACACCAGGATTTTTTTTTTCTTAATATGGGAATTAAGCACGTTGTCTTGTTCAGTTCCCTCGGCTCTGCTGAGCGGCAAGCCCAGCCCTGGCACATCGTCCCTGCTGGGCACGTCGGGCTGTGCGGCGCGAGGGGCCACCTCCTCCTGCCCCGGAGCAGGAGCTGCAGGGAAGCACCCGGCTCCGCTCCCGTAGAGGGTGAAGCCGCAGCAAGGAGAGACAAGCGCCTTCACAAAGAGCAGACGAAGTTTTCTAACACCGAGTATAACGACACACCGGGCTACGGCACGCAGGGAGGAGGCAGAGCCTTTTTGGGGCAAGAGCAATGAATTTCAGGATCCCTTCTCCCCCTGTTTTCTATGGCCACGTCAACAAGGCTCCCCCCACAAAGCAGTTGAGGCTGCACCCATCTGCCAAAACTGGCGATGTCCCACCCCTACGTAGGGGCCGAGCAGGAGGGATGCTGCGTTCCTGCTGCATCACCTGCCCAGACTCAGTGTGTTCCCATCGGTGGGGGCACGACCCCCCCCCCACTCCACCGGACCAGCGCTGTGCGACTCTTGTTGATTAAAGTTATAATCAATCAATGAACTAATTGAGCTTGTTCAGTTTGATCTCTTAAGCCTAGCTTTAAAGACCATCTCTTCCCATGAGTCACCTGCACGTTAACCTCTCCTTTTCTTACTCAGGCAGTATTTGTGCTCCATCTGTTTTTTCCCCATTTAGCTGTTACTTCAAGCCATTTACTGAAACTGTTGATTGCTTACGAGGAGGGGAGGCCTCAGGTGCGTTTCAGCTCTGTGCAGTGAGAATGTCTCCAAACTATTGCTTGAAGGGTCTCTGCAACCCAAATATCAGCGAGGGGAAACCGCAAAGCGAGGAGGAGAGCGAGCCCGGGCTTTGGTGCTAAACTCCCCACGGAAATGGGGCACTGCTTGGGTATGCCCAAGCCAAACCCAGCCGAAGGAGCTGCCTGCTCCCCGGGTCGGGGTTTGGCTCTCTCTGCCAGGAGGCTCAGCACCGGGCTGGCACGTCCCCGGTGACCACCTGGGAATCAGCAGCAAGATGCCGCGAGATGTGGGCAATGTCACCGTAACCTGCTCTGAAAGGCGAGAGCAACCCTCCCGGCACCGGCACCGAGCTCCTGTTTCCCCCTGGGTTTGCATCAGGCCATGCCTCAAGTGGCAGTAATTCACTCCTATTTAGTCTCCATTTAGCTGGATGTAGTCATTCATTATCATGACTTCGTCATGAATTATAATGGCTGCCGCAGCCTCCCCCGGAGCAGGGAGCCGTTACTCACCCAGCCTCAAATGGGATCATTCTCCCTTTTGTCCCCATTCTCCCTTCTCAGCAGCACTGTACAAATGGGCAGCAAATACCTTTTCAGTGCACTCGGGATTTTCTGCAAGGCAAATCAGGGCAGAGGAATTAACTGAGAAGATGATTACTCAGAATTCAGGTGGGTGCCTCAACTGTGCCCTGAGGAATTATCCCATCGCCCTTCAGCAGGGGACAGCCGCGCTGGCTGGTGCTGGGAAACGGGGGCTGGCAGCCCCAGGGACCCCACACCACCACCCCTTTCCAGCACCAGTGTGGGGAGGGTGCGCTGAGCATCCCACGCTGTGCGGGAACCTCAGCATCCCGCTGTCCTCCAGCTTTGCTCACCTTGAAAACAGGAGACTGAAATCAAGTGAGTAATGGGAGCCATTGAAAGTCTGAGATGGATGGGTCCATCTCATCTTCCACCCATTGTACCCATCATACTGTATTTTATCTCTGTGTCCCTTTAAATAATGCTGCTTGCTTTCCACGGGGGAGGGAAAAGAAGAAAAAAAAAGATCGATTAAAAAGAAAAGGAGGTGAGGGGGGAAAAGGATAATTATGTTCCACAAAAATTAAGGAAAAGAAAAATGATGTAAAGAAATCACTTCTCATATAAAAGGGTATTTTATAATGGACCTTTAAAGCATTCCATCAAGTAAAACCAACACATTTATTTGAAGTGTTAAAGAGGAACCTTCAATCAGTCAGAGAACTTCATTTTTACAGTGTAATGAATTCATTTGACCTTCGTGTTGCAAAGATACAGTGGTTGAGGCAAGGGGGGAGCCTGCTCCGACACGGCGTTATCGCTGTGGGTGCCTGTCTGCTGATTCCAGGCTGCAATTCCCTACGGGCAGCGCGGCCGGCCGCAGGAGATGCCCTTTGCAGCCACGGACGGGGAGCTGCAGCCTTACTCTAAGGCTCTGGATTTAAGGAGTCTTTAAGGAGACTTCCGATGCGGCACTTGGGGAAGGGGCCGGCCGCCGCAGCGAGAACAGACATCGCTGGAAACTCGCTTGGAGAGGGACGCTTCTGTATGAAATCCTGAGATTAAACCTCTTCTCCCAAAGCAATTATTACCAGCTAATGTGAGCTGGGAAATTGCCTCTCCCTTCCCACTAACTGAAATCCCAGTTTGACCCCCCATGTTGCAAATGGAAGGGCATCCACTTAGTAACCCATGAAAATTAGAGGTGAAGTCTGTGGCTTGAGTTTCCCCATCCACAAGCATTTCTGTTGTATCGTAAACCCACGCAGAAGTGGAGCCCGAGGGATTTTGCACATCGCATCGCTCAGGGATGCTAGGACCTCAGATCTGCAAGCTCTGTGGGAGCCCGGGTCCGTCCCTCCTGCACCGGTACAGCAGAGAACAGGCAGCTGCGGCAGAGCAGCCCCTGCCCCCGGCCCAGCCAGGCTCCCCATTTTCCATGCTGGGTCCCTAAATCACCCAGTGACATTAAGCAGTCCCCCCCACCCCCCACCAGCCGCTGCCCAGGCTGGTCCCAGTCTCGGGGTGGTTCTCTCGGAGGTGCAGCAGCCCCTGCGCCGGCCGGGCACCTTCCCCCAAACACCCGAACCTCTGCTGCTCATGGGGGGCCACCTGCAGCCCCCCCGCCTTTCCTCCCAAGTCATGTCCTGGATAAACAGCAGAGCAAGTACTAATAAAAATGGTGGCTAAAAATACAGAAAAAGCATTTATTATTGAGGGAAAAATCCCTTGAATTGCACCCGGGCTAATTAACATTTATACAAAGTGCACTCATCACAAACATATATTAACCTTTGAAGCATATATAAGAGCAATTGGAAAGTATATAATGAGAGCAGAGAGACACCAGAGCACTAAACTTCCCTACTGAAAATGCCAGCCTTGAATTTTGAAGCAGTTTCCCCACAATTACCAGTTTTCCAGCGCTCCCGAGGTAGGTCCTTGACACCCCCGGCTCCCCCCCGGGGAATCGCCCCCCACCCTGCCCGGAGGCCACGGCTGCCCCCGGACGCTGCCCCAGCTCTTCATCCCTCTGCCTGCAAGTCCACCTCGCTACGCCCCCAAGAAACAGCGATCGGTTCTCACGGCGAGCCACGCCGGAGAATTCAGAAGAAAAATGAAGGATTTTGTCCACGATTGAAATTAAAATAGCAATCAATATTGCTCCTGAAAGCAGAGAGAAGAGCAGCCATGATGCTGAGATGTCCTTAATGATTCCAGTCAGCAAAGTCATTAGCAAAGTTAGTTCCCTGGTGCTTTTTTTGTTTGTTTTTAAATTGGGAATGGTGTGAGAGACCCAGCATTCTTAAGGAAAGACAGAGAAACATGAAAGACATCTGGGCAGCTCTCAAGCTGGAAAGATAAGCTGTGGTGCTGATCTCTATGTGCCAGCTGGGCTGGGTGGGAGAGAGGGAGGAGGAGAAGAAAGCTTCAGAAAGAAAAATTCTGTATTTCTTCACCCTACTTATCCATTTCTTTACCACACAGGTAAGTGGTCAGTGTCACACCTCATTTAACATGAAACTAATAATGATCAATACCTGCTCCTCAGCCTCCCCTGCCCCCACTTTGCTGTGGAACTGGCCCCTTCCCCCGGCAGGTCATTAACACGCGCACAGCCAGACGGATGAACGGGCATTTGCATTCAAAGATGCAACTTCAGACTGCAGAAACAACGCTGTCCTGAGGGGAGGGGCGTAAAACCGGGTCCCCCAAACAGCCTGCAATTTTTTTTTCTATATAGTATTTTATTTTTATATATAGTAAATGTATATATTTATACACACACACATATATATATGAGCCCTTGGGGAGGTTCGGGGCTCTGTGAGGGCACCGCTCCACCACGGGCTGTACCCCGGGCAGGGCAGCACGGGCCAGGGCTCCCCACCCACCCCAGGCAGCTCAACCCAGCCAGGGGCCAGGGAAGGAGGAGAAGGGAAGGATTCATTTCAAGAGCCATCACCCAACCCAGGGCTTCTGTTTGCTCGGCAATCAAGAAGCACCTCTGATTTCAGTTGCGTGCAACTCCTCATAAATCCTCCCAGAGTCAACAAAAGCCAAAGTCATTTAACTCTGCGCTAATATAAAAACAAGCAGGACGGAGCTTGCGCATGGCAGCAAGCACAAGACTTTCCAGAGGAACAATAAGGAGCAATTATGCTTATCAGGAGCTGGGGTGGGATCCCGCACGTCTGCAGGCTGGTGCCAGTAATCACAGTTAATTTTACAAAATCTGGATGACATATAGGGAAGATTTAGATGTTCTAATTACTCCGCTGAATACCAGGGGTGCTGCTGATGAGGGAGGCAGGCACATGTACATCTACACATACACACTCAAAGCCAATTAGGAAAGAAAAACACCAACAAGGAGCCTGCAGGCTCACAAGCTTAGTAAAAAAATAGGTCTAAGCTGACCTACCCTTCACCGTAAAACACAAGCTAGAAGACTTCTGATGACCAATTCCCAGCAGTGAGGACCTGAAAGCTTTGCGCAGGGCAGGAGAGGATTCAAGCCATCAGCCAAGTCACAAAGCTTAAATTTTACCTAATAGCATCATGGTACCCAATATCATCACATACAGGGTCTTCCAGCCAGCCAGGACCAGGAGCCAGGCCCTGGGACAGCAGCGAGATGCTGCTGATCAGTAAAATCCTGCCTCTCTGACCCAGTTTTCTTAGCTCTCACTGGGTGCCCGCAACACGCTCCATCTCCGATGGAGAAAAAACCCAACCCCAAAAGACACCACGGCCCATCCCTTACAAGTCTGCATCATTGCACTGACCTCCAGCCTTCTGTGACTGGCACCATTTCTGGCCAACCTGCAGAGAACCAGCACGGGCCTGGCACAGCAAACCCCAGCACCGGCCAGCCAGGACAAGGCTCCAGAGCCAGCTCCTCTCACCAGCACGCCCGGGCTCCGGCTCACCTGGGGCTGGCAACCCGCCTCCTCCTCTGCGCAGTCCCAAGAGCTCAGCAGGCAGCGCCGGGCAGGGAGCTGAGCCACGCAAAAATACATCTCCATACACTTCTTTCTAACTTAGGACCGTAGCAGCTCCATTAAAACCCCCATTTGGGGTTTTGTGTGCTCCTGGGTCACTCAGACTCTCCTCTCGCCCCAACAGCATCTCCACTCTCCTGAGCTGTTCCAGGGCAGCTCCTTCACGGCCAACATCCTCCTCCCCACCAACCTGCAAGCACACGGCAGAGAAACCACCCCCCAGCAGCAGTCTCATTAAGTACCAGGTGGAAGGACTCATTTGCTTGTTATTAGGGCCTTGAACCAGATGGAGTTGCTGATTTAATCACAACCTTTTCTCCTGACTAGTCTGAAGCCCACCTGTAGGCTCAACAGAAGAGCAGAAAGTTGTTAATAGGATACAGGTGCCTCTCTCTGCCCTCTCCTCAAGATCTGTTGGTAGAAAGTCCCCCGGAGAGGAATATGGAATAAAGAACTCAAGCCTATAAAAATGAAATGGACCTTTAGTCCTGGCTGGGGGTGTGGGAATTACCCAGAAAATCCAGCAGCAGAAATTCAGAGGTTTCTGCGAGCAACGGCACGCTGCACCGAGCACGCTCGGCAAGGGGAGACCCGTTAGCGGTGGGGAAGGGGATGCTGGCTGGACAAAAAGTGCAAGAAGTAGAAGTTTTAAACAACCCCTGAGAAGCAATGCTATTATCAATGTTATTTATTGCAGAAAGCGGCATTAATATTACTACACTTATTAATACATAAAGCTGTAGCATTATTACTAAAACAGCTGCAAAACACTGCATTACTATTAATGCTGATGTGAATATATTAATAATACATTATTACTGGTTTGTTTTGTGGCTTACACTTCCCTGAAATAATTTTTTTTCTGTAAGTTTTGTTCATGTTTGTTCAATATTTTGGCAAGTAGCTAGGTCTAATCAGTAATCAGGGCCCAATTTTCTTAGACAGCAGACAAAGAGTGTTTGCCTGAAAAAGTTGGAAGCTTTAAACGTGGCCCAGATTCAGTGCTGGGAGAGGAGCTGGCTGATGAGGCCAAATCCTGATGCTCAGAGATGGGCTTTTCAACACAGCCATCAAAAAGGGTGCGTGTAAAAGGGTTACCCCAAAGCAGAGGCTGTGGCGTTGCCCTGGGGGGGCTGCCACCACCTCACCCCTCTTTTGCAAGCCCCAGCTCGCTGCTCAGCGCAGCGGGGGTCCCCGTTCTGCCGGGGCACGGTGAGCGAGCCACCGAGACATGGCAGCCTGGCACACAAGCGCTGCGAGAAGAGCATCATAAATCCTGGCACCGGGTAAGTTACGTTCTGCTGGGCTTTGTCCCAAATCGCACTCATTCCTCACACTGAAATCCTACCCCGTTTTGGCAGCAAATCTGCAAAAACAAGCAGGCACAGTTCCGCATGCTTGTGCAGGAGGAAAGTCAGTGCAACAGAGAGTAAATGAGGCAGCGCTGGGCTTTCAAGGCGTCTCAAGATTTCTTTGCAAGCGAAGTCAGGCGTGATTGAGTTTTAAAGTTACCTAAGGAGGAACTGGACCCTTTGAACAGCACAAGCCATTTGTCTTCCCACCCTGGCCGAGGAGCAGAGCCGCTGAAGCCGGCCGCGCCGGCAGAGCAGCAGCAAAGCAGCCACGTAAAACTACCCAAGCTCCAGCCAGAGCCGTGGTCCTCCCACCACGGTCACCCAGCCCCCCCGCACCAGCTGCAGTCCGCAGGGCCGCCGAAAATCTCCCGACGCAGTTTAGCCTTCACCCACGGAGTCGGAAATCAGCCGCGCTGTCTCAGTCTCGTGGGATTTAATAACTAAAATGCAGGATTGCCACAGCCACGCTTGTAAAACGGCCTGTGCTGGCTGCTGCTTCCTCCTCTGGCACCAGCTCCTGGAGTCAGGTGATGGTGCAGAAATCTCCGCTGGTTTTCCAGTCATGCTTATGTGTGTGGATGAATGCTAGAAAGCGCAATCTGACAGACTTCACAAGCAGAAGACAAACATAAATATCAGTATTTCCTTTTCCAGTCTTGTCAGTTATATCCCAAGCTGCTGATTTATTTTGGGGCACGGAGGTCTTGTAATTAGGAAGGGCTGCGGGTCCTGTAATCCCTCACTGGAATTTCCAGTGCAGAGAGGAAGACATCAGTGCAGGAAATGGCATATTTGAAATGCTGATTTGGCTCATGTCTCAGAGTAATACAGGTAACCTCTCGCTTCCCTCTCCTTGTCTTCTAGTATTTAGAAAACATCTTTTTAAAACAGATAAACACATAATGGAGAAACTTTTCATTTCCTCTGTGGTCAGGGGCAAATATTTGCATTCACAGAGATAAAAATTTGATATTCTGGATAAGTGCAGACTTCTGCTGTCCAGAAAGAAGACATTAATGCAATTTCCTGTCCACTTCTACGTTTAATAAAAGTAACACTGCCTTCATCTTGTTTGAGAAAGTCCTCCCATCAAACATCAGTGCAGTGAGCTGGGGCTGACCCTCCGCCTGCTGTGCTGGTGGGACGGATGGACGGGCGGGATGGGGGGGTGGCAGCAGGACGCTGCTGCCCGGCTCAGCCGCCCCCAGCTGCTCCCGCTGCGAGGGTACCAAATCCAGGCTGGGCTGATCCCGATCCCGATCCCAACATCTCTCTAGGTGCATTACAAGTGGAAGCTCACAGCTTCTAAATCAGTCGAGAACGATTTGCAAATGTTGCTTCTTGCAAAATTAGGTGGGTATGAAAAATGCAGGCTTGGCCACTGCTGAGGGGGACGGACAGACTCCACCGAGCCTGAGTGCCAGGGCAGCGTGGCAAAACCGGCACGGGGCGGCACCTCCACCACCGGCTCCTCGGTGCAACGTGCTTCTCCCCGTGCCTGCTCCCCTTCCCTGTACAAAGAGAATAGCACCTATTTAGTCAGCGCTTTAAAGATACATGGCAGCAAACTCTAGCCAGTAAGAAAGGTAAATCCTTCGATCTTAAATATAAATTATGAAAAACCTCCTAAACCCCCCCTGAAAAATTAAAGAGAAATCTCAAAGTGCACAGCTGAGTTTTAACCTTGATGCCGTACAGTCTACAAAGAAATCTCTGTTGCTATTGATTTATGTGGAAAATGCTCTGATATGCTGCGGATGGACGGCGGGGTGAAACATGAAGATAGAGGCAGAGATCATGACCCCACGGCCTTCCACGTTTCATGAGCGCCCAGCAAAAGCAAGCAGAGTGGGAGTTACTTTGAAATTCATTTTGGTCTCAAACAAGGCAGAACCCAGGGTGCTCCTTCCCATAGCTTCTTTGATTCACAGTTTTTTGCAGGTGGAGAGGGGGAACAGGCAGAGGAAAAGCTGTGTGGCTGCTGGAGCGGGCAGAGCTTTCCTCCACCTCCCGCTGCCTGCGCTGCCTGGCTCCGAGGGACCCAGCTCCTCGCAGCTGGCTAAGTGTAGATACTGCAAGTTTCAAATAAAAACCCTACTTATCTTGCTGGGGAGAAAGCACTGGCTTTTAAATGCTACATGTTCAAACAGAAAATATTCGTCTCAGCCTCTGAAGAGCTTTACACAGAACACAGCCTCATTTTTTCTTAGGGTGTTTTTCCTCCCTCGCAATAAAAAGCATCCACCATCAATGTTCTTTTAGGATTTTCTTTCCTTAATGCGCACACCCATTTTCCTCTTTCTCTGCCTCCTGTAGCTGTGCCATTGCCAAGGCTTTGACCTTTCGGAGCCAGCCGGGGCTGGGGAAGCCCTGCGGCAGGGTCGGCCGGGCAGCGATGAGGCAGGGGCTGCAGAGCCTGGCCAGAACCGGTGGTCCCTCGGACCCGGGGAGACAAAAGCAAGCGCAGCTTTACTTGTACAGCTAACGGCAGCATTGTTGGCCACTCACAACCGCTCCACGTAACCACCGCTGGCCCTGGTGCTCCCTGTGAGTGCCGAGGATCTGTAGTGACTGGACTAACGGGGAACTGGTGGGTGGTGTAACCTTGGGCTGGCAGTAGGACAAGACCTAGTTTGCCTTCCTGGATCAGCCACTAGTTTACTGAGAACAAGTGAAACAATTCTGCCACACCTTTGCTCTCCCATCTGGATGTCAAAACCTTCCTTAGCATTAGGTGTAATTGAGGCTACTGGCTGCACAGGTCCAAAATGCATCTGCTGCAGGGAGCGAGCTCACCCGGGCAGGGCTGCGTGCTGGCCAACAGCCCCTACAGAACACCAAACCCCGTAAGATCCACCCTCAGCTCCACTTCTTCAACCCGCATCGTGATTTCAAAGCACTTAATGGTGCGAAGAAGTTGGAGCAGCTCTGTCTTTCATTGCAAATCAGCAGTGGGGTGTTTTGAAGACACGACATGTTTAAAGTAACTGAACTTGGGACTCACGCGGGACGTGAGTGGCAATTCCAGTGGTCAGTCCATACCCACCACAAACAGTGGCCTTCCTGAAGTCAGTGTATCTACGGGACAGCTTAACTGTGGCTCTGGGAAAGGCACTGAGGGGCACCACGGATTTCACCTCCAGCAGGCACAGCCCCGAGCGAGCTCTGCCTCGGGCCAGGCAGCTCACCGGCTGTGAGCAGAAGGTGCTCAATTTCCTTTGCATGTCTCTATTTAGGGGCATGTTTTATTTAATTCTGTACTCACTTGGTAATTGCCTAGTGGGTAGGAAAAGAAGGTGGTTAAACTGTTTTTCCCCCCAGGTATTTTTTAATGCATTTTTAGCATTCCTACAGGCCCCAAAACAGCAAAGCATGAATTTAACTTTGAACACACGGAGATGACATTTTCTAAGGCAGGGGGAGGCTGAGGACCCACGGACCGGTGAGACCCCCACCAGCAAAGCCCCTTCCTCTGGCAAACATCCCGCAGATGCCAGCAGCGCAGCAGTGGTCCCGCACACGGGATCGCGGGCGAACTGCCCGTCCCGGAGAGCTGCCGTCCCAGTGCCCGGCTGGCAAACACGGCTCAGCCCCCAGGCCGGGACCCCCCACCCCGGCCGTGCAGGCTCCTCTCGCTGCCTTTGCCCCGGCTGGCACCAGCTGCGGGACACAGCAAGGACACGAGCTGTTCTTCTCCTGGCCCAAGGGGCAGGAGTCACCGTGCCGTGAGCGATGTGTGATTTCTCTCCTGAAAAGAACTGAAAAGCTTCGGCAGTATTTTCACAATGAGTTCAGGGGAGAAAGAAATTACACTGCTGTAAAATCACCGGGGTTAAGAAACCAATTTCCTTTCCAGCTTTATCACTGAATAGAGGAGAATCCAGTCATTAATGACTTACAAAAGTTTAGGGCGAGAACACACTAGAGCTGGGAGGGGAACGAAGCCTGGACCTCCTGCGAGCTGGTCCCCACCTCACAGGCACATCTGCAGCCACTCTCCTCCCTGAAGAACACTCGGCACTTTCTATTTTTATCCTCTTTTCAGAGCACATCCCTACCTGTGCTAGAAAGGAAGAAAGAGGAATGAAAGTTCATCTCACGTTGAGAGTCAAAGGGAAGATAAATAAAAGCCCCGTTTGCTCGGAGGCAGCTCTTCAGGATCTCAAAAGCTGTTTTTCCTCCGGCGCTGCCAGTCCACAGCTTTGTCATCTCTTCATCTCTCACCTGGCCTGGAGGCAGCGATCCATCCCCACCTTCACGGGCATCGGCAGCCTCTTTCGAAGGTCAGGAGACAGGATTTTGTCCAGCGTGTACGTTGTGATCCTTGCCTTCTGCTTTCTCTTACTTTCACCCCTTCCTTTGGCCGCGGGCACTGGGAACGGGCTGCTCTGCGGGTTAGTGCCATGAATCAGCACCCAACTGCGGGCCGCGGAGAGGAGGAGGGTGTGGAGGAAGAAGGAAAGATGTGCAGTCCCCAGGAATGAGTGCGCCTGTGTGGAAAGAAGCAGGGCACTGCTGATTCGAATCCTTATACAACCCATTTTATAAAGTCCAGCATCTTCCAGGTGTTAACACCCATATGTGTAGGTCATTCTCTCACTCTGGGAGGAAGATAAGTGTGCGATAAACATATATACAAATGCGCAGCTTTGAAATGATGATAGGGAAGACAAGCTGAAAAACGACGCTTGGCTCAGCAGAGCAGAGGAGGCAGCCAGAGCCCCTGCAGCCGCCGTCCCCAGGAGAGCTCCAGGAGCTCGGCTCCGCGGCAGAGCAGGGGCCACAGCCCAGACCTTCACCCTGCCTGCACTCATGCACTGAGCGAGCTGGGGATAAGGACTGACCCTCCTTTACTTGACTAAATTAAAGATAATGTCTGAAAATGCCAAAACTTGCATTGAAATGAATGGGACTTAGATGCCAAAATACCTTTGTGTATGAGGTCCTCTAGGTCTTTATCTTGATTCAATATTCTTTGGAAGTCAGTGTAGAGTGAAGGATAGGTTTTCATCTAAGATTTTGCTGACTAGAAGTCATGGGCTGTAGGTAAATCTCACCTGGTAATATCTTACTTGTCAGAGCCCTTTCAAAACTCGGGATAGCAAAAGCATCCATCAGGGCTGACACATTAATTCAAACAGTGTTATTTTCACATCATTTAAGGCCTCTCTTCCCACTTTTGTTTTGCAATTGAAAATATTTTTGAGGCATAACACAACTGCCATCCTCACCCTGCTGTCTGGAACCACTGCTGCGGTCTGCAGGGACTATTTGCATTCCAGTCAGAATTAAGCATTTGAAGGGGTTTAGATTTAATCCCATTCAAATATGCATTTTGCTTAGGATAAAAGAAAAAATAGCACTCTCTTGCTGAAACAAATCAAGCCCAGGTGATGCTGACGGTGGCAGGGGTTGCTTTACACCTCATTGCATATGCAGGGAATAAAGATAAATCACACGAGCTGGGAGCAGAATTAGGCTCTGGTTACAAGTAAAGCAGTCTTGGCCGAAGCTGCCATAGCAGGATTAATGCATCCATTTAAAAGAGATCACAGCGTGTGTGTTCAGACAACACCGTATCAGCACGTAGGAGCGGGGACTGGGAAGAGGCAGTGTCTGCTCTTCGCTAGGAGGAGATTTGCTCAGGAGGCACATTAGACCTAGAAGAAAATCAGTGGCTAACGTGGACCTGACGAGCCCCCAGCATCCTGCGTGGTCACGCTGGGTGCCGGCAAGGTTTGCAGCCCTGTGCTGGACCCGTTTAGGTGAGAGACAGCTATCTGCATGTCTTGTCTCTCTAATGGTGGCATAAATGATGCCAAGACTCAGGGCAGGGGCTGAGCAGAGCTGGAGAGGCTGGCGCACGGCCTCCCAGCAGCGCGCCCAGGCAGCCGAGCTCCACGCCGCTCCCCGGCAGCCGCCGGCCCCGACTTTGCTCTCCCTGGAAGAGACGGTTCTTGGCTGTCGCAGCAAGGCTGTGCCCAAGGGAGCGCTCCTCACAAAACCACTGCCTGCCAGGACACGAAACCGCTCCCCCCAGAATTAGATCTCCAACAAGAGGCACCGCAAAGCCCCAGCTGCCAGCCGCGGCGCGGGGAGCGGGTGTTGACTTTGAAGTGACTCACTCATCCATTCAAGTGCCCAGCAGCTCGTCCTCTGCAAGAAGCTCAGCTCCACTGACTTTTAAAAGCAGACTGGCTGCATCCTCGCCAGCTAAAATCCCGCTTCCCCCATTTATACCAACTGGAGCGGCAGCTGCCTCCTCTCCAGAGCCCCGTGCGCTGAGGCTGGCCTTGCTGAGGACCAAACGGTGGCTGCAAGACGTGCTGGGAACCCATTAACCTTCAAAGGCCACAGGGAGACCTCCGAGCCAGCCCTGTTAAAAATGCAAATTGGCCTCTGCCTCCATGCCTTCCCCTGTAATTACTTTGGAGAGGGTTTCATGGGATCAGCTGGACTTCAGGGGGGCTGCTAAGCCGTCCCCCGCGCAGTCTTTGGGCTGTGCAGAGCACCCAGCAAAGTCACCAGCCTCACAAAAACACTGGGAGAGCTGCAAAACCCCAGCAGAAAACTGCCCCCAGCCCTCCTGTGCCGCCTGGGGACGGGAGACCGGGCTCGAGGGGCTCCTCTGCCCTCTCCGGCCGTTCTCGGGGTGCACGGCTGCCCCCCTAGTTATTAAAAGGCTTGTTCCAAACCTCCCTTCACTTTCTGTGTTTGTGTCTGAGCCATATCCCTCTTCTCCTGCGAGGTTTAATCCAGTTTTCCTCAGTTTCAGCCAGATTTGGAATAACCTACAACAGAACGTGTCTTTGAGGACCTCCTTCCCTTTCCCAGCTTCAGGCAGAGGGACAGAATGGGTTCCAGACGGAAATTCAGGGGTGGGCCACACAAAAGGCTGCTTCCCTTATGGGGAGAAGACATGGGGCTCCAAGAGTCGTGGACTGAGGTTTTCTTAGTCCTGCTCTGGAGCTGCTACGTCCCTCCCAAGCACAGTGCGAGACAGAGGCACCAGTGCGGGCTCGTGTCTGACACAGCCTGTTTATGACAGGCAGAAAAGTCAAATTACTGAAAATGTAATCTGGAAGTTAAAAAATGGGGACATGTTAAATGAAAAATTAAGCATTTATTTTTGTAACATTGATTTTTTCATCAGGTTAAAAAATGTTCATTTTGAACACTTTTTTTTTTCCAGCAGGGGAAAAAAAAAGCGCAGTATATAATAAACATTTCCCTGTTAAAAAAGTTGATTTTGATGCGACTCCATATTTCATTTGTTCAGCAGTAACTGCTCCGCCATATATTTGGACAAACATTTACGGAAAAACAGTTTGCTGAGTTTTTTCTACTCCCTTGAAGGACTTGGGTCACATCCACTCAGCAATTAGAGAAGAAGCAGGACCATGTGCCTCCATGCAAATTCGCCATTTGGCACAGAGTGTTCTCCTTCGAACAGACACGATCAGCTCGACATGGGCACTGCTGCATCTGCTCACCGCTCGGTAACCAGAAACAATTTACAGCTGCCCTGACCGTACCCAGCTACAAATGACCACCCAGCCAAAACGCCTCTTCTGTCCGCTAATTATAAAAATAACTTAAACAAGCATAAAATAAAGGCTATCAAGCTGAACTGTTGCACAAATAGGAGGAGAGATAAAATTAAGGCATAGCCAATGCTTTGGGGCACGCAGCTCTGGCCTGGAAGATGGGTTACTTTGTGCTCACAGGCTTCTGGCGTGGGAAAATTCCCTGACTGTGCCTCAGTTTCCCCTTGGCCATGAACCCCGGGCCCTTTCCCAAAGGCTGAAGACAGTGGCGTGACCCTTTGGGGAGTGACACCCAGCAGCACTTGGCTCAGGTGTGTGTGGCAAGCGTTAAGCAGTGCAGAAATGTTCTTACATGCCGATGAAGGTGGCTCCTGTCCTGCATGACGGCCGTTGCCTTCACAGTTGCCTGTTCTTGGAAGGGCACACACGTCACTGCTCAGCAAATACGTGCCTGCAAATAGACATTTTATTAAGGGTTTTTTGCTTATACATTGTAACTTAATACAAAGCATTTTTTTGTCCTAAGAACCAGAATGGTGCTCTCGGATCCACTCACTTTCTCATCCCTTTGTGTGATAAATCATGGCAGCATTATTCTGGCCTCAAACGTTTCCAATGAGAGGGGATATCAAAGAGGGTTTGGATTCGTGTGTGAGCTTTTAAATGCCTTGTGGTTTCTCAGCACATTTTCTTCTCTTTGTGTGGTGCATCTACCTCCCTCCTCTTCTTTTCTTCTCTCCAGGAAGGCTGAGATTTCTTTTTAAGCAAAGAAAAAAGTCTTTTTTTGTTCTTCTTTGTTCTGCTGCTACTTCCTAAATGATTCCTCCTTCCTCTCCTGGGCCCCTGCTGCCCTCTCCCCGAGGCAGCGTGAAGGTGAAACTCCCGAGGGCTCCGGGGATCGCGGGAGTCCTTCCCGCAGGCTGCGGCTGGCAGCGGGCGGTAGGCAGGGCTGGCACAGACAGAGGTGAGCAACTCAATCCAGCCCAGGGGCATCCACGGGCAGAAACTGGGGAAACTACCTGGGATGCAATGGCAGGAGTTCCCTGGCTCTGCGCTCACGGCGAAAGAGCAGAAGCTCCCAGGTTAGCCCACACAAACACGTCTCTCCTGGTCCTGCCCGTACGTTGCCACCCAACAGCATCCTCGGCAGTGCAGGGAGAGGACCGCCAGCCGCCCGAGAGAGCTGCCCCGTGGGTCTGGCCCCTCTCCTGCTGCCCCAGGGCAGGGGCAGAGCTGTGCCGCAGCCTGGGTGCTGGCTGGGTGCCGGCTGGGTGCTGGGTGTCTCCGCCTGTGCAGCTCCTCTAACGGCTCGGCTGTGCCGTGTCACCTAACGCAGCAAGGTTATGATCTCCACCAGCTACTTTAAAGCAATTAAGAAATAATTTCCAAGAGCAGGGTGTCATTAGCATCCCGGACTTGGTAACCCCAGCAGCAAGGGTTTAGTGCGTTGTCTCAAGTCAGGCTGATTTACTCTGACAGTGATCAAATGATCTTAATGACTTGTCAGGCAGCCGTCATATCCAAATCTGTTTATGATGAGGACCAGGAAGCAAAAGCAATTAATTTAGTTTGTTTACCATCAGGATGGGCCTGGACACCCCGGAGTCATTAAAAGAAGAAAAGGTATCTCAGAAAAGCTAGAGCTATTTGATTACAACAGGCACCGTGAGCGGGCTTTCTCCAGCACAGGAAAAGACTTTCAAAGTGCATAAATCAAAAACTACAGCAGCGTGAAATTTGACCAAAGCAAGCCAAATTAGGTGTCCAAAGCCCTGGGCACGAGGGTTTTTCTTTAATAGCTTTGGTGACCTTTAGGGGTGGGTAATCTCTCGGCATGAAACGAGAATTTCTCTGATTTGCATGGTTTATCTGTAGACGAGCTGCATGTGTAAGCGGGCTGGGAGATAGGGAATGAGGGGGTGCTACAAATGGGAATCACACTTCGAATCAAAACACCCAGGAGAACTGGAGTGCCATGGACGTACGCTGAAAAAGCTGATGGCCTTTAAGCCACCCCGCAGGTCCTGCGGGACCTGGGGAAGTCCAGAGTGAAGACAGAGGCCCTGGTTGCGGAGAAAGAGGATGGCAGCAGAGCAGAGGTCCTTGAAGCCCCGTAGCAAAGGTGTCAAGGTCCAGCTCTGCTCCTGGTGACAGTGCCCTGGGAATTGGTGCAATGCCACTTACCAAAGCCGCGGGGCTGTTTTTCCCAGACTGGCACTGTCACACAGACACATCAGACACTGCATCTAACCTTGCGCAAAGGAAGTTTTGGTGTCACGTTGCCATGAACAACGTCCTTCCTAACGAACTGGCATGTCCCGAGGAAGCGCAGCTTTGCTGGAGCGCTCCCAGCCAGCTCTCGATGAGAGCTAAAGCAGTTTGCAAATCCGCACCTCATCTTCTATTCCATTTAAATGATCTACCATCTTTAGCAGGGCTGAGCCTCTCCAGAGCCTGTATCCAAGGCAACAAGAGCTACCAGGGAAAAAATGGAGCCAAGAAGTTATTAAAATCACAATATCCTTTCTGAGCAAGGCAGAGATAATGAGCGCGCGTTACGCCGGTTCCCTGCACCATGGGCTGGCTACAAGCCACCTGCTGGGTGAAGCTCCCTGGCTGGTTACCAAACACCAGCTTTGTGGAGGCATTTCAGGTCCTAAAGACGCCGAGCAGTGCCTCCCTACCTCCAAACCTCAGCGCAAACCCATAAAACCCCAGAATTTATTCACTACCTGTGGAATCAGCCTCCAGCGCAGGACAGCAGCGATTCTAAGCATTAGGAAGGGGCCTGTATTTCAAATTTACAGACATTTGGGGAATTTCAAGATGTTGAGGAATCAGTAGTTTTGCAAAGAGGAAAATGTGAAACGCTGCCCTGGCTTCCACGCAGCACTTGTGCCACGCCACGACCTGTGTGCCACGGATGAGGCTGGGACCCCGGGGTTTCTCCTGGGTCTGTCCCTTGGCATGTTCTTCCCTTTTCCACACAAGAAGAGAGCACGGAGATGTGATGAGCCCAGAGCTGGAGGCACCGATGGCCCTGAAGCTTCTGCGTTTGGCAATACCCTGAGCACCCCCCAGAAACAACCCCAAAAAGCGGTGGCTTTGCACGAGCGTCAGCGCTGGGGTGTCAGAGGTGAGGGGCCGTGGCAGGCAGCCACCGATCGCTCCCCCTGCTCTGCATACGAGGCTACGTGCTGCTGCTGCAGTAATGAATCACTTCTGTGTGTGTCGCTAAGCGCTTTATAAAACCCAGGATTAGGAGAACACGTCAAAACGCTCACACTCTGCGTGCGCTTGGCACGAGACGAAACCTCCTGGAGTCAGACTGAGAAGATGATCGCGGGATAATTTGTTTTGATGTCTCAGGACTCCAGATCCTCCAGTTCCGTCACAGGACAAACTTCCACTGATTTTACAATGAAGGACAGCTTTGCCTTGCAAGCTCAAAGTCAAAATCTGGGATTATCTTTCCTCTCCGCCTCTCCAGAGCAACGCACGATGTTAAAGATTTGATTTGCAAAGCGATTGTGCAAACATTTCTCTTTATCCATCCCTTTGTTTCAGCTGCTCAAAGATTTTAAAGCAAAATGCTGATCTCTCCTGGGATTTATACTGAAACCAAAGGAATCGGCTGAGCATCAGTTCCATAAACTGCATCCGTATTTGCTCAAAAAGGGAGCGGATTCTCTTCAAAATAAGCCCATGAGCAGCCGGCAGCCAGCGAACTGAGGTGATCATTGGATCGCTGCCAGCGACTTCAGCAAACCCACAGCAAGTCTCATGAACAAGGTCTGAATTTCTGCTCACACCAAAACCAAGAACCAAGAGATTTTTGTGGATGTTGACTTTTGTCACAAATATTTCGAGAGCCGCGGTGAGTGGGTTCCAAACAGATCCAGGTAATTAACGCCTGGCATTAATGTGCAAACGCAGGCTGACATCTAAACCTCCTCCCGGGTCAACACTGTGGCAGCTCCACCAAAACCACCCCCGGCTGCAGAGCTGCCGCGGCGGCGGGTGCTCCGTCCTACGGCACAGACGTGCTTACGCTGGCACGGCTCGGGGTTGGGAACCAGAGCAATTTGTACCAGCCCGGTGCACCCGTGTACCAGAACAACTGCATCGGTACAGTGTCTGTCTCGTATAATTACAACAGCAAAACAACTGAAACATTTTATGATATTCCTCAGCTTGCAGAATTTTACCAGTATAGCTTTTAAAATGATGATTAACCAAAATTCACAGCCTCAATCACTGAATCATTAATTCAGTGGTTTTTAGTGTATTTTTCAAATGAAATGTTCAGCAAAGAGTATTTATTCATTCTTCATTGCTTTCTAGCTGTAAAAATAATCAAATTTCACTCTCAAATTCAAACAAGACTCTGGAGGTAGAGGCAGTCAAAACAAGCACAGGAGAACAGCAGAAACATTCATGACATTTGCCCACCATTTCTGGATCAAAACTCAAGGCTTTCATCACTGGTTTAGTTTGGCAAATCCTGGTTGAACAATAGGAGCAAAAACCCCTCATTAGAAACATTTGACCTTTTTTCTTGGTTTTCCCTCTCTCCTAAATCCAAATTTTAATGGAAATTCTTGTCAGAAAATGAATAAACTGGGTTTGGGCTTTGGCTTTTTTCGCGTGTTTCTGCCATAAAGAACCCCTTTAACTACAGCTGCTTCATTGCGGCATCCACCCAGCTCTGACTGCAGCTATGGCAGGATGCTCAGGACCTGCATCGCGGCAGGACCCGGGCTCTGCCTGCGTCAGCCGCTTCCCCGTCGCGAGCCGTGCCGCAGCCCCGTTCCCCCAGCTCCGCAGAGCCGAGTACTGGCGAAATGACTGTTTCTCTAAAGAGATGATCACAGCAACGCCCCAAAGGCCCAAACCTATATTTGTTTGTTTTCCTTTCATCCTCCCAGAGTTAAAATATTTATGAGGTTTCTCTAAACTGCAGGCCTGGAGCACTTATATATGCTGGGTTAAACACCCCCACACCTGCTCCGAGGCTTTGGGCTTCGCTTTCACCTCCAGCTGCACTGTCCGCACTGGATTGCTCCTGTGTTTTCCCTTTCCCTTTCCTTTGGTCCCTTCCCGGTGCCCAGCACCCAGGGTCGGACTCTGCACTCCTCCGGCACAAGGAGCATCACCCCAGCACCACCCTGGGGTGCCCCCGGCCGCGTCCTGGGCAGGTGGGTGCAGTGACTGGGGGTAAACCTGGCGAAGCAGGAGCGATGCTGTGATGAAGGGCATCTTCCAAGAAACCCCTTGTGCTGAGCTGTTCAGAGACACGGCCAGCACAGATATCCGTGTGGCTGACCCACGGCGGACCCACTCCCCCACCCCACCTCCCCTCTGGAAAGACTGAGAGATGATTCAGCCAGAAAGAAGTTGGCCCTGGGTCTCTGCTGTGATTTCCCCGGAGTGTCTGTGTCTGCAGCTCGGGGCTTGGGAGAGAAACAAAGGCGGGCACTGATCGCCACACGAAGCGAAGGAAAGCCCACCGGCGCGGTGCCACCGGCTGCCCCCTGCCCCTGCCCTCCCAGCCTCTGCCTGCAATGGGGCACAGCATTTCCAGCGGCTCTGGGTCTTTTGTCTCAAAGCNGAGGGCCGGGCTGGCGCTGGGGCCCATGGACACAGCATTTCCAGCAGCTCTGGGTCTTTTGTCTCAAAGCCTGACTTGATGCTGAATTTACCGGGAAGCGAATAAAGAGGAACGAAGTGAGGCGACACGTCCCTGAGCTGCCCACAGTTTGCCACTGCGTGGGGGAGCAGCGTTGGCAGCCCAAGCTTTGCAGAGGGGATGTGTGTTTTGGGGTGCTCAGCGATGTGCTCAGCGACTGAAGTAATTTCCTCTGCTCTCAGAAGTTGACAAGGCTCGCAAGGAATCAGGAGAGATCTCCTCTGCGAGGGGCCGGAGGGAGAATTTCTTTTTCCTTTTCCTTTTTTTAAAGGGATGTAAATAAGGAAAGCAGCAGCAATCAGACTGCTGTCCCTAGGACGGCATCTCTGGAGCTTATTCTCTTCACCATGGGGGTTTGATGAAGGCAAACTTTCCCGACTCACTGCAGCACATGCAGAAAGAACCTGTTTCCAAGGAAACAGGGATCTTTTGCATGTCCAGCATGTGGTCAGAGATGGGGAAAGGTTGTGAAGACAGATCCTGCCTTCCTACATGGCTGCCGCCACCTTCCCTCCCTCCCAGGCTAGCACGGAGCATCCCCAACACACACCATCGCATCCCAGCCGAGCAGCATGTGTTTGGAGAGGAGGGCTGGTGCAGCTGCAGTTTCTAACTGCCAAGAGCAAGCTTCTGTGCAGTATTGGGGTGCTTGTTTTGATTTGGAGAAGTAGGAGATGGGCAGTTTTCATCTCTGCATCACCTGTAAATTTTTAGGATCACAGCATCCCCCCAAAAGAGTAACATGGACAACCATAAGGAGGCTAATAATCCAGGCAGGACTTGGTTACTCATTCTCTGTCTTGCCTACCCAGAGCAATTGCCCCAAACCAGGAGCTAACCCCCAAAGCTTATCACCTCTCTAGCCAGGAATAGGAAGCAGGTGCCTTTTACTGGTCCAGGACTGAGACGTAGGAAGCTATCACGCTTACCACTTTGCCACGCAGAGGCTGAAGCACAAAGGAACATGCCACGTGGTGCACTACAGCATTACCGACCTCCAGCCTTCTTCTAACCAGGGAGATGTCAATAAACTGGTGTGAAGAAAGCCTGTACCCCAGCACCCGGAGGGACACTGGCCCGAGCCACAGTCCCGCTGTGCCAGTGATGTGTTTACAGGCACACAGGGGACACAGGTCGTCTCTTTAATCACCTTGCGGGGTCACCTCCTTGCAGCTGCCACCCCCAGCAGGTAACGCCAGACCAAAGCAGCTCTGCCCGCAGAGGGGCTGCAGCAGATGTAATTTGTGCTCTCGCACGCTGTGAGACTCCTGGCTAAAAGCTGTGCGTGGCTCTGAAGCCACGTGCATCTGCAGCTATACATTTGCAGACGCTGTCTGTGTCTATAATTAATTAATGTTTGTACAGCGCTTTTAAGATAAAGTGGCATATAAGTACCAACTATCATTATTATTAGACCCATCCTGATTTAAACCCATCAAAAGCCAGGAAACTGGGGGTTTAAGAACCTGGCTGGTCACACAGTGCTGCTAAAACTCATGTCTTTATGCTCTGCATTTTACTCAGCAGAGTAAGTTAAGTCACAAACGTCAGCTGGGGATTTGCAGACTTAGCCCAGAATTTACTGTCTTTTGTATCTTGAAGGGAGAAATCTCTCACGAAAGGGACCTTTGTGAGGGAGTCAGGAAAAAAAAATCCCCTTAATGCGTCAATTCAAGGGACCTTCATGGCCCCTTGCCAGGCTTTAGCACGAACACCCAGGCAGCACTGCCATCGGGGCCGGGGTCAGCAGTGCTCACCCTGCTCCAGCCAGCGCTGCCCCGAGCGCGGGGTGGGAGCGAGGACAGCCCGCTTCTCCACAGCATCTTCCCTGGCTGCCCTCTAAGTCAAGGGTTTTTCTTCCCTCTGTGTTCCTATTCTCAGCACTGAAAACCCTGGTTACAGACACACTCATTTTAGCTGAGTTCATTTTAAATGTCAACCTCTAAGAGTTGGGGAGGGCTAATTAGTAAGGGGGAAGGGGAATGGGGATGTCAGGAACTTTAATTTCACTCAGTGCAGCCAACCCCGAAGAGAATTCAGAGCTCGCTATTAGCTACATGCCTTTAATTTGACTCCAAATGTTGTTCAATAACACTAACGAATGGGAAGAAGTCGCAGCGCAGAAAGTGCTAATGCCAGGCAGGCCCCGGTGCAAGGTGCTAACTGGGGGCTTAACTGGGTGAGGCTGTGGATGAACAGCCCTCTGCCCAAACCTCCCTGACAGCCGGTTTCACTGGGCTGCAGAGGGGGGCTGGTGGCTGAGCACCCACCGGAGCGGGGCACGACTCATGGGGCACAATAAAAGGGCCGTTGGAAGTGTCATGTAACCGCTCAATCCATTAGTTCAAGTTCTACACCAAAGAAAGAAGGAAAGAGAGAGGGGAAGAGAGAGAAGGGGGGACTGAGAAAGCAGAGGCTGCTTCGTCCTTCCCCCAAGCCAAGGCTGGTGGAGAGAAGCGTGAGCCCTGCCAGGTCCCCACCTTGTGCCTCACCTGCTGCTTTCCACCTGGTCAGCAGCAAAAAGAAAATAAATTATTCCTTTTGCTTCCAGAACTGCTTTATTGCTTTTTCAAATTTTTTAGTTTTTTCGGTTTTATTCTGCAGGACCCTGAATCAGCACATGCGTTGGACCATCTCCCCTCCCTGCCCACAAACTCCAGATCTGGAGCAACGTCTCCTCAAACAGAGGCAATAAAGCCCTGCTGATAACCCCTGCACTCCCCTTCTCCACCTCTCCCATACCACAGGCTGTTTCCAACTGCTGGTCTATAAAACCTGTTTTCTCTCTAATACCAGCATGTGCGTGGCACTGCAAATGCACCAATGGTTTGGACAAGGCGAGGACCTTCCCGTGCAGCCCGAGAGAGGCACTTGTCTCGTAGGATCCCAGATATCACAGCTGAGCAACTGATCGTTCTCATAACCCAGCTCACGCGGCACTCCTGATACTGGACAGACACCAAGCTGTCACTGGGACCGAGAAGGCAAAGCAAAATGGTGGCGGTGGCGAGTCCTGGGGCTCCCTCCCTGCCTCAGCCCTAGGTTTTCTTTTTCTAGAAAGAGATCCAAAAAGCTTTTGGATTTCTTGTATTTCTGGATGTTGTGGGACTCTGTGACACCTAGCTCCTGAGGGGTCCGGAGCCCTTTCTGAGCCCTGCAATCTCAAAGGCAGCCAGAGCCCCTCACCCCGACTGTACACCAGCCACCCCAGCGCTGCTGAAGAGCTTTGCTGGGTTCTGCTGGTGGGTTTAGCCACACTGGTCTCTGGTGGGAGATGCCGTGGGATGGGCAGGGGCAGCAGGATGTGGACAGAGCCACAAAGGACCCTCTGCCACCTCTGGCTGGGCTCATCCCTCGTCCCCCTTTGAACTGAGGTCCATGACGCAGGCGCCTGCTCCGCGCTCAGCAGCCTGGATGCTCATGAAACATCTTCCCAAAGCCTGCGCTCATCTTCAAAACCTTCCCAGGGACGGAGGGATCAATCGCAGCTCTTTCTGAAGTGTCCGATAGTTAATTGCCTTCTCTGTTTAAAAAGTCGGCATTATGACTTGGGTTAGATCATTTGAATTTCCCTATTCATTATTTTAACCCCTCTGTGATACAGACATTTTCATACTCAGCTGCATTCCGCCAGCACAGAGCGTCTCTGCTGGGCGCCGGGAAAGGCTTCAAACGCGCGTGTGATCTGCCGTACGCACAGAGCCCAGCCCGGGAGCGGAGGTCTGAGCGGGCTCCTCTCCGCTCTCCCACGCTGAGGCAGAAGGACGGATCCTGCTGACACATATTCCTGTCTAACCTTTTATCTGCCAGGGGGAGGACGTGGTTTCAGATGCTGCCTGTGAAAACTGTTATGAAATATCAATGATATAATTTTATCTACCTGCAGAACTGACAGGCATATTTCAGCAGTGCTATATTATCAATTATAAGCCTAACAGAGCATGTTCTCCCACCTGATTGTTGGAAAAATCACTTGTCAGGGGCTGGTAAAGACCACGGCTGTCTTCTTCGTATAGACAGCCCCGCAAGAGATGCAAAGCTTCTGTGGTACAAAGCTTTTTCTTTTTCTTTCTGTTTTTTTTATCTCTGTATAATAGAAGAGAACTGAATAAGGTGATTTCTATGGTGTCTTTACAGTGACAATGTTTTACACAGCAATGAGTTGGATACTGGCAGCGCAGTGACAATGTTAATCAAACACCGCAGTCGCAGTGGGTGGGGGCAGGGGAAGGGCCGAGCCAGCCCCGGCGGGCAGGACCCTCCTCTCCCCCCGGCCAGCGCTTTGTGCCCGGGGAGCGGGGGCTTTGCTGCCCAGAAAAACCTTGTTTCCAAGAGCTACGTAAGAGGCCGTACCCAGTGCCCCTCCAGTCCCCTGTGTCGGGGGGCCCGATCCCTCCATCACCCTCTGCAGCACCCACGGGCTCATCTCTTGGACGTCGTCTCACTCTCCCACTGCCTTCTCCAAAGCCCAGGGCGATCCTCCCACAACGTGACCCGAGTGTCTCCCTCGGAGATAACGAGCAATAACGCTTCTCGTAACAGGCTTGTGCTTTGCACGTTTTCTGCTTTGGTGCATAACCATCTCTGTGGACACAATGCCAATTAGAACTACTTACAGACAGGATGATGACAATTATAAGTACTTTCAAACAGGACGGGGGGATTTCTAATTATTAAAAAGCTTTAGCGCTTTAAAAAGCTACAACAAGAAAGTGAAAAAGAAAAGACTTAATCAGTTTTGCTTTGGAGTTGCCTCAAATTTGTAATTCAATCAAACCTCCCATAGCAGTAAGGATGTTCACAGGAGCTTTCCAGGGGCTATAATCTCTGAGAGATTTATTCATACTTTCTGCATTAACTTAAGACTCTTTTGGAGGAAACATCTCTCCCTTCCTCCCATCAGCAGAGCTCCAGAGAAGATATTAATATTAAAACACTTCAATTACTTTGACTTGGGGAGAACACGGGTCCTGGGGAAAGGGCTGTTCGTTACGCCACGCCAAGACAGCCCTCTCTTTCTGTCCTGATATCCCCAAGTTGTTGTTCTGAAAGAGTTTGCTGAAAAATTGAACAGAACTATTGAAGACCACTAGAGGAGGGAGCCCGGTTCACTCTCCTTACAAATACCAGCTCTGGGTATTGCTATTTGTAAGACCTGAGGTCCCGGTGAGACCCCGGGTGACACCGGGACTTCCCAGCACCAGCGCAAGCCCCACGGCATCCTGCCCCCGAACAGCCCAAACCCTTCCTCCTGCTTCAGTAACCCCAAACTCCTAACGCTCCATCTAGGCAGCACCCCAATATTTCAGACTGTCTGAACAGGCACATGGCTTTCGGGGTGCTTAGAAATCCTGCTTCCCAGCCCGGGCTTGCAGCCCCCCGTAAGGACGGCTCCAGCACCTCAGCCACCAGCTGGACCGAGGCTGGGAGGAGGAGGAGTGAGACCACTTCGGGGAGAAGGATGGGGAGTACTTTGCACTTCAAAGGACACATCTTCTCCTTGCTTCACAAGAAAGAAGGAATAGCAAGGCTAGAGGATAGATTAACCTTCCTTCTCCCTCCTGCTTCCTTGTTCTATCCAATCCATCCTTCCCACACCAGCTAATTAAACATGAAACAAGAAGGGGGGTGCTGAGCCTCATCAGCTTCGGCTGTACGTGCAGTAGTTCTGCTTCTTCAGCCTCGCAGCAGGAAATACTTTGGTGACGATGGTGCTGCAGAGAGAACGACGGCACGGTCCAGAGAGTCCAGAACAGACCTGCCCAGATGCCCTCACAGGCAACTATGTGAGTTCACCGAACCGCTCCGCCGTGCCTCCCTTCCGCAATGCCAAGCTGAGAACCCCTCCTGTTGAGTTTGGTGCTGTGATTTCGCATTGCACTAAGCCTAGGAATACAGTCACAGCAATTGAATTAAAACCCATCGCTCCTGATTTTCACTAGTGCAAGAGATGAATGTTGAGCTGCCTTCTGGATAAGAGGATTGCTCAGGAGCTGAGCTGGATCCCAGCGGGGGTCTCCCACACAGTGCAATTCCCCGCTGCCGTGTGGTGTCAGCGTGATAAACCCAACATACGACCCTGCATTGCCAGGGAGAAAAGCCTTTGCAGCGGGAGGGCACACCACGTGCTGACATCTTCTGTAATCAAGGGATGTTCACCAGCATTGATTTTGCTAATGAGTTCACTGCTGTGGGCTGAGACCTGAGAAGCTCATTGGAAATGAAGCCTCAAATTCTACACAGCTCCCAGCCCCACTGAAAAAGGAGTCAGAAGGGGCATGAAATCAAACTGATGGCAGAGAAGAGGGATCAGATTTTGAAATGGAAGAGAGTCAGACACCCAGCTGTCACACTCAGTTGTATGTCTTTATCCATATATCCAGATCCGTGACATCTATAGCTCTCGATATCAACAACCATATATGAAAGCGCGAAAGAACTTTGAAAGAAAAAATAACATCGCTGTGATGAGAATGTTTTATCTTTCTCTCTGGCTCTCAGGGGCAGCAGGCTGAAAGCTGTGATATGTGCAGAGAAACTGCCAGCAGAGGGAAGGAAGGTACCAACAAGGGAGTATATATTTTCCCTGAGGACACTGTTATTTTTCCAGCTTGCCAGTTCCAGCGAATGCCTGCTGCATGTGTGTGCATATGCCAGCAGTCTGCACGGGATAAAATGTACCTTCAGAATCATCTCCCAGCAGAGGGGGAAAACCATCCCACCAAGACAGCCAGGCTCAACGTGCCCCAACCGCAGCCCAGGATGGGCACAGCCTGGCAAGAAAACGAGCTGGGAGCCTGCTCCAAGGTGCTGCTCTGCCCTGTGCCTGCTGTGGCAGTCGGTGCCCTCTTCCCGTCACGGCACACATCTCACACTCTCAGGTGAGACGTGTAATTTTGCTGTGCCAGCAGAGATGCAAAAAGGGGCTACTCCTTCCAGCCTTGCAGGCAGCAACAGAAGCTGCAAGCTTGGGGAAGGGCCAGGACCCAAGTTACTGCCAGGTAAGACTGACTTCGTGACTGTGAATAGCTATTTTTAACCTAATGTTAAAAATATTAAAAATATTAAACCCCATTCTGTTCACTTCACTGATGGGACCTCATCAGGGGATTTATTACAGCAAATTCAAATACAAACACACAGCACTGGGTTAAGCTAACCAGGGATGCTCTCCGGATTCTCTGCAATACTAGCCCAGATGGCCTGACCTCCCCTCTCACTTTGTGACTCAGAAAAACTGGAATAAAGAGACTTTGCAAAGTGGGACAAGATCTTCAGAAGAATAACGGTTTTCTTTTGAACATGTATGAAGCACAATGTATTGTTACTTATCAGAGAGATTCAAGAATACAAACTTGCTGCTCCCCACACTGACACTTCAATGTGTTTATTGTCAGAGAGGCAGCTCTGCAGGAATGAGCCACCTCTGCCACTCCAGATTTTGCTTGCTTATAAGAAAAGTTTTTTCTATTACTTCCATCCAGCCCATTTTCTCCAGTTCCAAGCTTTGCTCTCCCTCCCTCTAACGTCAATGTTTGCACCTCTATGAAACAGCGGCTCCGAATGAGGCAGCCGTTCCTCACCTCTTCCATCCTCCCTTGATCCATCTCCCCCCTTGCCTAAATAGGCAGGAGAGAGGCAAACGGAGCCAGAGCATCTTGTCTGGGGACATCAGATGGGGGACATCTGGGACATCCCCAGACAAGATGCTCTCCCCATTGTCAGCTACGCTGCACTGCCCTGTGCTCCCCACTCCCAGGCACCTTGAGAAGCACCAGCCACCATATTTATCGAATGCAACTCTTGCTGATTTTCTGTGTAGCTTTGCTCAGAAACAAGAAAGCACAGCATAGGAAAGCACAGAGCTCCAACAGCTGGAACTCACTGCCAGCATTTGGAAATCAGTGCCCCCATCTGGGAAGAGCCAGAGGCGATGAGCGACTCCTGTGATGCAGGTCAGCATCTAGGGCATGCACCTTAACAGCATTCTGTCACCCAAAAAAAGGACACTTGTGCTGGAACAAACTTAAACAGAAATTGCAAAGTGATTTGTTTGCCTATTTTGCTCCTTTAGCTACTGGCCCAGTACTATCTGGATTTTAATTCATCCAAGAAAGTATCCCTTAGGGGTCTTTTTGTTGTTTTCTGTTTGTTTTTAACACTTACACACCTCAGTGTGTAAGCTTTTTATTATAGTGCCTACGTGCTACCACCATTCACAAAGAAATATTTCCATACCTACACCTACCAGAGCAGCATAGGGATGGCAGATGGACAATCTGCTCCACTCATCCAGGCTACAGGAGGGCTGCCGACACGGTACCAAGGTAAGGGAAAGGATGCCAGTAAGAATTCAGGGGGTAGATGTGGCCAGGTTTGGAAGAGGGGGGCTAAAGCCCAAACTCAACACCAGAAACGCAAGAGAAGTTCACCTCTTGGCTTTGCCTAAGCCTTACGCCGGGCCGAGGTGAGCCCTCTGACCAGGTCACATCCCCTCAGAGTTTTGGCATGTCTGATCATAGCCTGATTAATGTCACACCACATGATGGCTAAAAATGAAAAATTAAGAAAAATGTTTCTAACTGATGTGGCATTTGTACTGATAGCGGCTTCCATAAGCAATGTCAATTTTTCTAGGAAATACATAAGAAGTTGTGACACATGAAAATCTCAGAAATGTGCTTGCTATTGCTAAGCATTTCCAGCTTTTGTCTACTTCATGAGAATAATCAGCTTTTCATTTTTCTTATGCTAAAAACTTATTTATCTCGTTATAAACCTGAGCGGGGCTTTCTAAGGACTATCTAGGTATGAAGAGCACATAAATAAAGTCAGACTACGCATCGGTATGCATCTGAAGCCACGCGTGTTTGTGCTCAGAGCAGCAGGACTGGCAGCTAATCAAGTGATGGAAATGCCCCTTCAGGTCCATGCTCACTTGGCCGTGGCAACTTGGCTCAGCAGCTCCTCAGAGAGAGCTCTTTATTCACAAGCTTTGCGAACACAGAGGTAGGGGGTATTTTAAGGCAGCACAATGATCTCGGAAAAGACAACTGGCATGATTTGACTGGAATAGAAACAAGGGACTGAGCTGCATTAACAACAGGAAATTGCACAGAGAAAGAGCTTGCAATAACAGGCAATTCTTGTGTCCCATTGCAACTGGGGATTAAGTGTGCATGCAGAAAGGGTATAAATATGCAGATCTGATCTGAAAACAAAAAATTTACCTAAAAACAGTTTTAGTACCTTCAATCCTCATGTATCTGCACTGCTTCTTGCAGCCACCTTGAAGGCATCCGCTCTTACCTCCGAGGTAGCTGTTGGTTTCCACCCAGCGTACCTGAAGAATCCCCTAAGGAGGACGGGCAGCACTACAGCGTTTTCTGCCCGTCCCAAAGGTGCAGCACATCTGGAAAGGAGCGCTGGCACCCTTTGGGAGCTGCTCGGACAGAGAAAAGAGCTTCCTCAGGAACAAAGCAGTTTGTGCCTTACCTGCAAGTTAGACCCTTCTCCCTGACCTTCTCAGACAAAGCAGTGACGCATTTCCAGAGAATACCCCAAACCATGTGAAAACATACTCCACTGATTGCACCCAGTTTTCCCCTGGAGAAGAGAAGCACTTGACGAACCACAGGCCCAGCTGTACTCCTGAAAGATGTCCTGACATTACGGTGATGAAAGTGCCTCCCCTACACCGAACAGACCCTTCTGTTTTGCAGAAAATAGCTATTGTCAGCCTTGAGCATCCGCAAGGCTGATGTCCCGAGTTCACGAAGCCCTCTCAGTGTTTACATGAAAACTTTGTCTTGAAGAGGAAAGTCTGATATTGTTCTGAGGTTGGTTTGATCTTGTCCTTCATGGGCCTTGAAGGTAAATTCACCCTGCTTGATTCTCTCTTTACAATGCAATTATCAGTCCATTCTAATGAAATTCACCCCAAGCAGAGAGCCAGCGTGAAGCTTCTCGACCACGGCCAGGTTGTACAGTTTTGTTCAGAGGCCGTGAATGAAATTCAGCCTTTTCTTCACTTCACACGTCAATTCAAGCTCTTTCAGACATGGACGTAAAATCCTTCTGCGAACATCAGTAAACATTTGCCTGCTCAATCAGACAACCCTGTAGTCATCCCCTTGTTCACGGGGGGGCAAGGTTTGCTGCAGCGACTATCAAATAGCTCACCTTGTTTTCTCTGTGCCTCCTGTCTGTTAATGGCCCAAAGCCTCCCTAGCCAAGCAACAACCCAGAATTATGGGGAGAGGGCTGTTTTTTCTGAAAGTCCTGGCTCTTGATAGCTGTCCACTTCTTACTGTGATCAACTGCTTTAGTCTCTGGTGAGGTTTCCTCTCCTTTTCAGGGGTAGTGAGTAAAGAGAGCTGTGATCAGCTAATAGTCTGAAAACGTATACCCCACATTTTTAACTTCTCTTGAGATGGGGATTTTCAAAAAACTGGCTCTGGTCTGTGTTTGGAGATGTATGTGAACTTGCCCCTTGCTGTCCTGCGATGCCTTGAAAATGCCGAGTATTGGTTCTGAGATGGAAGGAAATGAATTACCGAATAATTTACGCTACGCGGCCTCCCTGCCGCAGCTCCGGCTGTTTGGGAGGATCTCACAGCAGCACACGGCGTGCGCCTGCAGTGAGCTGCCCTTCCCTGCCCCGGCACCCTCGGCTGATCACAACGTGGGGCCTCACTGGAAGTGGCGAGGTTGGCAGAGACAATAGCAGCGAGAAAAAGCTGGCACCGCTGAGAAACAATAGCTCAAAAATATCCCTGCAGCCCTTGTGTTGAGGAACAATGTACGTTTCAATCCCAGTGGCAGGCAGCCACATCTCTGTTTCACTCAGTGCATCTCCATACAGCCCATTTCACTTGGGCAGCATGGAGAGATAAGCAATTAGAGCCCTAATCAATAACATCCACAGCCCTCCCTGCTTCAAGCCACTTAATTGGCATCCCAGAGTCAAGGGGAAGGTGAAACTAGGTCTTTGAAAGCAAACAGCGGAAGAATCCCCAGGTGCTGGATTTAACAAAGCACAAACAAATCCCAGAGCAGGATGTTCTGCTTCAAGCCTAAGTTTTGTTCAGTACCAGCAGACAGGGGAGCGACAGGAGAGAGATACAGGCACGGTGCTTCTGGTGAGGATAAACACTTCCGATCCAAAGCTGGCCGAATGTGCTACATCTAAAGTACCCTCCCCTCCATGGATCCCCACAAATACAATTCTGTAGCATTCTCTGGGGATGCTTCCAGGCTCTATGGCCTAAACAGCATCTCCTGACAATGGGCTGCAACCTTGGCCCTTGTAAAAGCAGAGAGCACGTCTGTCTGCAGGGATGCAGCTGGCTGCCGCAACCGGACGCATCTGCCAGGCCGGTCTGAGCTCCAGCGTCAGCCTCCCCCAGGTGCTACGCATCCTCTGACATCCGAGCACCTACACACCCTCATGCCATCATTACAGAAGGATTGCGTCATATCGACCCTGACGTTAGCCTGGACAAGCAGCATCCAGGCTCCTTTCCTCACCTACCATTAGCAATAGCTGAAACTGGGGAAGAGTCCAGGCAGGGCTGAATCCGCACCCGCTTACTCACCATTCCCAGAGGTTCTTTCCATTCCCCAGTCACTGTCACCAGAGAAGACAACCAGGGGATTCCCATGCCAAGCCACCTCTTCCCCATCCACATGCTCCTCAGGTCCTCCCGGCCCCAGATAGTCATGCTGACTCTTGTCCTAAATTTTCTAAAATAATCTGCATATGAAACAGAAAACAAGTGTGGAAGGTTTTGTCTTTGAGGTCATTTACTAAACCTTAATAGTCCATAAATGACTAATTTAACATGAGCTATCCTGCCTTGAAACCACTACCTGTAGAGTTCATGAGCACATTTTTCTTCTCTTGAGGGAAGGGATAGAAAAAGAAGCTCAGCAACTACAACTACAAACTACAGTTTTGTTTAAATTCTCTCCAGAATTGTTGTGGCTTCCTACCAAAAGACCTAGGCCTTTTACCAGGACTGCATTTTTTCCATGAAGACGACCCTTTCATTGAACAGGCATTTTCATTGCAGAAAAAAGGGCATGGGAAAATCTGAATTGACACTTGGCTATTCACGATGTATTTCTGTAAAACATTTACACGCTCAATCCTAAGCGTGTGCTTAAGTCTACTCCTGCTCTACCTGTTAGGTGTGCGTTACCAGCCAGCTAACGCAAGTGGAGCACAACAGATGAGCTGGAAGACCTTAATGACCAGCAGGTCACATCCCCATCCTTTGCAAACTGCCTTATTTCCACCAAAAGTGAGGCCAGCTTGTTCCAGCTGAGGATACCTCCCGAGTTTTCCTACCAAAGCATTGAATTGGAGCAGTGTCCTCAGCCACCCCTGAACCAGTGCTCTTTCTAGTAGCAGTAGCGGGATGGAGATGCCACATTCATCAGTGATCTCTTGCTTTGCCACTTCCCTTGACTTTAACCGTCCCATCACGGAGCGCCGCGGGCTGATGTTGAGCTGCTCTGATACCCCTCCCCTTCTCCCTGTGCTGCAGCCTCAGCTCAAGACAGCACCGAGTGGGAACGTGTCAGGGTGGTGGAGTTGTTAGTGTTTACAGATGCTTTGCTCTGCTTAGCTCGTCACTGTAGACTCCGCCTGGGAGATAAACAGGCAGAAACTAGAGGCAGATAGGAAAAAAATATCTTAATATATCAAGTTGCTAGAGGGAGGCAGCTTCAGAGGGCCTGTGAGACGGAACAGCAGCAGCAGCCCCTGGGTAAACACAACTCTTGCACGGCAAAGAGCCTACGTGGGCTTAGCTCCGCTGGAGGAGGCACCTCGGCAGCGGGGTCTGACGCAGCTACACAAACTCCTCCGGGTGGACCAAAGCCCATTAAGCTGACCGAGGGTAACGGGGTCATCCACACTAGTGCTTTTGGAGCCGACGGCAGCACCAGCAGGTTTGCTGTTACTGGACTGAACACAGAGGGTGAGAAACCCCTGGGGTACCGAGAATTACGGCACGGGAAATGGGAGCCACGCTACAGGGTGCTGCTGGAGGAGGCTGCGAACAGTGTCTGAAGCAATTAATGGGTTATTTTAACGGAATATGGGAGGCAAGAAGATTAATCCATGCCCTGTTACAGCCACACAGCGAGGTGTTGGCAGACTGGGAAGAGAACGAACTTTTCCAAATCCTTACAGCTCTCCTAAGCCATAAACTACAATCCCAGCTAAAAGGTACCACAAAACCCGTCTATCTCCACCCTTCTCCCTCATGCAACACTCAACATTTCAAGAGAAGAAATTATTTATCGTTGAGCTTATTGTACAAGCTGGCATGATTTATTTAAACATTTGCCAATAAACACCAGAATGGGAGGCTGTTTTTCCAGCATTCCCACAGTGGAGTACTAGAGGAAACAATAACAGGCCCTGTGATTGTTACTGCGGGACTTCTCCTGCCAATTACACTGAGTTACAAGTTTCAGTTATGGGATATAAAAGAATTAATTTCATAAGGTCCAAGAACAACTGTTTGCTCTGTATGAAGAATCTTCTTCCTCTGGCTTTTTATGCCAACACAATATATAATGACTAGAGTTTAAAAAAATGCTATGCAGACTCCATGTAACAGAGTATTTCATTGCTTTCCCTGCTTGCCATGATCTGAGTAACAAAGACAGGTCGGCAGGGTCATAAAAAACAGGGGAATGTTCCCTTCCTGCCACATGCCAGCGACAGGAATAGGACTTCCTTCAGAAGAGCACTGCATGAAAACAAGGTTCATTTAGCAAAAGCTTTTGGAAACTTGTCATATAAGCTTTAGCTTAATGAAAATAAAAATCAAATTAAAGATCTGCAATTTCTTCCTTGGGATTTTTCAAGTGATGAGATTTAATTAAAAGCAAGCAAGCAAAAAACAGCACGTAGCATTGTACAGACTAGAAGAATAAGCCAGAAACTGAACTGCAGTCTGGTCAGTGTGCAGAGACTGGAAGGAAAAGCAGAAGGGGAAAAAAAAAAACCAAACCCCAAAAAACCACAACCCACAAATGAAAAAGAAAAGGTAGAGACAGCATCATTTGGGCCTCTGCCAAACTGGTGGAAAAGCATCTTTTGTTGTTCCACACATGCATAGGTCACTGCTATCTGACACATCTAAGGAAGAAAGCTGGATCTCCAAAATCCCACGGCAGGCAGGAGCAGTGTGCCCTGGTGGGGTAAGATTTCTCCCATGGCCCGATGGCATCACCTGCAAGCCTGGTCAGAAAAGTTTGAGGTATTGCTTCAGACTGCTGGAATAGCCTCCTCCTGCCCCTCTGGTTTAACTGGGCTGGGAGGAGGAGAGGGCTGGGACACAGCAAGAAAAGGGCTCCCAGCATCACGGTGCCCGAGCCGGTGCTGTCCTCTGGGAGGAACTGGGGAGTTTGTTCCCCCTGATCGCACAGTTGCAGTAAGCCACCACATCAGCCAGAGGATTTGGACATCGTCTGATGGAACACAGCCAGTGTTTCCACTCAGAAGTGAGGATTTTCAACCCCAGCACGTGCTCGTGCAGTTAAAGGCTGTATCACAAAGCACGTGCACAAGCGGGAAGAAATAAAGTTGCCTGATTCTTGAATGACTTCCCCCACCAGCACTGGAAGCATATTCTCTGTGTGTGTGTATATATATATATGTGTGTGTATATATATATACATATGCTGTAAAAGCAGCTCCTACAGAAACAAATAAAATAACCCCCAGAGCCCCAGTTGAGTACTTTCAGCCCTCAATAAAGATCTGAAATGTGTAGATGAATGATCAGATTACATTTTGGATCCAAACTAGGCTGCATTTGCTTCTAAAGCCAAAAATAAGCTCTTATTCCAAAACCGCAGGATAAACAGAAGCCTTTCCATCATCATGGAGCATTCTTCAGTTTGATGTTCCTTTCAGAGCCCAGTCCCTCTCATGCATAAAAGCCGTGGTAGGATAAGGATTCAGGAGTGGCAGGTTCATGTAATAATGTTTTGCAAAATGAGAAAAATAATCAAATAAAGCCTCAAATGGAAATGCTGGCATTCATTCCCAACAGTGCAGTGTCAGAAGAGGAGATGATAATTACCTCAAAGCCTCACAACAGCAAATGCACTTTCCCGGGGGAGTTTTACCTCCATAAATTAAAAATATCCTAATTTACAAGTATTGGCTCCATTAAGCCCTATAGAACTACCGCCACAATCCTGCAAATTGTAAAGCACTATAATCCCACACCCAGACCTCGCAGCACTTGTGTGTGGTCCTTCCAGCTGATTAGAAGCAAGAGCTCTGTATTCAAGTGCAATTCTTCCACTTTAAGCCCAGGCAGGGTATGATAAGCAGGAAAGACAGATGACGGTAGCTACTATGCGAACCTCAATTGGAGGATCTCAAAGCATATTTCAGCTATTACAGAAAACAAGATAATAAACCCCCTTGCAGCCGACACCCACAAACCTGCCTGAACATGAAAGGAGAGACCTGATTTTCCATGGACAGAGTCCTGGGTCTCAGCTCAAATGCTGGTTTTGCTCCTTAGTGAGATACAATGAAACAGTGACAACATATATCAATGCTATTTTCGGTTGCTTCATTTATTTTGTGCAACCAAAGTTGAAGGATCCCCTTCTCCCCCAGTGTATTCGCTGACAGCAGGTCACAGACAGGACCGGGGATGTGCTCTGCAATCCCATGGGATTGCTGATCCTCTGCTTTGACCATCAGAAAAAGCTGATGGGTCCAGAATCCTTTTGGACAAGTTGCTTATACTATGCACATGGCTCTAGATACCATTGTTGGTGTTGAGGCTTTCCAGTAACTCTTGATGTTCTGCAGCTGCCCTGTAGTGCTCAGCAGCCCCCAAAAGCAGCAATTTCCTTCTTTTAAAAAAAACAAGTGGATTTAGTTACTTTGTCGCTTGCCTTTAAGATCAGGGCTGGGGGAAACAAACAAAAAAACCAGCAGAACACAACCTGTTACTTGCTCTTTCCTCAGAAAAAAGCCAGTTCTCCCACACTGTCCCCAAAGTAGAAGGTTTAAAAGATGCAGAACGGGCATGAACCCCGGAGAGGTTCTGGGACCGGCCTCCCATCTCAGGGCTAGGGTCTGAGAGGACAGACGTTAGGAGACCAGCGGGCAGAGAAGAGGAAGGCTAAAAGGGGGGAGCAGGAAAGAACCACAAGTTTTGGGGCTAAAAATGACTCGGAGGCGGCTACAGGCAGATGCTGCAGGTGGAAGGAGCGGCGGAGCAGAAGGGTCTCTCGCAACGGGAACAAGTGGAAGCCAGTGTTAGAGAGACAGCGTGGAGACAAGAGCACAGCACAGGCTTCATTACTGGCATTGATTTAGCTATGATTGCAGCAGGTGTCGGAACAACCCCCTTCAATTAGATCAAGGCCTTGAGAGGCTCTGCAGAGAGGAGGATAAAATCAAGAGAGCCATTTCACACCAGACCCGTCTGAATCTGGCTCTGCTGGGCCTCAAGCTCTGACACATCTCAGCTCATCCGACTTGTGTTGTGTTTTACTCAAGGACAATGTACTTGTTCCTATTGCTTTTCTCCTTCACTGCGGAATTTCTAACATTTAGAAAATAACCCGCTGTAGCAAAACTTCCATTTCCTTAGCTTTCCTCCTTACTACTGCTTCTTTGGTTTTTAAGTCTTCAGGCATTTGACAAATAAAAATACTGCCTTTTCCACACAGCTCTCTGTCCTACACCCACCAACAAGCTAAAACAACCATTTTCTTATATTAAAACAAAAGTTTAATCAAATAGCGTTTTTCTAGATGCCTGCTCCCACTCCACAGTATGAAATTAATTCCAGAGAGAGTCTTGCTGAACTCCAAGGCCTGACAAACTTTTCGTTCTGTAATCATTTTTCAGGGTAAGGGAAAACAAAATACATAAAATAGACAAATGGAAATATCACTAATCCCATCATGGCCGCAGAGGAAAGGGTAATAAAGAGAAATATGACCGAGTGGAATTTTTTTGCAATTACTTTGCTCAAGTTCTTTATCTCCTGAGCTTTCCTGACCACTGCCTCACCTGGGGGAAGGCAAGGCAGCTCTGCTGATGGCAGTGAAAGGTCTGCTTCTGACTTTCAGAAGCTTTTACCACCCATTACATTTTGCATTTAAGAAGAAGAACAACGCAGAGTGGGGAGAAATGGTAGGAGCTGTCAATACCATCCTGAATACATGAAGATTTGTGGATTTCTTTAATTATAGGAAAGTGTTTGTTAATATAGGAAGATAACTGTCAACTTTAATGGCAATGAAAAACATTACTAGCAGTAAAAGCCACCACACTGAGTATTAGTGTTTGCTTGGCAGCACAGATCTGGTGTTAGACACTTACATGCCATTAAAACAGTGCATAGTAGTACTGGACTTAAACATATACTTAACTGTAAGCAAAATGCTGAAATGCTTTGATGAATTGAGGTTCTGCAGAAAGAATATAATCTATCCTTTCCTAACACAGACTCATTAAAGCATTATCGATTCAACTACAACCATGAACCACCACTAAATCAGTCCTGCAGTTATGCTGTGTCCGTCTCTACAGTGAAGAGAACGGATTTCCTCGCTGAAGTCTGTGGCTAGCAGATGAACTAAGCTGCAAAGAAATTACCCGCCCCCCCCCAACTAGTTTTATAAGAGTCCTAACCCTGTCAGCAAACTTCCCATATCCAGCAATTACAGCTGGGTAAAAAAAGGAAAAAAAGTTCTTCTCTGTGCAGCCCCCCCTCACTCTGGCACCCAAGCATCGCCTACAAGATCAACCAGACCTTTATCTAAGTGTTTGGTATCTTTCTTTGGGGAAGAATTCAAGGGATCTCACAAAGAAAAGCCATTTAAAATTTTATTTATTTGTTTTAAGTCTTGCTTATTTAAGAATATTTGTCTCAGTGGTTAAAAAACAAATGTTTCACCTGTTGCAAAGGAGAAAAAGTAACACTTGTTCTGGAAAGTAGCTAAAAAACTCCCATGAGTCTAAATTATGTATTCTCTCTGTGGTCCCTCAGACTCCTCTTCTATTAAAAAACGGGTGAAGTTTAGCCCTCTGAAAATTAATTGCTGACAACTTTCTCCTATGATGTAGATCTCCAGAGGTTTTGTTGGCAACTGATAGTTGCTGCTCTGCACAGCTGTACTAAATACTGTCTGCTGGCCATAAATCCTCCCTGCTCCCTTGAGTCATGTATGCCTCTCGTCCCATATATATTCCGAATGGAAATGAAAGCCAGCTGGAGATGCCGGGGGGAGAGGGGAATTAACCAGGCAGACAGCCATTTCACAGCCAGCCACAGAAACCCAGCACTCCGCTGTACCTTCAGCTAACGAGGAAGGCTAAGCAGAGAGACAGCAAGAGCTTATTGATTATTTGGGATGACCGTCAGAAAGCCCAAACAATAAAATCACTTCAATTACTGTTTCATGCATGCAGGTTAAACCTCCTCCAGCTTTCACCAACATTTCAGTTCTTCCCCTCTTCCCCCCTCCCCTTCATGTCCACAGGTAAAAGGAAAAGCTATTTTTGATGCAAAAGGAGGGGAAGAAAAAATCAGCAAAGCCACCACCAAGCAAAACCTCTTAAATTCCAAGCTCAGAAAGTTCAAAACTCCTTTTGTTCTTTTGAATGGGACAGGAAAAGAAGTAATGCATGAAAAGTGGAACAAGGAATCAGTATTTATATCCGCAAAGCCAAGGCAAGGAACAGCTACTTACTACCGGCTTTCCTGCCACCAGCCTAGGAGATCTCAAAGCAAAGGATAAAAGCAGGGCATGATCTAACCAGCTCAGCTCATGCAGAGTAAGAATCTTGCACCTCTCATCTGAGATGCGTTATTTGGCAAGCATAATCCTTGTTGGCTTGATGAAAATCTCATGAGCTTGAAAGAAACCCGAGGTCTAAAGATCTTTGGCATCTGGAACAGCATCCATCATATGTATGGATTTTTGGCTAGCCCACAACCATCATTTCAATTTTCTTTCTTGTTAACAGTCGATACTTCTGCAAGTAAGGAGAAACCAGCAAGTTGCACATCAGAATGCCTGGCTATGCTTCAGATTGTCATTTTTGACATGGCTAGTCTGAGTTATTAGTTTTGATCTTCTTGTCCCACCTCTGGGAGAGCTGGCAGTTTCATTGCAGTCACCCATTTCCGAAGGGAAGCACTGCTCTCACGTAACTGTTGAAAAGTCAGCACTAACTTACTCATTCACTGTGTTATAATTCTTTCTCAATGGCTTGGAAACCAAAACTTATGCAGCTGGGAGCTAAGGCTCAGGGAAGCATCACTCATCTTCCAGATGCAAACCAGGACTAAAGAGTTTTCATCGCTGAGTTCATTTTAAGGATAATATTTTGCTCTCAAGTAGAGTCTTTCTTCCAGAAAGCAGACGCAATGAGGACATGAAACAGCAGGGAAGAAGAATTGTTTGGCATATAAACAGAAATAATAATATTAAAAGGAGTAATGGAAAATTTAAGCAGAATATTAGGGGAAATATCTACCATGGAGCATCACTGAGCTCTGCCAGTCTCTGATCTGGAAAACACTCCCCAACATGGCAAAAGCATCAGTCCTGCTTTGCTCTGAAGAATGTCAAGATTGACCAAAAGCCAGCATTTTTGGCCAATCCAACAGCCGTGAACACGCAGCCACAGCTGACTTAGAGCAGCTCCACAACCTTCCCAACCCATGGTTCAGCCTGTAACGTCCCTGTTTTCAGGGCTGAGGAGACAGAGGGAGTCTGAGTCTTATTTTCCTGTTCCCTCTCCATGGAGAATTAGTGTCCCTGTTCTGTAAGTGAACAGCTCCTTGCTTTCTTACCTGCAAACTCTGATTTTTTCCTGTACTAGTTGCCCCAGGAATATAAACCAGACACACTTGTGCAGAAAGAATGACAAGGATTAAGTTTTGGTTTGTGTTTCCTTCCTCCCAGGTAATCTTTATGCCAAGAAGAGATGCAGATACATAAGGAGATTGTGGAATACGACTCCACAATAAAACAATGATAGGTAGAATCAAGCCATTTTAGAAGCAATAGCAATTTTACAAAGAAAAAAACAACTTAAAATATAAATAGTTATAGCAGGAGCACATACCAAGGAAGCATATGGTACAGTCTATTTTACTAATTAGTTTTCAGAACCAGTTGTGGAAATTGGAGGTGATAAACAGCATTTCTCTTTTAGGATCTAAAAACATTTGAAAAACTGTAACAGAGTTGAGTAACTGCAGGAGAATATTCATAAAGAGATCTGAAGTCACTGACTATTTCAGTACAGTATACTTTTTATCTCTTTAAGAAGTGGGTAGTAATAGTCTACATTCCTTCACATATGAAGGATTATAATTCATCTCATCCTGATTTTAAACTAGGAATTTTAGTGTTTTTTAAAAAAATATTTATTATCTTCTTTTGTCCCCATACATTGCCCAGCGAGGTTCTCTGATATATGCTCTCACACTGGACAGGCATAAGCTTGGGAGGTCCACAGACATCCTGTCAGCCACAGATAGACATCCAATTTCTAATTGTCTGTATCTGATTGCACACAGCACATTTCATCAGCTCTCTGATCAGCTCACGAGTATTAATCAATCTTCAGCTCCCATTCTGTAGACCAGATAAAACAAAATGTTGCTATTCCCATTTATATCTAGAATCACAGATGGTATGTGACTTAGCAGTAGAGCTAACAACTGCACCAGATCTCCCAACCATCCATTATTCAAAGAGGGTGACTGCTACGCAGTATCAAAGCTCTCTCCCCCAGATTCATTGCTGTGCCTGGCATATTAACTTTGCAAAGGCAAAAGAAAGCAGAATTGTTCAGAACTATTTTTTTCCAGCCCAAATGCAGAGATCTTCATGGTTTTAGCGCCTACCAATAGAACTTTCCGCAACTTTTCAAAAATTATCAAAACAGCACTTTCAGGGCAAAAATCTGCCCTGAAAGTTTTGCATAGAAAGAATTTATTTCCTTTTGTATTGGCATAGGCAGCATAAAAAGAACTGTTTTGGCATTAAGAAAGAAAGGCATTTAGAGTAACTCGGAAACAAAAATGGGTTTCCTGCCTGGTGGATCATGAAACACTGCAGGGAAAATAGGACTGCCATGAGGAGAAAAGCTAAATCTAAAGACTCTTTGTAAAAATGGCACCTCCGTCCTCCCTGCAGCTCCAGCGTTGAGCCATCTCCAGCCCCTTCTGGCTGCAAACCGTCCAGCCCAGCTCCACAGGACACGTCCCAGAGCCTCCGTGCTCAGGGCGCGAGAGGGGAATGGCCTTGGATCCCTGAGAAACCAGGTGCTTCAGGCAATTTATTGCATTTCAAAGAGAAGAAACAGTACAAAAAGAAAAAATCAACGAGTCTAACTTGAAAAATAGTCACAAGTCATAAATCCCATCTTGCACCTCAGAAGCCGAGCTCAGTCTGCATTCGCTCTCCCTCTCTCCAGTTACAGGGGTGTTGGGCTCCCCTGATTACAAACACATTTTAAAGACACCTAGAGTAAAACAGGCTGGCGTCAGCATGCGGCATCCTGCTTTCGCCGTGCTTAAGACTAGGAAAAGCAGACGGGCCAGGACTGCTCCTCCCTCTGGAGCCTCGGTCCGTACCAGAGCCAGGGCAGCAGCACGGCACCGCGCAGGGGATGCTCTTTGCCCAGCCAAGTCGCTACACCAGAGACATACGAAACAGACTTCCCCTCCACTACCCAAAGCAGCTGCAGCTCTCAGCCCATATTATCCTGCATTACCCTTTTAAGAGACACTCATTCCCTGCAGCAATATCCCCTAGACCAAGAGGAACATCTGCCAAAATATTTCAACAGCGCTTCCAACAAGCATTCATGAGCCATTCTGGCACAAATGCACACCTGGATCCATTTCTGTGAAACCATTTCTTTTTAAACCCAGCAGGACAGAACAGCTGTATTTTATAGGGTTTCAGCTTTATTGGTAGCAGTGGATTTATTTAATTGCATTGTGGCAAGAGCACAGTTATGTTTCTCAATTCACTCCAAGAAAAGGCCAGAAAACTGTCCAAGTGTCACTGGGCAAATTCCCCAGTCCATAGGCAGAGCTGGTGACTTTACATACGTGCCCTCCTTTATTAACTACCTACAGTAAGTAGGAATTTAAACCCAGCTGCTTCTCCCACTCGCCTCCCCGGAGTGCTTCTGCAGTGCAGATCAAGGAAAAAGGCACAGCTTGTTTATGGCCACCCAGCCAGGGTGCCGTGTTTGCACCAACATCGAGGGACCCGAAAGGACCACAGCGGTCACAGGGAGAATGCCACCTCTCGATTTAAAAATAAAAGTTAAACATTGCAACTATGGAGCAGTAGTATTAAAATACCAGATGGAAGCAAGGGATCAAAGGGGCTGTACTGCAGGCAGTTGTTTCCAGCAAACACAATGGCAGGAGAAGTTACCTTTAGTCTGGGTAAGGAGGGACTTGGAACTTCACTGAAAGCCCAGGGACCCTCCTAATACAGTCCTGCTTTGAAGATAACTAGGAAACACCAACGTGTTCTCAGAGCAGCTCAGCTTCGTTCTTTCAGATGCCCCTCGGAAACCCACCTGCCACCCTGACAACACAGCACATCCCTCCACACGTCCCCAGGACTGAACTCCTGGGCCTACAGCTGGGAGAGATGGCATTTGAAAGCAAAGCAGCTTATCTCTGCAGAAGTGTGGCAACCCCGAGGACAGCACCGGCCAGGAGGGAGGAGATTCCAGCCGGGTGGCAACAGGCAGGGGCTTGAGGTGGTGCCAGGCAATCACCGCCGTGGGTTCAGGCTCGGCACCTGCCGGTGTTCCCATTGCCCTCAGTCTTGCAGCAAACTCTGGCCGACCACAAGGCAGCTCGTCCAGCCCTCCATTACCTGGCGGCAAGAGCCCAAACCAGCCTCTTGCCCCATCCATGGAGAGGACAGCAGATTATTTATAGAATAACTGATTGCATCTGTCTTTGTACCCTCCCTTTCCCATTACATCATGTCTAGGGCTTGATTTCAATCACACACCTATTTTCACATACAGCCCTAGCTATTTTTAGGGCTAAGTAAGTAAATGGCTCATAAATAGCTTCTTGATTCGTAACAGTTTATATTGCTATTACATGCCCTACTTCTCTCCTCTGAAACTTTTGTACCTCCCTGGTGTCAACATGTCACATTGCAGTTTGCCCTTAAGTGTTTTATAACAAGGGAAGTCTAGTTCAACTAAAAGGGATAGAGAAGAACCAGCAAACAGTCTAACATGCACTTAGACATGCATATTAGGGGTACTGTGTGACAACTTAATTCCACATTGGTCACGATTAGACCTGGTAGGAAAATTGATTTCTCTCACTCCATTACCCACGTTCCAGTTCAGAACAAACCACCAAAACTTTTCACAAGAGCAAATTTTTAGAGAGAAATTAATTTCAGTTGACACAGCTTTTTTTTTTTTCTTTAGCTAATTAAAAGCACCCTCCTAATTAAAACAGTATGTAAACACAACAGTGAAAATACAACTGCTGTCCTCTCTTTATGCTTCCCACCTGGATAGATGTGCAACACTGCTCAGCCCAGGAGAGGACGTTCTGCTCAATAAAGGGGTGCGCAATAATCTCCTGCAGGGTTATGAACTGAGAGCAGCAGGAAACAGGGGTGGGGGAAGGAAGGAGCTGTGTAATTACTGCTGGGCAGCGCTCACAAATATTAATCAAAACCACAAACAAGCCCTTTGTGCAAGAAGACGGTATGAGGATTGGCTGGGAGCCAGCAGGCTTGACACAGGCTTGCGCTGCGCAGGTTCGACTCGTAGCTACCCTGAATTTCAGACATTTCATTTCACCTGTTGGGCTCCAGTTTCTCATCTGAAAAACAGGGACGACCACCATTCCATACTGATGTTGTAGTGAAACCTGCCCTGGCAGACGCGTGGCACTCGGGGAAGGCTCTGCCACTCCAGACTGGACCATGTTTAGCCAACAGCCCCCTCAAATCAAGCACCGAAGCTGAGCATCTCCCATAGCATCTATCCCAAACATCCAGCCACGGCACCAAGCTTCTAACCCCAGTAGCAAGAGTTCAGTGATCACACTGCTTATTTGTAAGTCACCCTTCCTTAAAGAAATCCAGCCTGACCCCCAAACCAGGGTGAGAAGAGATCTGCCTCCCCTAATCCCAAGGCCTTCAGGGTACTTCAAAAGCTTTAAATACTGAAAAAATACAACAAGAAGCAGCCAGGCCAGGAAAAGAAACTTATTAATAATGATGACAGTAATAAACCTGCAGCATGATTTTGCTGCTCTGCACCACACGTTTATTTTGAGTTAATCTTATTTGCTTTCTGAGGGTTTTTCAGGTATTCAATAAACAGAACATGAAAGCAGTGACAGGTTCATCAGGTGCCTTGTACCAGCAGGGAAATCCTGGTCTGTCAATGAAATGCTCAAACAGTCCCATCGCAAGAATATTCTGCGCAAACTCTCCAGCACAGGCTGTTTCCACCTTTTGGTGTGCTTTTCATCCCATCGCTAGCAGAGGGGATCCCTTGGGGGCCACCCCAACTGGGTACGCTTCGAGAGGGGCTGAGCTTTCCCCACCTGCAACGCTCTGCGGGACCAGGATCCTGCGGCAGAGCTGGTCCCTGACGCTCTGACAAGCCTCAGGACCCCTCGGCTGCCCCCGGGCTTCACCAAATCAGTGACATCATTTCACAAGTCATGCTTAATATGTGGCAGTGCACAATGGAGGCAAAAAAAAAAAAGGCAGAGCCATGAAGTCTCTAGCAACATTTTTGGGACTGCATGAAGTACACAGACAACTGCTATTATGTCTAATCTAAGCTCCCTGTCCCAGAAAAAGGTTATCAACAACTTCCCAAGTGACAATTTTATTTGTATATTTATTCTTAAACATAGAGAGCTCTCCTAGAGAGGTGGCAAGCGACATTTTATTTGGCATCCTTCTTAAACTGAGGAGGATTGCTCTATAGTTTGCAACTTACTATAGATGTTTGCTTGTCAGTGAAGGCTACAAACCTATTTTAATTGAAAATGGAGCTAGGGACTGACAGCTGAACTGAGCTGCTTTAAAAAGAAGTGCTGAGAAGAGCCTGGAATAGGTTTTAAGTTTCTATAATAGCTCCACGGTTTATATCAAAGGGAAATAGGAACATCCTTCAATTGCATTTTTACAGTTACCAAAGGACAATGGACTAAGAGCCAGAAGGTTTAGAATAACTTCACTTTGTATTAACTCTCCTTCAGGATGTTTGCTTTATCACAAGATGCCTAAGGCTCCTTACACTCATGTCATGTCTTCAAGAAGCACAAATCCCCTTCCTGCCCCCCAACTTTCAGAACCACAATGCAGGGAAGGGGAAGAAGAAAATTATTTTGGTTTAATATACTTAAACTAAATTTGGCCTTTTGAGGAACAGTTGTTCTTTTCAGTGGACGAGGAGTTAAAAACATAGCCCTGGGCTTCCCTGCACAGCATCCTAAGAAAGGGAGGAATGTCATCTAGTGTTCTCTTTGCTGCACGATCCACTGACCACAGGCAGAGCCAGCATCCCGGCAGCAGAGCCTGGGCTGTGGACCACAGCTGGCTCTGTACGTGTCACAGTTTGGCCACAGCTGCTTCTACAAAAGCATCTTGCAACAGCTCACCAAGTACAATCTAATTGAAACATAAAAACACACTTCAGGTTTTTTTATAGCATATACAAATATTGTTTCTCCTACTGGAACATTTGAACATTCAGAATGAGAGTGTGGATCAATAATTCTTCTATTAGATAATTCAAACATGCCTCTTGATTTACACTAATGCACTTGTTAAACAATAAGTAATCAGGTTGTGGGTAGGTCTGCGTTGCTGAAGCACGGATTTGATTAATGGTCTGCGAGAAGGTAAGGGGCAGACTGGTCCAGCTCGGCTCTGCTATGCTCCCTTCAGATGGCTTTACCTACCCGATAGCTGCCTGTGCAGCAGGAGCCTTGCGATCAGGGCTCCTCAGGGCAACAAGCCATGAGCAAGCACTGGTACGGCTCTTGGTTTTAAAGGGTCATTCTCTCTACTTCAATTAAATGCATCTCTTTAGAGTCTGCCAATGACAAAAGCAACCTGAAGGAGGGCCCTTCAGGCAGCCGTTGTGCTGATTCCCCTTTCGCAGCATCTGCTGACATGCAACTCTGCCCACAGCCGAGAGGCAGGTCCCCTGTTCAGCACTGACACCGTGGCTCCGCGGTCTGATAACCGCTGCCTGACAGCTCGAGGTCCTCACCCAAAACCCGGAGCAGAAAGGCAAGCCCTGCGCACGGCGGGGAGGCAGGAAGGACAGCCTTGGGAAGACGTTTTACTGACACAAACTGCCTGTGCTGCCAAGTCCCAGCACTGAGCCAAACAATTTGGTTCATCAAAGATAAATACTTTGACATTGATTTGAGGTAAATTAGGCTGTGAATGCCAGGTTCACTAAGTCTCCATGCTACTGCATGTGTGTCCAACTTCACATCGGAGGGGCACCGCAGCACCAACACTGTTCCAGGTAGCAGCTTAGCCCTAGCTCAGTTCTTGTTCAAGGGAGAGATCTTGGTGCAGTTCCCATTGACCAATACATCATTCCTGGCTCAAACTTTATTGAAAAGTTCAGTTCAATTGTACTTTCTTGGAACTTAAACGCTAATCAATTCATGAGAAGTCAGCCAGCCTTCAGCCCGGTTCTGTTCCAGCACAAGCACAATTAATTCCCATCGGATGGAAGCAGCAGGATCTGTCTTGCACTCATTAGTGCGTTACTCAGCTCCTCAAGGAGCAAACACCTCATGTGCCATTTTAGTTGGAACTGCCTGATAAGTCATACTGAGTTCCTCAGGGGAAGTCACAAACGTAGGACTTGTGCTCACGAGAAGAGGTGGTTGGAAACGTGATGCTGCCAGCGCTGCCTGATTTGCCCGCAACAGGAAACAAAACCTGACAGGTTCACCGCAACAGAGCTGGCTGGATGAATCACTTGCAGTGAGTAAGAGACCTTCAAAGGCTGTGCCCCAGAAGCTCTGGCAAGCGCAAATACATAAACAAGGTTGCTAAGAACAACTCCAAAGAGCCACTTGAGCTGTGCGGTTTCACCCAGGCCTTCCTTTCTCCTTGTTTACCCAGCAGCTCACCTGTAATCAAATTGAATAATGGAGTAAGTCCCTTCAATTACACTTGTTAGAGCAGAGGACTGGTGACCTGCAGAGCACAGCTCACCCCTCTGCCCGAGAGCATCTCCTCCGGAGGAACACACGCCAATCACACCTAATGCCACCACGCACAACGATATAATGAGCACAGGCCAGCAGCTGGGGGAGAAAGGGAGGACAATGGCATTATTTTACTGCCCTCTGACTAATGATGTGCTAACATGCTCAAGCATTAAGGTGAAGCTGCCAAGCAGTCATGAGAAGCGTAATTAATCCCTTGCTTATTAAAGCCTGTGGTATCTTAAAGAAATGCTGACAGTATTCCATAAGCAGCACCAGTGCGTGAGTCATGCCCCCAGCCCCGCATTGCGGCTTACCCCATGGAGAAGGCATCGAAGAGTCTGACTTGCGAGACGTGGTCTTTTAAGAAAAACAACGTGGCTTTGAGACGTGTGGCAGAGATGTCAAGTAACACCAGCCGAAGGTCCATCCATTCTACCTGAGAAAGAGAGTTAAAACACTTTTAACTCTCAATTAAAAGTGAAGTTAACTCACCCCTCACTATTTGGCCCAAGTTAGTTTAAAGGCTTTTCAGTACTTCATATTCTCCTCCCCTCCTTTGCTTTCTAAAAGAGGAAAGCAAGGGGATTAATCTTTCTGCTTTCTGGTTGGCTTTGCCAGAACCCCAGCGCTCCCTTCACACTCCCTCCCTCCCCAAAGCCCAGCAGGGACCAGCCGTGCCGGAGCAGCAGGAGGTCCCAGAGCACCCAGGAGTTACCTTCAGAGCAGCAGAGATACCTGCTCTCTCATCTGCTTGTCCACCAGCCCTTGAAGTGCTCACAGATCGGTGTAAGAAGGTGCAAGAAAACATCCCAAGCAAAGTTGGATAAATAGAACCAGGGGAGAGTCTTGAGCAAGTCACGCAGCAAGCCCAGCTTGCAGCCACCAGCATCACACAGGCAGCCTCCCTACAACCACAGCACGCAAAGCCCACCCCAGCCCCCATCGCACCTCCAGGCATTTCTCCATCCTTCCTGTTCAAAAAACTCAAAGTGCCCTCCCCCCCGCTTTCTTTTGTTTAAACCCTCACCAAGCCACGTTAAATCCTCCGTACCATTTCCAGAGACACACAGAACAGGGGCCTCACCTCCAGCCTGCCCAGCCCCACAGCTCTCCCCTGAGGAAAGGGCTGCCCACCCACCCCAAGGCACCACAACATCAGCCCCAGCTGCGCTGGGCTCCCCTTAAAGAACCCAGACCCTCCCAGCACAGGAGGAACTGAGCAATTGCACCAGCTTAGATGGTTTTCAGCTGATGCCAAAGCCCAGCTGGACACATTTATTTCAGTCTAGTTCAACTGATCTAGAATATTCTTAAGCCTAATTGTGAAAAAAAAATCTAAAAAGAATAAGTTTGCTTGTGCTTCAGTGACCAACTACTGTGAGTACAAAGGGCCAGGGGATCTCTACATTATCTGCTTCACAGCACCTACAAGTAAATGCATCAACATTTTCTCAAGAGTCGATCTCAAGACAAGTCCCCACAGCCACAGAAATAGGTGGGAAGATCCCAGCTGACTCTGCAGGCTTTATGTCTCAGCAAGGAATGAGGGAGGGTATAATGACAATTAAAAATTGAGAGTGCTGGAAAAGCTACACTTTACTTCACTAGGGCACAGATCCTTGAGTTAAACACACATATTTTGATATAGAGAACTGCATGCACAAGTAAGCTACTCTGGGCAGTAGCCAAGTGACTGGCGACAGAAACCGCTCACTAAGAATCACACAGGGAGCATCTCCTGGTCAGCCGCAGCCTGGGAGCATCCTTCTGCGTGAGCCAGTGCTCTGCCAGCGGGGAGAGGTGGCTGCAGGAGAGGGTAGAAGGCAGCAGAGTCCATCCCCCTTAATGAAGACGCATCAATATTAATTGTTACTAATCTCAGTCGGGACCTGCAAGTGGATCAGCTGAGCTGGAACATGCTGACAGGTTGCTTTGAAATGATCCAACATTGATGCACCCTCTGACAGGGTGGCACCAAACCAATAATGACACTGGTGGCAAGCGCACCCTCCGCATGGGCCACCGAGACAGCAGCCACCCACAATCGGGACTGATCCAGCAGGCACAGGGGGAGCAAATGAAGCCAATGGGCTGTGTGGCACTGAAGCAGCCCATGTGCCACAGGTTCCTCCCATTACTGACTTTTTTTAAACCAGCTACCCTCAGGCAGGTCCTTGGCTCATTAAAATGCCTCTGCAGTGAGTGCAAACCACACAGTGATTAACACCTTCCTGCTGGCAGCCTCCCCTGGGAGCAGGGGCCCACCTTCCCTCTGGGACAGCCAGGGGTTTTCCTCTGGGGCCTTTAAACATGGCCAGTTGTCTTAGCATTTGTCCCTGGCGATGGCATGGGTGAACTTCCTCTTGCCCATCTTCCAGATACTCCGCACAGATGAATCTCAGGGCCAGTCTCTCGCAGAGCTTGAAAGGAGGCAGATTATACTTCAGCTGCTCAAAGCTTGCAGAAGGCTAAACAAACTCCAGGTACGTCTCACCTTAATGGCTCCTGCAGAGCTTTGTGAGGATGCAGAACAGCTGGAAATGGAGAACATGCTGCTGCTGCCCTGCTTCCACCTCTCTGTGCTTTAGAGAGTCACAGAGAGAACAAGAGAAGCTGCAGAAGTGGCTTTGTGCCTGCTCTACTCTCTAAGCACCAGCCCACCTGGATGAGTTTACAAAAATACCCCCAGGCATCCAACTTGCAGACAGAATTTGATCTCAATTTTTTATGGACATCCCATCTGTGTCCCTTCCCCTTTACTTTGCTGCATAAGCTTGTGAAGTGATACTTAGAGGAGTTATTCATAAAATGAACAAGGGGTTTAAGGGTATAACATGAAATTGCTCTAATCTACTGCACACCATGACAAATCAGGCAGCTGTGCTGCTGACTCTCTGGGAAAATCTACCTCCAGAAAGTCTCCACTAAGTTTCCTAATACATTCAGGGAAAGCTGCTGGGAGGGACAGAGAGAAGACGGGGGTCAGGAAGAGCTGCCTGATTTCAAACATGTTCCAGAGCACCTATTCTCAGCCCTGTTTGCTAATCATTGTGACCGATCATTGAACCAAATCTTGCTTCCTGGACAGAGAAGCGAGAAATAGAGAAGAGAAGAAAAAAAGAAAAGGGCAACACTTCAACAATAAATAGGACATCAATTAAACAAGAGAGCATTCACCTGCACAAACAGCTCAAGGAAGAGCCATCGATTCTTCCACCTGACAGTCTGGACTCGGTTAGCACATGCCTGGTTTACTGTGATCCCCAGGGAGATAAAGCATCTGAAATCCTCAGCCAGAAAAGGACAGTTTTCCTGATGTGGTCACGGTGTGTCTCCTTTTAATCAAGTATTTTTTTAATTTAGATAAAGAGAAAACAACTGTCACTGTGGCTTGAAAATGTATTTGATGAGAAAAATCTAAGGGATGACTACAGCAGTTAGCAGACCGAGTCTCTATCCCTGCCTCATCTTGTCTGGCTGAGAGACGTGAGCGCAGATCACGTGGAAATTCAGCAACTCTCCAGGCTTTCAAAGCACTCTACTTCTGGGAGGAGTATTACTCCCCTGATTTTTACTGAAAGAGAGAAATCATGACTTTCTTTAAAGGAAGTGACTTGCTGAAGATCAAATGGAGGATCTGTCCCCCCAGCCTTAGGCCTTTCCTCTGCTTTATGGCTCAACTCACCCAGTGCTCTGGCAGGCTGGGGCCGAGCCGCGCTTGCCAGCTTTGCCAGTTTGTATTGCCTAGAGGTGGGCACTGGGTGCGCCCAGCAGGAGCAGCTCCCTCTCCTACCTGCTCCACCGAGCAGAAATTCATCCATCTTTGAGCATGGGCTTTCTGAGCTTTTGCAGGAGAGACCGACGTGGTTTAAATGAAGAGTAAGTGCCTGGCTGCAGACAGACCCTTGCTGGAACAGGCTGCAGTCACTGATGCCAGGCTCTGATCTGGGCTGTTGTATGACTTTCATTCCGGATCCATAAAGCACTTTGGGCCAAGACTGTCTCTCTCTACATGTCTATAGCAACAACCACAGCACACGTCATCTGATTCCCAGCATGCGACTATATGAACAGTGAATTGACAGATAGACACATAGTTAGTATGCACAGATTTAAATTGTATTCCTGAGCTAGTTCCAAAATACAGGTGGTGATTTCTGGACTCTGGATATGTTATCTGCAGAAACGCAAAAATTACAGTGATCAAGAAGAAAGGAACATTACCATCCTTCCTCCTCTGAAAAAACTCAACAGGTCAGCTGCTTCTAAGCCCGCCCTGATCAATCACTGCAAATGCTAAAAGCATTTAGAAGACAACCTCCTTTGAGCCATTTGTCAAGTGGAATCTGGCAGTTTTTAGTCCTTTTATTAGTTCTGCTTGTGAGAGATTCACTTAAAGCCAATGCTTAATGCAGTGAGAAAGCAGTACATATTTCTATGGCAGAGATACCCATTATTCAGCTGTGCACAGAGATGTGAAGGGGATTTAGTAAAGCCCTGGACTGGAAGAGAGAGGGTGCCCCATGCCTCGACCTGCTGTCCTGCACACATGTTCCTTTAAGTTTGCACTTCAGCCTCAGCCTGCAATGTATTGGAAGTGGAAAAAAAAAAAAAGCATGGTTTTGTGGTGAAAGGACGCAGAGAGCAAGCCCAGCACACCTGCCTGCGAGCTGGACCTGCTGATTAATCCAACAGGCAGGAGCAAACCTGGATGGAGAGAGATGATACAGGGGTGCTGCCTCATGATCCAGCTCCATGCAATGGGGTAGTGCCAGCAGAGAGACGACGTCTCGTTGTGCTGAATGCTGCACACAAGGATGGAAGAGTCTCGGCATCTCACTGGCTTTTTCGAGTCCAGGCAGACTGCCTGCCCCTCTGATGCAGCTGCTCTCAGTGTTGTGTACAGCCCTATCCCCTTAAGGCAGGATCAGCTGTACCTAAATCACCTCTAATATGCTTTAAGCCCAGAGAACTAAGGCATAAAGGGATTAAGAGAACTGCCCAGAGATCAGAGAAGAGCACATGTTAAATTCGGGAATTGAACTTTTATCTCCTAAAAACCTTTCTGGATCAGTGCTTAGTGGCTTGCGTCAAGCCTTTGCTACTTGCACAGCAGCTACTTTGGGGGCTGGTGCTTTCTACTCCCATGTATTTATACAGTGCCTGGCACACAGGAGTACTAGTGCTGCTGCAAAACTAGCACTTATTATAACACCCAAAATTAATATCATTGGACAAAAAGTGGGAGAGGAGGAACACAAATCGGACAGAACCTGCCTGGGACTGTTCTCCTCTGCTCCCTCCCTCCTTGCAGCACTCTCATTATTTTCCAGCGGTCATCTTTTTCTCTCTCTCACTTGTCAGGATCAGATGACATTTGAGTTGTGCTGATGAGACCTACCAGGGCGAGACACATGTTTGTGGTCGCTTTGGGCAACCAGCTGCCAAGGCCTTTAACTGCTCTCTTTTGATTTTCTTATGAAGTCAACCTCTCTGCCTCCCTGGCAATTTGAGTCATGCTACCCAGTGCTCTGCCTCCCAGGGATTTGTGCGTGGGCTGCTCTCATGTTAGCCAGTCTCTCTTCCTTGAAGCAAAGGGGCTGATGTTTTTTTCTGGAGGAACTGGCAAGTGCTGCACAGAGATGCTGGGTAAGGGATGGCTGTGGGTGGCATGACGTTGGGGAGAGCTGCTCTGCTGGGGGACCTGCTGTCCTGCTGCACAGTGAATCTCTTTGGAAGACAGCCATCCTCAGCTGGCTCTGTCCCATCAGTTCCATTTCCAGCTGTGGAGCTCTCCTGATTAACGCCAGCTAGGGATTTGGCCCACAATATCTCTTTCTGACCTAATGTACGTAAGAACATTGTTGAGATGAGCTTCACGCACAGAAGCTGTGACTTGGAATGCCACTCTTGCGAAGCGCTGCTTGTCCAAGTAGCACTTTCTCCGGTGATTAACTGCCCGGGTCCCGTGGGGCTGAGTGAGCACGGCTAAGGACACTGCACAGGATCAAGGCTGCAAAAATCAGCTCCCTGGCTCTGGTCCAGCAAAGCACTTGAACAGTGCTTAACATCAAACACTGTCCTGGCTGCCATCAATCACAAAATTCACAGTGCTTCAGCCAGGCATTTGCTCACGTGTCCCGAAGCGGTGGACGGGGGTGTCGCAGTGGTGTTTCTGTAACATGGGGATTCACAGCCACAAATGCTTTGGGCCTGGTTTTATTCTGCTTTGCACATTCCCCAACACTTTATATCAGTGCATAAATCAGAAACAAACTCGCAAGAAGAAATTCTCATTTAACTTTCACGGAAGTGTTTCATGTTCATTTTGTAGCAGTATAAATGACAACACAAGATGTAAGATGGAGGAAGTTTTATGAGTACCCTTAGGAGAGAGATCCTAGATGATTTAATCAAATGGATCTAGACACATTATCTTTGCTGGAAGTGTGACCAGGTGACATCTGTGTTGAAGAAAGGTCACAGACCTTGTGACCCAAGAGAGAGGCGAACATTCAAATAAAAAAGATAAACCTACAACATTTGGGAATGGTAAGCAGGCAGGTGCACACACACAACGTACAGGGCAGTCAGCGTCTTGCAGCGATGAAAGAGTTGTCAGCATCTGAAACGTTTTGAAAGGGAAGCCCCAAGCCCCTCTACATGGCACACAGGACGCAGCAGGTTCCCAGCTCAACCCCTCTCCCAGGGCTGGCTCTGAAACCCAGCACCGACCACCTTCTGCCACCCATTTCTCAGCTCACCTCTTTCCTAGAACTGAGAACAGAGCACACTTAACCCCTTGTTATGACCATGAAACATTTTCCTTATGTCCCTCCAGCTCCAATATTCCCAGAAAATGCAAAGAAATATAACGGTAAAATAAAATCTGCTCTTGGACATTACTGTGTTAACACTGATGTGTGTCACAGATTGAGGCCAGCTTGTTTTTCCCGATATAAAGCACTTCTAGCCTGTGAACGATTTCTGAACTGTAGTTGTTCTAATTAGTAAGAAACATTTAGGTCAATTACAACACCATGCTGGTTACTCCAATTATTATTAAATGTATTCGATTACACATTTGCAAACTACTAAATACAGTATCTCTAAAGTATCTGTGTAGACCTTTAACTCAGTAGAAAACAATGAAAAGTATTTAACACAGAGAAATGGCCAGATAATGCAAGGCTAAAATCCATGCTAGCCCCATGCATCATTTATCTCCTCTCTGTGTGTGCCTGGCTGATCCAGCACATCAGAGACACAAAGGACTTGTTTTCCTTTATCCTCTTTTCTCTCTGGACCAAAGTCCTCTCTCCTCAGTTGTCCTGTACATGCCGTGGCCGCTCGACTCCGCCTGTTTGGCATTATCACAGGCAGGCGGGCAGGGCAGGTGACTATCTCCATCAGAGCTGTCCAGAGAAGGAAAATGCTGCTTTGTGGAGGCTTCTGGCATTCTGCGATGTGGCTTCATCCCCATTAGGAATGAAAACTCAAACTTTCAAAATTGTCTGAGAAAAATAAAACCCTACCCCGTTTGGGGAAGGCTCCAGTGCTAGCTTTCCCATGGCTGCATGGGCTCTTGCATTCACTCCCATAGCACTTTATACTACTTTAAAAAAAAATCACTTTGAAGAAGTGTTTCTGTGTCCTACAATGTTAAATTGCTAATGGGAAAGGAAATGTATTCATGATTCAATGTATAAAAGTAGCCTTAGAGGAATGCAGATTGTATTTTCCCTCTGCAAACATTTGATCATCCCAATAAAACAGCAGCCTCACCTTTTCCACCAGCTCAATAAATCACAGAGAATGGAAACAACAGGTTTATAGTTGTCATGATGATCGTTACTGAGGGATTTTATGGTGTACGGGAGAGATGGGGGTGCTTGTTTATAGGCACGAGGTGTCTTCTGAAGGACTGCGGGACTCTGTAAAACTCAACTTACTGCTTAAGTTTCTGGTTTAAAAAGGAAATTATTCTCCTGATTCAGCCTCCACCCCAGTCATGATTGCATTCACTGATGCTCCAGCCCTTCCAAGCAGTCCTGCTCAGCGAGAGGCTGAGCCACCGGCTCTCGAAATGAGCAGAGAACTTCTGTAGGTCACAGCAGCCACTGTTTTGCAGTCCTCATGCGAACAACTGCACTAGTATTGCATGGCCTTGTGCTAGTAAAGCACCCGCAAACCTGAGTCACTGTAAGGCTCTGATCTCTGCTTCTGCATTTGTCACTGTTAATTATTACTATTGATCAGGATTTGAGCTTACAGCAAAGATCAAGGCCATGTTACATAATTCCTGGATCATATTCAGAATAGGAGGTAGTTTTTGTCCACAAGCGTTTTTTATCTACCCTGTACCATTCCTGGGAGAGCCAGACAGTCAACTACCACGTGCTTTATATCCCCAGGACCACCTGAGACACGAATAACCCTTTGGAAGAGGATCACCTCTTACCAGGCAGGTACAGAGGGAGCTGGCAGTGACTGCCCCCCTCACTTTTGCATCACCTTATGTGTTACTGCAACGTTATGTACCTACAGTTTACTTTCAGCTTTAAAACCTCCAAGGAGATGCTGTCTGCTGCCCTGCGTAAGGCCAGGAAGTGTTGGGCCAGAACGCAGTAATTTTGGGTGATGACTTTAAGGTCTAAATGCTTCTTCAAAAGCCTGTTCGCTCCCAGACCGATGCTGACACAACCCACCGGAGTCTATGTTCACGGGACAGCAATGAGCGAGAGCGGAGCTGGGGCAGCAAGGAAGGGGCGTTTCGTGGGTGCCTCTCTTGGGCTAACACTAGCCCCTCCACCATTTCTCATCTCCATTCTCTGGATGTAGGAGCTCTGTATTCCTCTACCATAACATCTTTTTTCCCTTTTCCACAGGATTGATGACAAATTAGCCTTTCACCCTCTGGAATGACTGTACAGTGAAGTATCCGTATCTTAACACTTGGACACGACTTTCATTTATTGGAAATCTCCTGTGCTGTTTTATGGCCAGCTCTGCAGACTAACTGACAATAAAGCAAGAGGAGGAGGAGTGTTTCGAGAGGTGCTGAGCAGCTCTGACTTCTGCCAACTCAGCGCTTCACAAGAAAACACTCAGCATCTGGCAGGATTGAGCTTTTTTTTTTTTTTTAAACTCTCCCCCTTCTTTTTTATAGTATAAATTAAGTCTAATACCAGAGCAAGTGTGCAATGCTGCTCAGGGCAGAGAGAGCTAATGAGATGAACATTGTACTGCAAGAGCAACTTCCCTATCCACCTTGCCTCTCTTTCCTTTCTTGCATTTTAATACCTAATCTTCTCTAAAAATAGCCACAATTCTTAGCCCTTTTAATATGGTCTTCATAAAAAAAAAAAAATTCTTAAAGAAAAGGTCTTTGAAAGCTTTGCTTTGGATTTAATAAGCTGGACAAAATGGTCATCCCAGCAAGCAGGCTGGGATGGAAACACCCAGCTCCTGGTGCAGGACGGACCTCATAACACTGGACTGAATACAAACATGCCCCGACTGCCTAGAGGATAATACCAAACATGGCTGCTTCAGTAAAATAATGAAGATAATAAATCAGGAGCCTAGTTAGCACGTTTTTCACAGTAGCTGTTCTCCATCTTCCACCAGAAAGGAAAGAAATAAGGGAAGGAAAAAAATGACAGATCGAAGTTGAACTGAGACATAGGAACAGTGAAAAAGCATTTCAAATCAAGACTTATGAGGCGCACGCTGGCTGATTTCCCCCAGATTCATTAATAACAGCTTTGCATTAGAAAGGTGTTGCTGCAAACGAAATTTGGTTTCAAACACTACAACTGCTTCTTGCAGGTTTCTACCCCAATCGCTAGATGGAGGCAGTTGGTTCTCTGACCAGTTTTGCACTAGTATCATGTCCCAGGCTTGTTCCAGACCCGCCTGAGCCAGCCTGGAGAATCAGCGCAGCGCCTGAACCAACACCCTGGGCCGTGGGCTATTTCTGAGCTCAGGGTAACAGTACTGCACCTATCTGTGGTATCTGTGTATTGCTGCAAGACACATCTGAGATGGGGTGCTGAGAAGGCAGGAGTGACTCAGACTCATGGAAACAAATGCCTCACAATGAAGACTGGGAAAAGATTCATCTCTTTAACTTATCAGGAAGAAATTCAAAAGATAATTTGATTATAGTGCACAAGCACTTTCACAGGAAGAAACTATCAGATACTGAGGGCTCTTTAATCTAGCAGAGATGAGCATAGAGAAATCTCTTAGTGGAAATTAAAGACAGCCAAATTTAAATTCAAAATACTGCTTGCATTTTTTAAAATGGGGTAATGAATCATTGGAACAACCTGGGAGTGGTAGAATTTCCATCAGCTGGTGCCTCCCAGCCTAGACCTGGGTCTCTTTGAAAGATGCTTTTTTGTAGAGAAAAACAATCTTCACAGCTTTGCCTGTGAAAGAAATCAGATACAGGATCTCCAGTCCACTGCCAACAGCAGGAAGGATTACCTCAACCTGCGCATTAGGCTGCTTTGGACCCACCTGGCTGTATCTGGAGCAGAGGAGGAGACGTTCATACATTTCTGTTTGCAGATCTGTGAAAACTAATCACAGCTGGGGAGCAAAGATAAGCAGTCGATAGGCTGCGATGAGGAGGCACCACCTTCAGCTAGTGCTGCTCACTCCAGAAGAGGAGAGCTGATGGAAAGAAGCACCTCCAGCAGCCACCCCACCCAGCACACAAGTGGTTATTATTTCGATGCATTGTTCTAGCAGTCCTATGAATGATGCTCATACTTGGTATGATATTGCTCAGGAATGGAGGCAGCTTTGGAACAGATTATTGCTCTCCACAGCAAATTAGCAACTAGAGTTTGGATGTTTGCTGACAAGAATATCTTTGCATCCTTTATATATTCCTGGGTGGCTTCCCCCTGAATCCAGATATCACATCATTTGTTTAACTTACTGAATCAAGTAATTAATACTAGGGAGAGTTCTGACTGCTTGGCAAAATATACTGTTACAGCTAACAAATTTTACGTCTTTAAGCTTCACAGCAGAATTTGATTTAATTTGTCCCAAGGTTAAGAAAGACAGGGAGGAAATTTGATGGCTTCAGATCACAAATTCACTGCAATTTATCATCTTCGCTACGTGGCATGGACAGACACCACTTCAAAGTTAAGATGGTAGTTTACCCAGTCATCTTTGCTTTAAACTTGCATTCATCCATTATCAGACACTGTATGTCCAAAATACACTCTGTCTCCCTGCCACTGGCAAGGGGAGCAAATGCTGCATGCAATTATCCCCAGAATTGGCACGTCTTCCCCTGCTTTTGTATGAGGGACCCTCAAATTTTGGGATTAACTAAGATGTACACAATCCCAAGAAAAGGTAGGGAAGAATCTTAACCAGGTTTTTCCCCTAAAAGTTCTGTTTAAACTGCATTTTAAAAAGTCAGGAAATTCAACAAAATGTTTTGAATTTTTTTTTTTTTTTTTCTGAAAGAGAAGAAAGGGAACACATAGCACAGTGGCTGTTTCTTAATCACATCCAGGTTGGATGTGGATAACACATTTCTGTGGTCAGATTTCCTTCCTTAAATAACAAAAACAGCTGAATAATTTCTCAACTTTGTTACAAGCTGATGTTTGCAATGGAGAAAATACAGTTATACAGAGGAGCTTCCCCCCAGATTCCCAGTATCACAGCCTTGCAGAGAGCTACGCATTCAGTCTCACAGCAGAATTATCTTTAGGACTTAAACAGGGCATTTCCCTCTGCCCAGCAGTGAATTCGGGAGCAATGAGGCTTTTTGAGGCTCAAAAACTAGCATAGCCGTGGTCTGGCCAAGATCTCACAGAGTAGAGAGAAGGAACCAAGAGTTTTCCACTTCCTAAGCCGTATACCTGACCAATAGGTCACGCTCAATTTCCAGCATTACAACAGCTTCCAAGAGTATGAGGCTATAGCTTGTGAACAGCATTATACAGCAATTATGTACCAAAAGAGCTCCCAGATACGCAGTGAATGTGGTAACAAAATGTCCCAGTTTACAGCATTTTCTCCCTCTCTCTCTTCTGTCATTGTCCTTTAAGAAGTGAACATGAAGAATAAAGCTCTATTTTTAGAAACAAGTCTAGGTCCTAGAAAGAGAGCAAATTAAGTGCAGAGATTTCCTAGGCATAAGGAAATTGCATACTACATGCCAGCTCAAGCATCCCTGCTGGGATAGACCCACTCCCCTGCTCTTAGCGGAGCTGGGGCTGTTCCCATCGGAGCAGCACTGAGGTGAAACCCAGGAAAGTCAACAAGATGGGAAGGCAGACCTTCCACAGGTTTACCCTCCCATCTCCCTGTACTCGTATGACTGAGAACTGAATTTGACTCTTCCTTATCTATGTGACAAATGCTTAAATTAGCCTAGTCGTATTGACAATGATTCACAGAATACCTTGAAGGGTACAAACCACTTACTTATGAGATCTTCCTAAAGGTTAATTCCATTTTGAGGGCTGATTTCTGCATTGGATTTCCACTGCGGTTTCCCCAAATGGCTCCGTACATGAATCTCTTTTTTAAACAGAGGCATTTGTCATTATTCCAGGTCAGCAAGAAGCTGGGCAAGAAAACAAGAGGAAAACATTACTACATGTCTGACAGAAAGTCACGTGAAGTTGTCTAAGAAGCTGGGAGAACTTGGATTATAGGGATGACAGATTCTAATGCAACAATCTAGACTAATACCACTAGTCTTTAAATCCGTATCTCCTAAGACATGGGGCTTGACTCTCTACTCCCTTTCCTGGACAAGTTGTCTGGGACTCACTTGGATCTTGCCTGGATGCCCTCAGCGAGGTACCAAGCCCCATGATTAAGTCACCATTAGCGGTCCCCCAACCAGGCCACTCCAGATTTTGCCACAAAAGAACAAATGTTTCATCAGGAATAGTAGCTCTGTAACTCATAAGTCATGCTGGAACCAGCTAGGGCATGTATCCAGGATTCTGACTCTAATTACTTACGCTGCCCTGCTCACGTAGTTCCTAACGTGATTTATTTTAAAGATGTCAAAAAATTATTATTGCTGATCACTTAAAATAACTGTCTTTCTAAGTACCTGACAGTTTAAATCTAAGAGAGTCCAGGTCCTCAGCAGAGACACAAGCCCTTCGGTCGAGTGGATAGTTTGGGACACAGTGGACCATTTACTGTGGTTTTCTCACTAACGCCTGCAGGTAAGGCTCGCCCGCAGGAACCTCTGTGCCACCTCCTCTACACGCCACAAACCCTCGCCTAACATTCCCCCTCACAGTCTGAGGCCAACGCTCACGGTGGCCGTGCGTGCTGGTCCCCATCACATATTACACAAACTGACCCACTGCATCTTTTTATCCTACTTAGTTCTTGACTCTCGTAATATTTAGAGGCTCTTTGAGATACAAATAGTTTTCATTTGTATGTACAACCACCTAGAATGAGGGCTTGGGTCCTCAGTCCAAATAATAAATAATAGTTAATATAGTCTAGGCATGACTATCCAGTTTCTACCTAAAAAAATCAATAAAGCAGGGCCATATTGATGCAAAGAGACATAAAATGTGAACTCCTTCAATACATGCACTTATTTGTCTCAGTTTGTGAGGCTAGGAAGGAAAGAGCTGTTAGCAGTGAATAGTATTTTATTAGCATCATAAACCCCAAGAGCAAAGTTTGTGTCACAGAGAACTGCACATGCATTTGAAGGCTTAATTTATGTTCCTGACTCCTCTTTCTTTTTTTTCTTCTCTTTTTTTAAGCAGGGACATAATTTAAAATAAAGACTAAAAGACTCTGAAGACACCTTTGGGTGAAAGGGCTGTTCATGCAAAAGGTAAACCTACAAGCTACTGAAATCCTAGCAGTTAGGAATTCAGCAGTATTAGTATATTAATCTATACTGCAGAAGTATACGGAAGCTTCAGAAAAAAATGTTTCACGTACACCAGGTTCTGAGCAAACAGCATCCTGAAATGCCAGCAACCTTGAAAGTCAAAGCCCAGAAGGAAGAGACAGATGGGGGTGAAGTGACTTGCTAAGGAACTCCAACAAATCAGCAATAGAAAATCAGCAAGAACAGAAAAGAAAGCAGGGATTTTGTTAGCCTTCCATGAATTTGAGCTTCAGCTGGTGCAAAGCCGCGCTGACAGGAGACGCACGCTGACTTACGCCATGAGAATCCAGTCCCGCCACAGCTGGCTTGCAGCATTGCAAAAACCCATCTCCACCGAAAACAATTCAACATTACGGGTCAAAACTCCTCCAGCTACTGGTCTTTCCCCTGTTTTTTCCTTTCATTTGGCCCTTTTGTATATAGGTCAGGTTTCTGGTGATGCTAGGAAATAGATACTGCAATACAATTGCAATCAACCTCTGTTAATCAGCAAATTACAGCTTTCCATGCATTACAAAGCTTTTAACTACCAGCTGCTTATTCTGGTATATTTATGCAGTAACAATTCTGGAGAGCAAGTTCTATACCTATTACAGAGCTGTTAAGTCTCTGTAAATACGGCTTTAATGACCAGCGAGCATTTATTAAAGATTCTGTAGCCTGCCTGTTACAGTGAAGTGAAATCAGACATGTAGGTGAGTGCTGTAGGCACAGCACTAGAAGTTTTATGACAAAAGAAATAGGCAGCACAGGTAGCTGTGAAAAAGCTGTTCTGCAGGGTACAGGATAAAACCGAGCAGCATGGTGCAAGTTTTTCAGCAGACTGCGACTTGCTACCTATTGAGCAGTGAAAGTATTTGTGGCTCTGAACAGTGAGGTGAGGTAAATCTCATATGTCACAGCATAAACACGAAGGCTCTGGGAGTTCAGGAAGGAATAGCCTTTGTTGGGAAACACACTCCTTGCTAGAGCAAGACTTGTGTACCCGTATACAACTTCAGTTCTGCATTGGTGTCGAGTAAGGGAAGGAAGGTGTGGAATAAGATTTGGGGAGCAGACCCAACGCAGCGTGACTGTCTTTGGGGTTTTCTAAGCACAGCCAAATGACGACTGTCTACAGGGGCAAAACTGCCCTGAAGAATAGGCTGAAGCCCCTATTGAGGCTGTACGGTATTCTTAATTATTTGCTTTGTGTTGGTACCCAGGGAATCCCCTGCCCTTTCCATCATGCTCTTGAATCCCGCACTGTGTTGTTTGCTGTACAGGCACAAGACAAAAGATACTTGCTGCCACAGGGGTTTTAGTTTTTAGGACAGCACAGCAAAGAACAGTTTCAAGATGTGATTTGCAGAACATCTCAGTCAGCTTCACAAAGGTTAATGGTATATATCTTCAAGACATAGTGAGTATAATCATTTGCATGGTCACCACAGTGGGCTGAAACAAAACTAGTGGGTTCCTGTCTCTCCTTCTGAAGGAGAAAATAGCAATTTACTTGTCCTAGAAGGAAGGAAAAGGAAATTAAAAAGGATTATTCTACTTTTTTCCCACCTTGTAACTGCAAATATTGCTCCGTAGAAGTGTATCATCTCTTTCCTTCCCCCCCTTTTTGCAATTTAAACTTTTTATTTTTTCCTCTCTTTTATTTCACAGCTTTTAACCTTGCCCAGTTGTCCCTCTTAAGTAATAATTAACTCTCTTGTTCAGTCAGGGAAGTGTTTTAAAGCTCTAGCAATTTGATTTTTTATATGACACTACAGGAGATGATGGGAGAGAAAAATTAAATCAGAAGATGTCTCGAGAGTTGATTCTCCCTGGTGAAAGGCGAATGCTGCTGCCAGACGCATAGAGCAATCCTACAGTAACCAGCAGTGTTTACACAATAATTAACTGAGAGAGAGGAGAAAGAAGAAAATAAACAAGTAAGGCAAGGCTGTTAGGCCGTGCTCTCCAAGAACGCTTGCTCCCAACAGACCCACGTCTCGTGTCGTGAAGATACGCAGCGCTTCAGCGCAACAAAACGACCGCCACTGGCTGACCCAGAAAAAACGAGGAGTAATGAAGTTGTCTCCCTTGCGCTTCGGGGCTGAATACAACGCAGACTGCTTTGCAGCCTCAAAAGCAGGACATGGGTGGAAAAACCCAAGAACAACGTACAACGATAAGTGAGAGAGTACTTATTTTAATTATAAACTGCACCAAATAAATTAGAAATTCAATTACAATGCCATTCACTGACAAGAAATTCAAAACACTCAGGCTATTAGTTGCACAAACTAACTGTAGGAGATAACAGGATTTGTGGGGAGCAATCCTGTACCCTAAGTTGTAATGAAAATATTAAGGTCTGAAGTGAGGCAGAGTGACTGGGTACAGTCTGAGGTACTGTCATGCTCATTGAGCTTGTGAGAAACAGAGAGGTAGCAAACATTCTTTCAGAGCGTTTTTCTCACTAAAAATTGCTCATTAAAATACCTGGATTTTGGAAAAGGCAGACCTGCTCTACTGTAGAAGTATTTCTGTGGTTTACAATTAGTAGTGACAGAAAACAAAATAGCCTCACCTTAAATAGCCAAGGGATTGCAGGTTGTTTTAGGCACTTCTGTCCCCAGGGAAGCTAGACTGCCCAGCTACATGGATGTAAATCCCTTGGCTATAAAAGGATTTCTCAGGTTTGGCATGACCAAAACTAAGAGCAAGATCTAGGCTCCTGAGTTTTCCCTGGTTCATAGCTCTCTGCCTCGAGAAGATAATCCCACGAACCACAGATTACTAAATCACATTCCTTCATGCTTTTCCTAAAGGGTCGATATCCTGAGTCTCTCTCATCTTCCTGACCTAATCTAATGTGAATAATGCACAAGCTACCGGTGGGTCAGTTGCTTACTGGACTGTGGCCAGCCAAAGGGCTCTCAGCAGATCAAAAGCCAATCAAGTTCATTTCTATATTTACTTTTAATCCTCCATTCTGAAATTATAAATATTTAACGCTATGCCCTTACCAGGAAAGCAAAGGAAAGCAAAACCAGAGGAGAGACTGGACCAGACAAACTAACTCTTTCATGCTAATTTGTGCCCAGGCATATGCTGCTCCTTATGCCCATTAATATTCTTCAATGAACACAGCTTATTTATTTGAGTCCTCTGCAAGGACAGAGGTCAGAGCAGAAGAGGACAAAACAGACATGAAGACAGGTTTCGTTCCTGAAAGCTTTTCACCGAGGTTAAATTTTCTGGCCCTATACAAATATTCAGTAGTAACATCATGGCTCTGACAATGCCCAATTACCCCGACACCTCTCCATCTCGGACCTGGCCTTCCCCAGACCCCATGATCCCCACCTGCAGGACCACGAACCCCCTTGATGTACCCCTCAAGTGCTGAAGGCTTCCCAACAGCTCCGTCCTGTCAGAGCCCTTCCAAAGATTTTGGTGCTTTTATATATATTTACTGCAGCAAAAAAAAGTCCCTCAGCGTTTCTTTGCTGATACTACCCAATCACTTGCTCATTTCCCACACGCTTGAAGATGAGAGATAGGAACAAAGCCAAACGTGGATGCAGCACCATAGGTTGCACAGACCCGTAGGTTTTGTTGGCAATCAAATCCTGCCTACCTGGGAAGAAGCAAGGAGGAGAGCAATAGATTGGAGAGATGTAAATGAACTGAAGATGTAGGAGATTGGACTGAAAGATAACTTACAGTCTTCCCAAAACCCATCTGCTGACTTCTCTAATCATGATTTAAAGACAGGCACCCAATTCCTAACGAACAGCATGAGGAACAAAGGCTTTTTGATGGGGATTCTGTTTTCCAGGGAGAACCATTTAATAAGTTTCATTCAGGAAGTCTCTGTTCCCAATAAAGACTTAACAAAGTTAATTAGACTAAACAGTAATTATTGTGTCTCTTCATTGTTCAATTATCTTGCTGAACTGGTGTTTCCGGATTAATTTTCTGATTAAAATGTATTAAATTGAAAAGCACTTGCAAACATGAGATGACAGGTTCTCTTCCACGCAGCAGGATTTCCGGAGGTCAGGAAGGCAGGGGTGGCTGACACCCGCCGCGCCGACCACGCCAGCTCCGCACACCGCGCAGCGAGGAACCCGCTTCAGCGCACTCTTCAAACACACTTGCCAGACGCTTTTCCAGTTTATGATCCACCAACACACTACTGGTGTGTTCCTCCTTTACGCATCTCCTGCTTATCTCTTCCAGACCTTCCCACTCCTTTGCCATTTTACCTTTCCCTTAGGTTTCTCGTGCACAAACAAGGTGCAGTGGTTTAACGAGTTACCGTGCGTAAGCTGAGCTCTGGAGCAGTCCAGCTCTGCCGTGGAGCTATGCGTGGCTTCTTGGCGGCAGCTGCAAGGCAGTCCCACGCAGCCTGGTCTGCAGCACAGGATGGAGGTCTCGTAGCCGTGAAAGCCTGTTTCAAACTCCAGTTCCTCCCTTCCACCAGAGCCCAGAGTCTAGGCTCCCTGCCGCCTCACATCCAGCCAGCTCAGACTGCTGCCTTCTGTCTGCAAAACACCACGGAGACACACACTACACTCTCCCACCTCCCACTCATGACAGCAGACAGCACAGAGAAGTAATCCCCACAGCTTAACTCACAACACAGTATCTATCAAGTCAAGTTAACATCTTTGGGTCAGATATTGCATCCCTGCTCCTTCAAGCATCATTCTGCGCTTCTCTGAAGGAGCCTCAGCTCACCTCTTACCAACTGGGTTTAGCATCCCAGCCTGCCTAAACTGTCCTACCAAGGCCACACCCTGCATCCCTCAGTCAAATTCTCCTGATGGGACCAACGTACTTCCATGGATGATCTTAAAGGTGATTCCAACCTACAGCATTTTGCTATCTAACAGCAGAAGACATTTTCACAACTGGCACTTCTGAGCCACAACAGCATCGCTGTCCAGAGGGACTGCTTTAGTATTCACTCTTAGCAATCCAGTAATCACTGGCATTTTGATCAGCCCCTAATACTATTTGCATATCTTTTATAAGAGAAATCAGAAAAGGGGATTACTACTTCTTTCTTCACTTTAATATCACCTGTGGCTGGGAAGAAACAAAAATTCATTGCTTCCTTCCCCAAATCCTTGTGATTAGGTTATTAGAGCCCAAGACTTACTATAAATTATTGAAAGGACACAGCTGCATCCAAATCCCACAGTGGGCTCTTTCTGTCTTCCATAATGCTGGTAATTCTTGATTAACTCCCATCTAGCATGAGGCAGGAAGGATGAGAGACATCTTAGAAGCTCCACCGTGACTAACACCAGAACAGTTCAGCTCTGAACGAAATAGGCGTTTCAATGCATGCTTGTGCATGGGAATCGGTGGGCTCCCAGCAGACAATTCAGGAGGCACAAAGGAGATTTCTTCCCTTTCTGCTTCTCCGCTTGGAAATTCAACACAAGGCTCGTAGCTGCTGCAGCTATCTGCCGGCAGAACTCAGCCCAGCTCTGCTGACGGAGGATGCGCAGGGCCAGCAGCGGTCTGTGGTCTCCTCGTTTTGAGTCTCCGTGCTGAAAGACAGAGAACTGGCTTTCACTGTTGGATATTCATTCTTAGTCTTAAGGAAGGCATACATGTAAATATGGAATAACAGCACTAGCGTTCCAGGTTTTCTCCTGCATGATACTTTGTTTTGGTCTATTTTAAGTCACACTGATAAAGACTAAAGCTGAGAGTCTGATAAGGAGTTAACTTTGCTTATGATGTACTAAGCTTTTGAAAAGAGCTGCAGCTCAGCTAAGAATAAGTATCTAAGAGCTAACAGCTTACACCTCCAGATGAAACACAGACAGAAAAAGTATTTACAATATATTCATCAAACACAGTTATACTGAAACTGTTTTTAAAATCATCTGACATTTGCCACGGGTTTAGATTCATTCCAAAGGCCAAGACAAAAAAATTGAAGTCTAATAGCCCAAGTAGTTTGGGTTTTCTTTTTTTAATAATCATATAATCATAAGTAATGAATCAAAGTGCTCCCTGGCTCCTAAGCTATGATTTAGCAAACAACTACAATTATAAAACCCAAACCTAATGACTGCATTTTAACATAGCCCTGTGCTTAGCAGCTTACAGTAGCATTTATCCTGCATCAGGCTGAAAGGAGATGTCCGCAGGGAGTTAGCTATGAAATGTTTGATTTCAAAAGCCTGCGGCAAGTTGATTCATGTCTATTTAATTTTTCCAGGCAGTTTCACTGGAATGCTGTATATAAATCAAATACAAGGCTAGCAGCAGAGACGTACCAAGCTGTGGAAATACTGTATGATTTTAATTAAACTACATGCACAAATCAGGCAGTAGTGAAGGTGGAAGCGGGGGGAGAGAGAGAGAATTGTATCACCCTGGATAAACCAATATTTTTGTGCAAAAAACCAAGTAACCATTTACTGTCAAAAGTCATTGTGCTGATATTCATAATCACTTTAAATATGGAAGAAACCGTGCTTGAGCACAGAAAACAATGCAGCCTGGAACGGAAGTTAATTAGACTGTATCAGCTCAGCCTTGCTTGTCCTTTACGTACTATCCAACTTTATGGGCTCTGTCAGAGAGTGAACTCTCTGACAATCACGCTTCAAAGACAGTGCTGGTAACCAGCATTCTGCTGATGACTACAAGGCCATCTTCTGCACTGTCCTACACAGCCACCAGCCGTCACTAGAGGGGAAGCTGAAGAGCCCTGGTTCAGAAAACCAATCCACCCCTAGACACCTTCTGCGTCTGTGGGGAGTCGCGCTAAATTGGTGGCATTCAACAGCACGGCTGGATGCTGCTGCGAAGCAGACAGGCTAGCAAGTGGGAAAATAATATGGAAGCCATACAGCGGCCCCTCTGTTAAAGGGCAGGACTTCTGGAAGAAAGCCCCAATAAAACTATTTTTGTTCTTTGTGGCCATAGGACTTGCACTTGAAGATTCAGTAGCAGGACTGAAGCTTTAGTGATTTCCATACAGAAGGAGGATGACTCAGTAACTAGAGAGCTCTAGAAAATGCAAGAGTGTTGCTCCACCTTAAGTTCCTCATTGAAGAAGCCATTACACAGTCTACATTTACTTTCCCCTCTCCCCACACCCTGCAAAGTGGAAAAAAACCTATGCCTAATAACCAATATGCAGTGCAAGGATAAACACGTAAGATATCAGGTACTAAGATAACAGGGTCTATAAATACCTTAGATAGATAGGCATCTCCTTCCTTATCCTATTTCCCTGGTCTATAGAAAGTTGCGTGCTTTGGAAAAACGAAGTAACATACCAAATAATATTCAACAATTAAATCATTGCCTTGAATTGATAAGTTGTGCTTGTGCTTATAATATGTCCGTGCTAAAACAGGTTACAATAATTCCTTTGCATTTCCACCCAAGTATTGCAGCAACCACTGACATCAGAGACAAAATGTGTCAGGCACCGCAGGAGGCAACAGGTAGGAAAGCCTCTGCCCCACAGTCTATAGCCTCAAGACAGAACGAGCGCAGAGCGATGCCGAGGCCAGGAGAGCAGAAGCGGTGTGTCACGACGTAGGCCACGGCTGCAGCTCACTCCCAGGGCTTCCCCACTGACTCACGCTGCCTCCGTCCAAGACCTGCACCAGGCAGGTCGGATTCTGATCAACCCAACACTCCAGGCAGGGAACCGCAGCCATTCAGCACATCCACTCAAAGACATCTCTCATGCAACAGGGACCCATTAGCTCCAATTAAAGCCACAATATCCCAAATCCTGTGAGGTTCTGTGGTGTGGAAGCTGTCATGAATTTTGCAGGGTTTTTCTCCTCCTTTTCCCCACCTCAATCACTCTCAACTACGGGGCATGAATAACACAATAACGTGTTGCCTGGTGATTGCTGTTGTGTTTTCCTTTACAAATGCAGTTGGGGGGGAAGCAGACTAGAAACTGTCTGAAGGAATCGGTTGTTTAAAGACGACTACCAAGGAGCTGAGGTTCTGCAGATGCGAGATGCTCCAGAGGCGGATCGCAGCCTGTCCTAGAAATGTGTTTGGGGGGGGGGCTCTCAGAACCCACCGGCCCTGTCCCACGGCAGAGCACTCTTTACAACCCCAGTCCATATCTTCCCATGCAGTGCGGCACTGGAAGGGAACAGAGGGCTTGGCTGAACCTGGTGTGCGTAACTAGTAACTGCTGTACAAGGTGCTTCACCATCTTTTACAGCAAAAACAAATAGGGCTGTAAAAAAGGAAGAAGCTCTCAATAAAAAACAGGCTATTCGGAGCTGAGAAGGATTTTTCCTACTCTAAGTGAAGCAAGCCCATTCCCCAGAATGCTTCTAGTTGGTGATATGGAGTGGAGCCAAGGCTATCTTCCAGGACAGGTTTGCTCCCATCAGAAAGAAAAGCTCTTCCAGCTTTTACTTCTCTGCAGCACTATGGATACAGGTAGGCATTTTTTAAAGAATGCAAAAGAAGCTCCTGCCCCTCCCTTTGAAAGCCCCTTCTTGTCCTCTCCCGTGGATGCACGCAGGCCCAGAGAGTGCATGGAAGTATTCCAAGACACGCTCCATTCAGAACCCAATGCAGCATGGGGTTCTGGGGTGGCTGCTCACCACTCTCAAATTCTCTTCTTGGGCCAATTATATGCTGGTCTGAAAGCAGCAACTCCAGCCTTACAATAAGCAAGAAATTGGACTTGGGTTCTATTCCTTGTGCTTTCTGAAGTGAGTCATGCTGTGAACTGTCTTGAATAAAAAGGACTCGGTTTCTGACCTGCATATGGGCTATAGCCTGACACTTGTCTAATTGCCTACTTAGATTGCAAACTGCACTTTGGGAGGCTGTCTCTCCCTTCGCACAACGCAAAGAGCAATCTCAGCTGTAGCCTTTAGATAAGGCAGCAATACCGAAAAATAGCAGAACTAAATACTCTCAGAAGGTATTTACTCCTCCAGTCTAATGATGCTGCTTTGTACGAGCCTGATGTACTTAAATATAGATACTGGGACGCTGTACTGTTGTGCTTTGGTGAGGAAGGGAAAAACAGGACAAGTTGTAATATTCCAGGACCAACCCAATCCCAAACAGAGGAGCCACTGAGAACTGGAATACCTCAATAAGAAACAAAGCCTCAAGTAATAAAAGTTCCTAGCATATTTAACGATGCACCAGCCTCCAGTGTATGTAAAGAGCCAGGCAATTAATAAGGTATATTTAGCATGCTAAGCTGAGGTGTGTAGCTCCCACAGCAGCTGAGATACAGCAATTTAAATAACATTTATCTTAAAGATCAGCCTGGCTGTGACTACAGCTGGTGAGCACTGTCTGCTGCTCTGCAAATATGCTGCTTTTCTCACCGGGGGGTACTTGTTCACTGCTGCATCAGTCCCAGAGAGCTGCAGCTCTGGGCTGTGCGGGTGGGTGCTGCACAGAGAGAAGGGTCGGCATGCTGTTGAACCCGCCCAGGTGCCTTGGGAGAAACCGCTGAGACCTCATGGGCTGTTCCCTGGTTTGTAGAGCCCGAAAACATGAAGGGAGCAGATGGTGCTTTTCCCCGACTGGTCAGTCCCCATCCAGATTCAAAACCAAGAGAAAATGCCTTTTTAAAAAAAAAAAAAAAGTAGAACTGAGGTTCTCCAACCGTAGGATGCTGTGGATGCAACAGTTTTCATGGTCTCATAAAACAACTTGTTAAACTTTGTGGAACAGAAAGCCTACCAAGAACAGACTTGTAAAGCTGTATCATAATTCAGATGCTCGATGCTAGATATCTGAATAAAGAATAAAAAAACCCGAAGCCCTTTAAACAGCTGTGAAACCCTCCGCTTAAATCCTTGTATTGCCACACTAGTTGTGTCACAGCATCCCAGAAAACATTAGCCACCCCGTACAGCGGACAGCTCTGTAACGCAAAGCCCTGCCTTCCAGTACACAGTACAACCTTTCCAAGCATAAATACATTTAAGTGGTTTTGAATATTTGTACAGAGAACAAGGATAGCCAGAATTATAATTAATAACAATAAAAGTTTGGGACAGGATAGTAAACTTCATATTTCAGTGTTGAAAAGATGCTCTAATTACAAAGGCTTAAAGCAAGTGAGTTACTCCACCATCCCCAACTCCCACACCCCCTGCAAGTACCCGAGGCGGGGTCAGGAGGAACACTGAATTAGAGAGCACGCTTCTCTAAAAAGTCCTACTTTTTACCTCTGAAGCAATGACACCAATTGGCCCAGAGACAGAAGACACCCTGAGCACGGCTCTGACTCAGTAGAGGAAATACCACATCCATAACATTTTCCAGTATGTACTGCTAGGGAGGGGGCACAGAGGCATTTACCTCCCCAGCAACTTGAACCAAAACCGTTCAAATGCTGTTTATAAAAGAGTTATTTTAAAACTTTTATTATTATTTGTTTTTATGAGAACCACTAAAAAAAAATCACTAGTTGGGACTACAGCTTTCTTCGAACCGATGAAATGTTTTCACTGCCTTTGAACTCACTCGCTGACTACTCCAAGCCTGTGGCCACCCAGTTTGCCACAAGGTGCCTGGCACTCAAGTCTGAAGGATAAAAGAAACTGGTTAAAAATGAAATTAATATCCTGCATAGGAGACTGTATTGCAAACTAAATCAAAGAAGAAAATAAAGACCTGAGCTAAGCAAAATCTGTATGCAGATGAGTAGTTAAACTTCCAAGACTTGACATTAAGGTTTTGGAAGGAAAACATTTAGGGATCTTGTAGAGAGGCTGACTCTGAAGCCAGACAAAGGTTTGGAAAACATGTATTGTGTAGGGTTGTTTTATTATATTTTTTAAAGCATCAGTTTACTGCAGGACCTTAGGTATGACTGAGGGGTGACCTGTCCTTGAGTTAGCCCCAAAAACAAAGGAGGGGGACCTACTCTCGTTGGAGAAGATGAAAATCCCCCATTGCACTTTCGTTCCTGTTGGCACTGCAGCAGGCAGGGACTGGATTTGATGAGCCTAGCACCCAGTGACACACACCAAAACACAATCCTCAGCAACCCAAAGCAAGCCGTGGTCCCACCATGTGGACCATGTGCTCTGCAAGTGGATCTCTTTCTAAGAAACCTCTGGAAACAAACATTTGTTGCTCTGAGGTTTCATGAACAGTTGATAACAGGGAGCTACAAACCCAGCCAAGTCCATACATGGCTTTTACAGCAAGCCAACACTCACAAATACTTCCCCTCCCCTCGGAAATATTTTTCCCAACTCTCCCCTGCACTAATAAACAGACATTTTTCTCATGATAAAATCAGTCCTGCAGCACTGGCTACGGCAACTCGCTGCTGACCTTAGCCCTCTGTTCCCCAAGATCTAACAAAACTATTAGAGGTCCTCAGAAATTGTAACAAAACATCTGTTTCCTTTATAGCAGCTGCCACCTAGAGAATACAGCCAAAGCTCTCCTGACCCGAACGCTACCTGTCTGTGAAAACTGCAAGTGTTTCTAATAGCAGCCATAAGGATACTTGGCACTTCCACAGCTTTTGAAGTGCTTTGCAAACCCCACAGCAGCCCCAGAGCCCCAGTGTGTAAAGATTTTCCTTTTGGAGGAAGACAGGCCATGGCGTGGGGATGGTTTTCCCATGGTCTGCAGGCAGGAGGGGAGAAGATCTGGGAAGAGCCTGCGATGCTTCAGCCCCTGCACGGCAGCTTTCCTCCACGGCTGTGGAGAAGGACAGCCGTGCTGCCGGGACACGCTGACCCAGGACCGCGGGGGGTACCGGGGTACCACCTCGGGGCTGGATGATGGTGGGCAGCCCTCCTGAGCTCTGCCATCCCTGTGGCGACTCAGGAGATGGCTTCATCTAGCTGTGCCCCTTAATTGTGCTGTCCCTTACGGCCTGGGAGCCGGGACCACGCACCCCAGCAGGATCCAGGCATCCAGCTGAGTTTAGTCACCCTCGGCCACGGCTGTAGTCAGAGGAGAGACAGACAGACAGTGACTCAGGGCTGAATCACACCTGGGAGGGTCTTTATTCACTGACTCAGGTGACAGCTCACTCCCCACATGCATGACCTCCGTTAAGTGCTGACGAAGAACCGGGATGAGCCCAGGCCTCTGGGCTCCGACACGCTCTGCCTCCCGGCCCGACTGCTGCAGCCACCAGCGCTGCTGCTGCAGGGCGTTTATTGCTGCCCTTCCATCTGAGAGCTATCTGGGAGATAACGGATCAGCAGCAACAAGAGAAAAGAGACCATTTGGATTATAGGAATTAAAGCTTTAGAAACGGGTAAGATAAGAAAAAAGGAAAAAAAACAGAAAAGATAGCCACCATTCTGAAGCAAACAAAAGCCACTATAGATTAAACAAACAATGCATCCCAAACCGTTTCTTTACAGTGCTCTGACAGATAGACAGCAGACTCAAATAATTAATTGTGTCCTGGTATAGCCGAATGAGCCACCATATGTGAGTGTTGACAAAACAATCTTTTTTTTTGTGGCAAGTTGCAAACTGTGCAAATCATCAACTCTGTCTAAAGCTGAAAACTGACACGTTTTACTGCCTTCTCCTACTCTTGAGATAAAGCAGACAAATCTGCAAAGTATAGGATTATTGTGGGGGAGCAGATCTGATGATAGCTTGGGTTTGGAGCCACTGGAAAAAAAAAAAAATCACTGCAGAATTTAGGGTTAGCTGAGAATTCACATTCTGTTGTGGGAAGCCCCATGAGACATCGTCACCTCCCTNATTTAGGGTTAGGTGAGAATTCACATGATCCAAGAAGCATTTAAGAGGAAGCTGTTGTGGGAAGCCCATGAGACATCGTCACCTCCCTCTTGCTCACTTGGCATGAGGCTGTGGTAATGGCATTGTCACCCTCACAGCGAAGAAGGAGTTGGCAGAATGGCCACAGATTAATAGGCTTGAGGGACCACAGCAAAGTATCCTCGGGACTGGACTTTGCAGGGACTGGTGGCCTGGCACAAACCTGGCAGAGCAGGAACTGCAGTAAGGAGAGGAACACCGGCACAGCTGGGTAGGGGAATGCATGCCCAGTCCTCCCTTGTGTTGGCTTTCTGGTTTTTCACAAGCATTGAATTTACTCATTTTATTTTCCATACCAATATCCATTAACAATTGCACTTGAAGCAACTGAAAAATATTATACAGCAAAGCCAAGGAAGTCTCTTGGAAATAGTCCAGACTGGCAGAACTGAGTTAAGATGTAAATGCAGAGTGACTCTTCTGGGGTTAGGCCAGACATAAATCCACAACACCTCTATTAAAGTTGCTCCCAGTTCACACCACAGATGAGGAGACTTGCTTCAGTTCTGGGGCTGATCCTGAATTTACCCCAAATAAAGAGAAAACAGGCCCCTTGAGATTGAAGTCTTCGTGCGCTGTATCTCCACATCCTGTGCACAGCTCTCTCCTCCTTTGCATTTTTGTTTCAAATGAAAGAAAACACCACTGTCAATTTGACAACCAACAATGCCGTTAAATCCACCTGCCACTCGGTCACATAAATCGGCTTGAACACCAGTCAGGACCACACAAACACCTTTAACTGCAATTAGAGGGGTGGTGGCAGGGGAAATGCTGGAGCTGTAAATGTTCATCTTGCCTCCAGAGCCTCCTTTGCTAAAGGTCATTTGAGATCAGATAAACAGGCTGTCACTGACACCGAACGATCCCATCTGCATTTTGAGGGCATTGTAAGACATAGGTTTAATGGACCCAGATGATACAGGTGATTCACCAGTGCAGTCAGTCTCTCTGTAATGAATTCCCTTCTAACTCCCAACCTCTTCCCTCCAGGAATCCCCCTAACACCTTTAATTTAAAAGTACCATAATCTATTCCCCTTCTGCTACCTCTTAAAGTTGATTTCCTCCTTGGCGCTTTGCAGTCATGACATTTTCACTGCACTAGCTGCTTCTTTTGTTTGGCTTGCTTTCGGATGAGGAGCCGCAGGCCCCATTCCTCCCTCCTGTCAAAGTACTTACATGGATTGCTTTTGAATTTTCTGCCTTTTCCCTAACTCAAAGACACAGAAACTGCTCCTAGAGACTGGCACATTCCCATCTATCCCAAGCATCACTGGAGTTTATGGTCTCACCATACCACAGGAAATTAAGTAATAATAAAACACACAAACCAAAAATACTCAGCTGTAACAAAAACCCTGCCCTGGGATATTTTAGTGCCTAATTATGGTTCCCAGACTTCACAGCATTGGCTTCAATAACTGGCACATAGTCTTTAAAGGCACCAGTGGAGACTTACTCTTACAGGCACCACGTCCATGAATCCTGGTCTCGCCACCGACTTCCAACCCAGTTTCCAGAACATGCTCAGCAGCCCTTCCTTCTGGGCAAAGGTGTTTCCCATCCCACAGGAACTTCCAAGATCAGGAAAATAAAATGTTTTCTTTGGTCTTTCTTTTGACAGGGTCAGGGAAAGGATGACAAAAGACAGAGTTGTGAATCCAGTGCAACTTGGAATGTTTAAACATGATTTAGGAAGAGAAATGGATGGTCTTCAGGTCATGGAGGAGGACTCGGGACTAATGCTGAATTTTAGCCCTTACAGTGTTAGTCTTTCCATTCAGGTCAGTCGCTGCCAAGTCAAATTGCAACTCTTTTTTGGCACAGTCCAGTTTTCCTTCCTCACATCTTTAATGACAATGTATGCACAGGACTCTTGTAAAACATGAACTTTGGCTCTCCAGCCTTCCTCTCCAACACACAAGCAGCACACCAGAACTGCAGCTCTCCATCCATGTCCCAGCAGGGGCCCAGGGCTCTTGTTTTGCTCAGAAAATCCAAGGTGCCTACTTCAACTCTATACCTAATGTGGCATGTGTCTTCAGGAGATTATTTGAAGTGGTTATTTTTATGCCTAGAACCTTCAAAGGCAGAGTTATTAAGTGTATTTAAAAGGAAGAACTGGTCCAGATAAAGCTGGGATGTAATTAGTTACAAGCTACTGTACTTTGATGACAAAGCAGCATTTAGCATGTGGACTGTTCAGCAGCAGGCTCTGTAGGGTGTGCTAATTACTGATAGCAGTCACAGCGAGGGGAAGCCTGACACTTCTCTGATAAAGCAGAGCCTTCTATAACTCGATGACTTGGGTTTAACTCTTGGTGTTTAACTCTCAGCCAAAGCCTGGACTTTGGCACACAGCTCTTTACAATTAACTATGTATTTGAAAGCACAGAGAGGGGAAAAAACCAAGGACTTTTCAAGCAGGTAGAGGGAGGCCAGCTTACACCCTAGGATCCTGGCTGGTAGCAGCAGCATGGTGGGGAAAAGAAATTCATTTTGTTTCCCAAGGAACCTGCTCTCTTTCTCAATGGAGTTTCTTTCTGGCTCAGAGCATTCACCTAGCTAAGGCCTGCAAGGGCTGGGGATTCATCACCAACCTGTGCACTTACATCAGATTTGACTCAGCCTCACTGATGTCAGGAGGCGACTTTCAGAGACTTGAAATGGGTTTGGCTCTGGCCCTAAATAAAACTATGTTCCTTGGCCCAAGAGAAGATGGATAATGAATTGTGGACAAGTGGGAAAGAGAAAAGAGCTGGATCTATGAGGCAGAGAGACAGGCCACTGGCAGGAGGCAGCAGCACGCAAAATAACACATCTCAGAGCACAGGAGGTTTTGGGGAAGGGGGGAGAATTCAAAAGCAAGTAATTGGGGTCAGCTGTAAAAGCGGTTTGATAAAGACTGCAGAAGTGCTGAACAGCTGGGGGACACCAAGATGTCTGGAGAGGGAAACAGCGTGAGCCAAGAGCTACAAAACCAAAGGCAGTAGCGATGCTGAAGTGTCTCAGCACTGCTCCTCGACCTCTCGGAAACCTGCAGAGGAGCGCAGCAACAGCAAAACAAGTGTCAGTGTCTGTCACCGTGTCAGCTGCCAGCCTGCCACTGACAGATGGGCAGCTCACAGCAAACGAGCCCTCACCATCCTCTGCGCCTTCTGGACAGAGCATCCAGTCACAGCCACCACCCCTCCCTGCCGCAAGCCCCATCCCACGCTGGTCCTGCCTCACTGGTCTGCGGGTGAGGCAGCACGAGCCAGAGCCCCCAAAAGATACGAGGTGACCTGGGGAGGGGAGAAGAGCACAACCTCCTGAAGCCCTTTCGCTTAAAGGAATACCCTCCAAACATCATGTAATCACGTGAAACCGATCCACCGCTCACCTTAAAAAACACAGGCTTGTATTAAATAGGACAACTATGCCAGGTAGACACAGGAGCGTTTTAATAATCCAAAAAAATAAAAATCCCCCAAACTCACTAAAACCAAAAAATTAAACCAATCCTGTCAGGATTGATGGGATTGCAAGTGAGTTCCCAGGCAAGGCAAGTGGCATCCCAACCTCAGATCTCTGCTCTCCAGGCTAATGACCACAGTGTGATAAAATGAAATTATATTTCTATTCTGATGCTGGGGTGATTTTTTCCATTTATCAAAGTGATGGGCTTTCATTACATTTTTGATAGTTTTGAGTTTGTTTGGTCCCCCTGGGAGGACCTGAGGGTCTAAGGCATATCTTATTACTCAGTTTTATGTCTTCAGAGTACGTTGCCTTCCTGACTGTCTCTAGAAGTTGCTTTCTCTTAAATTCAACTTCCAATACCAGCAGGTAGCATCTGGACAGACTGCTTTGCAAACACTGATGTCCAAGCCTTTCATCCAAGAGACATTTAAGGCCAAAACCACGAGCTGAAAAAACACAGGATAGACCCACAGTCCCCAGTGTCACTGTGCTGGTTTAGACTAAGCAAGGAACTGTCTCTCCAGGAGGTAGATGAACACTTTACATGCCCATATGCAGACAGGAAAATCCAAGAGTCTGACAATTTTCTTCATCACATCCAACTTTCTCATTAGGCACCAGAATATGAAATTTCATCTGAGGCTCATCTGTGGTACGATGGACCAATGTCTGATGTCTGTGTGTTGCTTACTCCATCATTCACACTTTTCTAGGAAGGTAAATTGTCCATGATGTCTTTCTGAGTCCCTTAAATCCAACTACCTTCTTCCAGACTCTGTTCCTAAAGAATTTCTATTGTTGCTATCACTGATGCATGTACAATTAACTCATGGACTTAAATCTGTGACAACAGATCTCTCGACACCAGGAGCCTGTCAGCCACAGACAGGGCAGGAGCTGGTAATTTCTCTTGCCACACTGGTGACATGGTACCAGAACAACCAATCTCAGCAGCGCAGGGTAGAAGAGGAAAATGGAAACCATTTCCATATTTATGACAAGTTTAATTTACAATCTGAGTTTCCATTTTGGAGACAATATATATTTTCTCTCTAAATGTATCAGTCTTTAGCAGTCAGCCCAGCAACGATGATTTCTGTGCTGCAGACACTTTTACACTGGGTACAGCAAATTTATATGTAACACTTTTGAAAGAAAATGGTATTAAAATTCACCATTTAGGAGTGAGCTGTAAATTAACTATTACTGAGCAGACAGGGGGTAAAAGCAAATTTTGTGTGCAGGTGTACGGCTTTTCTATTGGTGTTTGGTTAAACGCCAGTCCAGCTGAGCCCTCTATTCTCGCTTGGAGTCTGACAAGCCTTTGACTCACTCTCCTTGTGGTGAAGTGGGTGAGGAAAAAAAAAAAGAATGTTCTAGCAGTTTTCATATGACAATATTAAACCACTCGACAAATAACAGTTCATTCCAAAAGCCCCTTGTGAAAGGGGGGAGAATTATTGCTTCCATCTCGCAACTGCCCAGGGGTTGGAGCCTGGAGGGAATTATCAGCAAGATGGAAGGTCCTGCAGGAACAAAATACTCAGAGAAAGACGCAGCCTGTGAAAATACCATCCCACCAGTCACGTTAAACACACGCTGTTTCTACACGACTGTCGTGCCATCACATTACATCCCCATGAAGCGCCCTGGAAGAACACAGCAGCGCACTGCTGAACCACCCTACAACCGTCCCAGCACGCCCAGGCACAACAGCAAACAAACTGTCATTGCCCGTAGGTCATTTTGAACGACCCACGGCCAGAACTTCTCGTAACATCGCAAGTCAAAATACTCATGAGCGACCTTGCGAACATACCCACTGCCTGGTGTAAGCTATTCTACACTAACAAAACCACAGAAGTGCAAGTTTGTGATCAGGACGTGACAGACTCAGGGAGAAGTGGGAGACGGGGCTGCCAGAGAAGTTCTGTTTCTGCCTTGTTCCCTATGAAAACAGTACTCTGAAGCTCACGATGTGATGCTTTTTTCAGAAAGCCTTTCCTCTCTACCTACTTTTGAACGCCTGCAGGAGAAAGGCTCTCTCACCCTTGTGTTTACAAAGGAAACATGGGAACAGAACCCCTCGAGGCCAAAAAAAAAAAAAGAAAAGAAAAGAAAGAATCCCTTTTGTTCATTGCACAATATTGATCTATGCTGGCTTCGTGATTGCAGGACTGGTCTGTTATGTTTTCATTTTTTTAATGTTGGATTGTGATGCCAACAAGGACACAGAATAAATGAGGCTTGTTTTTTCTTAATATCATAGATGGGTCTTCAGCTGTATAAACTGGCACTGTTCCTCTAAAGTTGTCGGAGCCAAATTACGCTTACTCAGGGTCTGGCCCTGTGACAAAAATATCTTTTTAATTTCCATCTTACTTCAGGAAGAGCCTTAAAAATGCCCCTTTCTACCCATATGCTGCAGTCCCAGCAGAACATTTACAGCTTCGCTTGCAGCCCTGGCTAATAGCCGTCACATTTTTAGAAGATGAGTAAAGTACTTCAGGTTGTAACAATAACTGGAAAAGCTGAGACTATACAGGGCAAAGCAAAGCCAGTCTGTTCTCTAGAAGCACAGCCCACCGCACCCTTCGTGATACGTAGGACAACTGTGGAGGACCATAACTGTGCTTGTCTTCAAGCTTGACACCCTGATGGGGCTGGAGGGACCTACCCACATGCTCAGTCTATTATTTCCCTTAACAGAGAGAAAGATGCCTCATATATATTTCAGCAAGAAAACAATTATCAGGTAACCCTGGAACCTATGATTTGTTTTGTATCAGTATTCATTTAGTTGTCTTTGATGACTGGCCATGCAGCAAATATAAGAGGGAAAACTTAAACCTACCAGGAGATTAATGACAGACTCCAGTGGAACAGATGCATATGAATAGCAAATTAGGCCACTGAAAGCTTCCTATAAAAGTAACGACCAGAGGTTTTGCTGCAGCAGAATATACTAGCAGAGACAGAAAGGCCGCTAGTTACATGGCTGAGACCATGGTCTCTGTTTGGTGGGTGCTGCTCTGCTGTATCTGAGGCAGCGAGATTTAACAGTGTGATCAGTCCCAAAAATTTGGTGAAATGGTTAAAACGTCACTGTTTGGGAGGGGGAGAGGAGGGTGCACAATATGGGAAGCAGGGAGCATCCAGGGACCCATCAGGCAGTTACTCCTCTCATGCTTGTCAACAGCCTTTCCTTTCAAAGCAGAGCTTGCCTGGCAGAAGGCAACACATCCTAGCTGAGTTCAGCCTTGCTCTTTCCTGAGCCGAGACATCACAGACCGATAGTGTTGTGCTCATCTGTTTCAGGGAAAAAAGTGTTTTTACCTACAATTGATACACATTGATAAAAATCTGATATTTTTTGTTATGAAAAAAGTGCTGAAAAAAGCATCATATGCCCCTTTTTGAACAAGAAGTTTCTTCTCTCCTTTCCCACCTCACCCCTGTTAAAAAGTAAAGTTATTTGGTAATTTTATATCTCCACAGAGGCTCTATCACTGCAAAAGAACTGTGCTCTAGTAAGAGGAAGGAGACCACACCAAGCTCTTGGTCTGGGGAGGGATGGAGGGAGACACAAATTCCATAAGTAAAGAAGAAAGGGAGAAAGCACTTAAGGTGAGCGAAGAGGTGCAAGCAGCTTCCAGCTTGTAGAATATACTCAGCCTGCAATAGCTACAAGATAAGCTATCTGGAATGTCAGAAGGCAACTTTAAATGTATTTCAGTGCACTCATGGGAAATGCACTGGGTAATCACACTGTCTAGAGGAGATGAAATTGGTAGGAGCAGGTATTTCCAAATCTGTGCCTCTTCAGCTCATTGCTAAAGGCATTGACTGCATGAAATCAAGTAGATGAATTTTAACAGCCGCCCTAAATCCACAAACACTATGTCCACCTCTGAGCACTGCCTATGGAAAGTACAAACCTTCCTGGAAGATAAAATAGCCAATATACTGTACCTTGGTCTAGACAAGTTAATATTTCCCCCCCGGAGGATATGGTTTAGAAAGATATGAACCAAAATGGCAGGGCTAAACAAAACTGTTGCTGCCTGGTAGACTATCACAGTTAAATGATTTGATCTCCACAAAGGCAGCAAATCAAAGCATAAAATACCCCCCCCTCAAGTCTTTTTGTACTGCAATGTGTCCCAGAAAGGATAAGACTCTTCCCTTTTCTTCTGGAGCATTGCCTGTAAGGTAAGTGCTCACACAGATTCATACCATCACAGTTTCCTTTGTGTGTAAACAGTCACAAGCAAGTGCAAAGCCTCAAAGCCCTGGTACACCCACTGAGCACAGCTTGATATTCAATGCCACAGACCTTATATATGTTTTTTTATATAGACATGTACATATGCACATATGTATATGGCTCAGAGGTGCAAAAACAGACACACACCTTCTTTTGCCCTGTACCTCTCCGGCAGCGTGAATTTATCGCACGAGCCAGATGTTATCATACCACGCTACCACTAGCCAGCACCACCAAGGGCACTGGGGCAGCCTGCCATACAAGCAGGGGATTTTTTTTTTTTTCCCCTTCACGATCCCAAACAGAACCTTCAGAAACTGTCAATGTTGACAGTCTGGAAAGTGAGTGAGCATGGGAAGAAAAGAGAGTGAGTAGTTGCTTCATCCTTAAATATGACATCAGAGGCTTTATTTGCAGCCACAGTAATTTCAGCCCCATGTGTCCCAAACGCAGCGATCAATACACCATCTCACAGCCTGAGCATCTCTGCAGCAAAGGCAGAGGAACAGGACAGACGTTTGTACATCTTTCCTTTCCCTCTGTGCTTAATTCACACATTAAGGAAGTAAATAGAGCAGACTCTTAAATCTCCCTTCTTGTGCTGGAAATGAGGAGGGGGGGGGGAAGAGGTCTTAAAGAGATGAGCTGTCAGAATGGGAAAATGTCACCAGGTGCTTGGCTGCCTTTACCAAGCTGTGACCCAGGGGAGAAGGGGAGTCTGCTCTCTGATCTGCCGACATAAATCTGGAGCGACTCTCCCGAAACCGCAGCAGCGTGGGGCATGGCCAGCCCTGGCCATTTCAGCACCAATCCCCATTTACTTGAAGAGCAGTTATGAAAGAGTTTTTGCCCTTAGCCCCAGGGATTAGGGAGTGAGGAGAGTCTACGGGCACTTCTACTTTTGCTACAAACAAAAACAACCTTCTTGGCCCCAGTGGATGAAAACAAGGGCTACACACATCTTCCTCCACCACTTCTTTGTCTCCTCAGTCATTTACAACCTGGGGGGGGGTTGAATCTAAAGTCTTAACTGAAAATCTAAAAAGCAGCTTTAAAGCCAGTCTGGTGTCCCCTCAGTTCAGCCTCGCAGGTCTTTGCTAACAGCCCGAGCCTATCGAGCGTGCAGTCTCCAGCGGCTGACAACGCTGCAACTGCAGGAGCCGAAACCGCAGCTGGGGAGGGAGAGATGCCGCAGGGAAAGGCAGAGCAGCAGCATCACGCCTTCAGCCACACCGACATACGCTAGACAGGCAGCAACAGGCCTGGAGATGCCCCGTTCACCTCCTGTTCCCCCCTCCACGTCTCCTCACCACAGTTACACCTCAGCCCTGTGAGGCCCCTTGCTCCAGCCAGGGGCTGTCTGTACCCCGAGCGCCCCGACAGCCTCGGGGTGCGCCTGAGTTACATCTGGCCGTACCTCCAAAATCCAGGGTGTATATTCTCGAGCACCATCTGCTGGCTTTTTTTCTATTAACAAGCAAATGATACATAGAAGACACTCTTGCACCGGGCAGCCCACTCTGAGGAGGGAGGAACATGAGTGCCCACCTGCACCAGAACCGTGCAGGTATTTTACTGTGAAAAACAATGGGTTTTGTTAAATAAGACATTTTGCATGGGCAAATGTCGCTGCTTATCTGTATTTTTCAGTGTGGGATACTCCCAAGTGAAAAGAAAATGTTAATTCTGAATTGTATTTTTACTTCGCTGCTGCTTGGGAAGTATAAAATGAAGTATTTTGATTATCTGGAAAAGCAATAAAGGGAGAGATTTGTTTTTTCTTTTTTTGGCAGAAACTGTTTGCTGAATCTGACCCAAATTCACAAACAGCTTTGCCTCCTCCTACTCAAAAACTGCAGTTCTCAGTGAGTAAACTCTTTGTTACACAAATTACCCAGGTCTGCTGGTGACACTGCAGAAACACATGTTCCAAGCAAGAGTTCAGCCTGCCGGCTCTCGCTAGGCAAAATAAAGGTTTTCATTTGGGATTAATTCTCTTGGAGCTAAAGAGGGGAGGAAGGAAACATTTTTAGTCATTGCTTGTTAGGCATCAGGAGGTCTGTCTGCAACTAAGCGCGTAGGTTTGCACTTGTTCTCCTTCCCTAAGGATTACTGACTGTGGCTAAGCCAATGCATCATACAAAAATGTATTCTCTTCCCTCAGTCCTTCTCAGTGGATGAATCAAAACAAAAATCCAGAATACAGATGTTGAATACGAAGAGAAAGTTCAATTTACATTTCAGTGGATCTCCTGAATGCTGCCACAGGGTGAACCTGTGTACAATACCACAAACTTCAGGTGGGACATTTATGGTTAGACTGGAGGTAAAACTTTGCAACTCTCAGGACACTCAAGCACAGAAACAAATCACCGAGGGACAGCCCAGAGGTTGAGAATCATTTGGGTAACGAAGTCTACCCGCTTCTTTCTTGGGCAATATACTATGAACCCTTTTCTCTTCAAGAATGCCCGTATTTTATTTACCGTTTCACCTTTACATAGGGAGGTCCTACATTTTCCACAACAGGAGATTTTTAAGAATAGGTTAGACAAGGAACCATCCAAAATGACCTATGATCTCTGGAGCTTCACTGGTTTACATTAACTGAAGGTCCAATTCTGAACCTCCGTTCTCCACTACTCTGCAGTGTTCATTATACCCAGAGAAACTAGAATAGCAACGTTTTCACTCACTTAGATGTCAGTGACCAAAGGAGACACTGCAGAATAGAAAATCAGGTCAAGAGCCAGGACTCTGGATAAATAAAGTCACTCCACAGGAGGACACTTCAAAAGAAAACCTAGTGTGCTGTCACTGCAGGGACCAGCTGTTCTATAGATGGTACCCATTCCTTCTTCCCTTTATACATTAGTAGGAAACACTGCCCAAAGAGAAGTCTTGCCTTTAATCTGAGGTGAAATGGAGATCTTCAGATATCACAGGAGACTTCACATGCAATAGGGATGAGTAAGGTATAAGAAAAAAGTAGATGGACCTAAACAGATGGATTCCATATTGGTATTAAAGTCACACCTCGTTTTTCATCCAGTCCTACCTGTAAAGTACTTCTGATGAAATTCATTAAATGCAAGTTGTTCTTATGTTACCCTGAGTTAGTAAATGTTCCTTTGCGACAAGACTGTAGATAGCAATCGGTAACCTCTCTGCTCAATTTTTCCTTCACAGACTTTCTTTTTAGAATGAATAAAGAGCAGCTGGTAGGAACAGGAGAAGAATGGGTTGATATATTTTGCCATTAAACTGGAGCTAGGCTTCAGGTTATCATAAAAGATGTTTCCCAGTGAAAAGTACATCTCACTACTATACATTTACAGCCCTGCTGCTGACGTGTACCAAATCCACTAAGTTTAAAAGTAAAAACAAGATTACCCTGTCCTAATAAATATTGATCACCTTACAAGTCCTTGTTTTAAAGTCCTTAATTAAACACAATACCCAACTTTGCCTGTTTCCCAGTAGATGAGAATCAATACTTTATCATTAATGCAGCCCAGCAAAGAGAAAGGAGCCCAGTCCTCAGCTGCCGTAACCTGACCACACCGCGCCGTCGCCCCGTTATGTGCGTTACAGAGGATCTAACAAGCGCTCATGAGACCAAGACCCTGCGGTGCCACAGAGCTGCACTGGCTCCAGCAAGAAGTCAATAAGCAACCGCAGGTGGAGGAAAACACCAAGGGCTGTTAAAGAAGACAGCTGCAGAGCCAGACCTTTGAGTACCCGATGAGGGTACTCGCCACTACACAGATTAATCCCTGATAGCTGGCTTGATCCGCTCCCAAGGACAGAGGAAGAAAGGCGGGCAGGGAGGGAGACTTTTCCGAAACCCCAGTCCCACTGCTTGTTGCTCCTTCATTGCTAGAAACAGGTTTGTGCGCTTGCTTCACCCACATTTGTATCTCTTTAGCCTTTTGGCTGAGTTGAAGTCACTATTTGACAGTATTACAGGTGTTGTCATGGCAATGATTTATGCAAGAATTAGTCACTGCAGCACTTCTACAATAGACTGAAGAACAATAAGAAAAACTGCACACTTCGAAGTTCCTGTGATAGAAGTTGAGGGTTGGGGAAAAGAGATTAGATTCCTTTCACCCCTCTGATTCCTGCAGTGACATTTAAACAGCTCAGGGAAAAGTCAGTGCCTCATCACAAGTGTTATTAATAGCAACCTGACAATAACCCAAACTTCATATTAAACTGTGCTAGCAATTGCAATTATATATTCACTACTGGCCCATTTCTGAATTAATCGGGGATTGAGTAACAACTGGAGCAGAGAAGAAATTATTACATTTGCATTGTTATAAAATGAGGAAAGACTCAGTTTACTGCCAACAGGGTGGCTTATCCCACAGGCCCCATTGCTGTCACAACCTCTGCTGACTGTTATGAGCCATGGATCTGTGCTAGGTTACTAAGCTTTAGCAAAAGAAAAAAAAATCACCCAAAACTATAAGAAAGGAAAAGGTTCAAAAAAATGAGCACTCAGAAGTTTGGAAACTCCAGTGCTGAAACTGAACCATCTGTATTCCCACTTTGTTATTACTTATTAGAATATGACTTTTAGTTGAAGGATCATGTATTGGTTCATATATCTAAGTTTTGGCAAAGGCATGAGGAAATTCAAACAGGGCTGTCACTCAACTTCAATAACAAATAGAGCTTCTGCTTCTCACTGTAATAAAGGGTGTCAATTCCTTTCTCTCATACGCTGATATACCTCCATCCCCACCAAGGCTCTCTGAATTACAGGGCAATTATCCTCATTGTTCCCATCTCTTCAGAATCAGCTCTGAGATTTACAACTGCCAGGCTCAGACCAGAAGTAAGCTTGACTAAAGAGACAAAAAGGTTATTTAGAGTTGAGTCTGAAAAATCTGCATCTCTCAGTCTTTCTGCTCTGTCCTCAGGGATTTAAGGTTGCCTTGTCCTCTTAATACCTGGAGCCTCAAATGCAATTTTCCCATTTTCCTTACAGGTTTTGAATGGAGCCTCATGGCCCTGTGAACAGGGTTACTTTCCAGCTCCCTTTACTTATAACAATCACCTTGGCCAAAAGGGAGAGGAAGCCCAAGAGGTCCAACTCCAGCCCAGGTCATTTTCCAGCCCACAATCATCAACATTGCTACGTATCACCATCATTTCACAAGGCCATGCGGTGCAATTACTTCTATGCATTCCTTCTCCATTTTGTGTGCTGGCTGGCAGTAAATCTTTACTAACTTCTTAATAGTTTTTAACATATGCATTGTCACATGGATTTACCATCAAACTCGGCAGTTAAGCCCAGTGAAAGCATCAGAGGCACAGAATGTATCTGTCCAAATTGTATCAGTTTTTGTGGACGTCTTTAGAGGATAACAGATCCATACTGCCCGCTAGTGCTTCAGTAAAAGGTATTTTTCTTTGGTTGCTTTTAAATTATTTCAGAAAGATCCAAGGGAAACGAGTGCAATTGTTATCATGAGTAACCAGGCAGGGAGTGGCCAGGCTTTGCCAGTTTAAAGCTCTGAGCAGGGGAAAGCGAGAATTGGAGTCTGTCCTTATTCTGCTTTATTCTTCAAGCCTTCTGTACAATTTCACATTTACAGGAGTGCTTCCTGGCCTCCCAATTTAATTCCTGACAGGAGGAAAAAAAAAAAATACAGAGACAGCAGAGCAGCTGCTGGGACTTATGGAACCTGGTGTTCCACAGTAAACATGATAAGCATTGAAGATGGGTGGGAATGTCCTTCCTCTGGAAAGTCCTCAGCTCCAGGCATTTCACACTTGCAAGAAGAAAAAACCCAAAAGAATTTTGGAAGAAATATTTTGATAAGTGGCACATGGAGATGTAAGCTTGGAGGAATTCAAGCCAGCATTGAGCATTCCCTGCATTCTTACAGGCGTCTCAGATCCGGTCACTTAGTTCAACATTACTATCTAACACATCTCCTGAGCACATAAATACTTCAGCTGCACTGAACGCTGCTGTGCTGGAGCTGTACAATAATCAGCGGTAAGAACCCTATACAGCATGAAGGAATTCACATTAGAGCTGGATGGAGAACGACTATTACATTTAGCAGAGAAAATGTTTTCAATTCTGCGTGAAATGGAGCGGGCATTGCCATCCTGAGGAGCACCATATGGGATACCAGAGCTGGGAGCCAGAACTCCTGTGCTTCCAGGCTTTTAGCAAGTTTTGCTGCTGGGCAGGCGCTCCAGCTCTAAAGCAGAACCAGGTAGGATAAAACTGCCAAGCAGGCTCCATTCAGTAGCTGCCTTGATTCCTCCAGAATCAAAATCACACTGTTTCTGCAAACAAATTTGACAAATTGGCAAATTCTGAGGGAAAACAGAACAGCATCACTTTGTAGAAAAGTTACTGCTGAGCTCTATTCACAGTCTAGAATCCAGCTGCCATAATGAACTGAGCCTATCAGCACCACTTAAACTCCAAAGTTAAATTAGCAATCAAAAATACTGCAAAAATAGCAAGCCAAATTTTATTCAGTGAAAGGTATAATTCTACTGATGTCAAAAAATGCTATATCAATTTGTGCCAGCTGAGATCTAACTCGCTATATTTTGCATTTTTTATGCATTTTATTTTGCCTTTCTGTCCCCAGCTTTCCTGCCAGCACCTGACTGCAAGCAGTGAGGACTGGGTAGTCGGAACTGCCAGCCTGACCCATGGCAAACCCGCCTGGATGGTCCTGGCAGCAGATTTGATGGGCCACACTAATTGCAGATAATTGGTAGACTGGATGTTCCCAGGTTTTCCCCCTGACTAGCTGTTTGACATCTTGCATTTGCTCTGGATGGATTTTGATTTGTAAAGTAGTTACTTATGGAATCCTTTGCTTACCTGCAGCTGTCATGCCTGCCATCACCTGCCTCAGAATTTGTCCTCTTCCACTCGGAGAATGGCCTTTTTGCAGGAAACTAGACCCATTTCTGCCAAACAAGTTGAAATTTTAGCCTTCTGGACAACAAATCCTTCTCTCAGCCCTATTTTGCCCCTGTGGCAAGTACGGAAACCTCCAGCCCTGCTCCTCAGCTTAGCAGGTATTTCCCCACCTGCAGCAACAGAGCCCCTGCCCGCGAGCCCCTCTCCAGACAAGCAGGAAAGGCCTTTCACGCCGAAGTGGATAGAGCAGCTGCTGCCCAGCAGGCTGGGACACTGACGCCCTGGCATCACCCGATTGCTTGGCTAGGCAAAGAGTGCTCTGAGCTCCCTCTGCGCAAAGCTTTTCTCTTCCACGGCTGCTATGGAAAAGGCTGGACATGACTCCAAGGTCTCTGGTATGCTCACTCAGCCAAACTTAACCGCTATCAGCTAGATTGTGTCCATAGCTGTAAACACATTGCTAACAAACAGCTAGTCTCAGGAGGCAACGCTTCAGAGACTTCCCTGCATTCCACCTGCACACCAGCTTTAATGTGCAGTCTGTCCTTATTCTGCTTTATTCTTCAAGCCTTCTGTACCATTTCACATTTACAGGAGTGCATAACAGCTTTTTGCTTGTCTGTGTTGACTGCAAATCCTAACAGCCCATGGACTGGCTGGTGGCACCAGTACAGCTCTGTACACCAGTACAGTCTTTACTCTGCCCTGCCAACTCTTCTCTGCACAAAGTAAGCAAGCAGATGTTTGCTCTTGCAAACTCAGACCTAAAACCTGGGGTAGCCCTGTCTTGTGTGGCTGTATAGTTCCTCTTGTAATCTGTGTAACAGTTTCCTGTTATGCTCAATTAATGGCTTTGGTCTTCCTCCTTTCTGCTGCATGACTACTCATCTGAAACACTGGTAACGTTTAGTTTATTGGAGCGGATGCTTCCAGACCTGCAGTTCAAGGACTTGTGTCAAGGTACTCAACTTTTTAACCGATATGCAGTTTTGCTCATACAAATATCTTGGCTGGGTAAATGAAGGATGAGCATCCAAGAAGAAAAGAATTAGAAAAGAATTCCCCAAATATTTGCCCAGCTCTGAGGAACATAATTACTCCAAAGTTAAAATGCAGGCCCAGGCTATGGATGTACAACTGCTTTTCTAATAGTACTGCTCTGAACTATCTCAGCATTCCTTCCCACGAAAAATAGTCTCCTTCTGCTGTTATACCCTGAGAAACACACCCTTTTCCCCTCCACACACGCCTACTGACACAAAACAGCAAATCAGTTGATTAGCCTCAATCACAGCCCTTCATGTTTCTCAGTGGGGAATAAAGGACTTGATATCACAGCCCAGTCCCTGACCTTCGCAAAGCTAGAGCAGGCTGAAGAGCTGGCTCCGCAACCCCGAGCACAGCAACTGCTGCAAAGCGGGGACACAAACACCATCTGACAAACACAGCTGGGCTCAGCTGCAGAAAGGAAGGAACTTCAGCCTCAGCCTCTTCTGTAACGGTCTCCTTCCTAGCAATGACCACTGCAACCAGCTGTGTAGACATTTGTTCATCTACGCAAACAACAAGTAGCCAAGCAGTAGGGAAGCAGCCATTGGAAAGCAGAAGAAAGGCAGGCTTGGCTGGAAAGTCTGCTGGCTGGCAGGGTTTTATCTTGTGCCTGGAAACCTGCAGTCCTGGACATGCCTGAGCACAGAAACGCAGCCACAGCTGCAAGCAGCAGAGTTGGGTGGAAAGATTTAACATGCACAAATAAGGAGCTTTTTTTTTTTTCCTGGGCAGCTTTGAGAGAAGGCTTATGGCAACATCTCAATGTGATAATTGTGATGAAAGAGGCAAATGGAACTTAGTATAGAAACAGGATAAACTTGAATCCCTTAATACAGGTACCATGCTGCTTCCAGGGAGCTTCTATTCCCCTCGTTCTCTCATTTTGACATTGTCATGGACACATTATGTGACAAAGTGACAGCTTCAAAAAAAATGGCTGGCAAAAGAGGGCCCTTGCAGTAATTTCTTGATGAAAACATAATATCTCTGGATCACGGATTAATCGGAGCCAAAAGCTGAAGAGACAAATGTCAAAGGCCAGAAACGGCAAAAGGTTCTCTCCAGAGCTCAGAAGAGCTGCAGCCGTGGGTACCTGCCTTTGGACGCGAGCGGCTCTGACCCAGATGACACACAGCAGCGCTGGTGAGCTCGTATACCCTGCTCGCAGAAAAGCTTATTCAATAAAGCCTCACCTTGTACTAACACAACTACACGATGGCTGGTTTAGAGCTGGTTCGTGGCATCCAGCTCACTGCATAGAGGGTTCACGTCAGTGTGACACAAGGGTCACTCTCCTGTCTCGGAGTGAGAAGGACAGCTGTTGGCATGAAAAAAGTAGAACTACTTGCAGGGGAAAAATGTATTTACCTTCCCTTCTCCAAGAAGTATGTCTAATGGAATCTACATAGGGGATTCAAAATTACACAAGCAATAAAGAGGTGATTACATTCAACTGGTCTGGCAACACATGTTGGCATAAGACCAGAAAGTTATAGCAGCAAGTGATTAGGGACAGGTACAGCTAGAAATATAGAGTGAGATTAATTAATAATTGATTGCGTAGGTAGAACACTGCAGAAAGTATAATTAATACTGAACAAACTTCATATAACTCTGTCTTGTTAAAGGCTAATAAAGTGTTTCAGTGCTCTCCAGGATCTGCGTTTTAAAAACGCACAGGATCAGACCATCCACTGATGTAAATCAGCATAGCTCCACCGACTTCAGCAGACAGATGCTGGTTTGTCACCTCAGGAAGTCAAGCTGCAATATTTCCTGACCACATTTCACATGTAAGCCTGCATGTGTACATTTGCACACAGATATGCACACACGCTCATATCGTACGTACATGTAGCCCTTTGTTCTCAGAGTACAGTTTCATCCAGATAGTCTTTTGCAAACCTTATGAACTATAACATACTGCAGAAATACATATATTAAAGTTATGAAACTTACTTCTTAATGACTGGAATTGCCAGCAAGTGATTCAAGTTGGCGAAAAATAGCCATCATAACGAGTTATAGAGTCAGAGCCCTGAATCCCCAGATGAGTAAGTAGCAACTCACTGACTGTAATTACTGGATACTGAATAGTCAGAACCAGTGTTCACAGCTGCCTGTAGCGTGATTTCCAAAGCTCACAAGAACTGATGGGCAGAAAAATACTCCATTTGTCTGTGAACTTTTCAAGTGCCAGGGATCGTCTTATCCCCACGACACCTGCAGGGTTGGTAATGCTGGCTAATATCACCAGCTGTAACAACTAATAACTGAACAGCAGTAAAATCTAAGTCCCAAGAATCAACATCATCCCATGTAGATCAAAGAGGCTGAGCTGTTTTCCCCAGATCACAGAACAGAAGAGAAAGAACCATTTATGACTAACATTCAATATGAAGCACTTACTCAAATACTAGACTAGCATAAAAACATTCAAGAGGATGTTTTTATGTCCTACATAGGTGCAATGCATAGGGATTGTCTTCAGAGAAGGTGACACTTATACAAGAGTCACAAGCAGAGAGAACCAGGCCACCACCCTCAACATCAACACAAGGAGCCCTCCTCTTAGTATTAATCCTGAGACCAACTGATTGCCTGTGCCTGCCCTGGCTCCTGCCTTTGCCATCGCTCAGGAATCAGAACTGCCATGATCATTTCCTGACTCCAAGTCTTGTTGAAAACTATTTCAGACCCTACGTCTGGGCTTTTGAGAAGCTTCAAAGAAAGAGCCCGATAGGGCTATGAACAGGCATTAGAAAATTAAGCTAACTTACAGAAGGTCCAGCTTAGTTCCGAACATTCCCTCCCTTGACTTTAAAGGGGGCCCAGAGACACCACCTGACTTATTGCTCAACTACACAGGCTGTCTGAAGCTGGGTGCAATGAATACCCCGTTAATTAGTGCAGTAGCTCAAGACTGGCATGCAGGACTCTTTAGTCCTACCAGTGACTTTACTCTGCCCTTGAAGGGGACGAATACATACCTCACAAGGCCAGTGTGAGGATTAATTAGGTAGTATTTGCAAAGTGCTTTGAACATGAAAAACTTGAGCTCTCTGTGTCTCTGTTCACACATCTGTTAAAGTAAGTAGCATAATACCTACCCTAGAGAGTTGACAGTAAGCTTATTTATTTTTTGTTTGCAAAGCACTCAGATCCTAGATGGAAAATGCTGCAGAAATATTGAGTGTTATTGTTATTAGACAAACACACACTGAAAACTTCTTGGCCAGCTCTAGATTCCAGGAATAAAGTGGGAAAAATTGAGGGCCAGCTCTGCATCCAAGACCACCTTCTTCGGGTTCTCGGTTTCATCAGGGAATCAGTGAAGGTACAACTGATGAACCAGATTTGTTTTAACCATGGTGGGGGAGAAGGATTCCAGCCATCCAGCCCCGGTGTGAGGGGTTACTTGTACTGCTGTAGCACTGAGGCTGATTAAACTGGCACCCACACATGTGTTTTGGGGGACTCTTAGCAAAACACTGGCCTTCCATGGAACAGCAAGGAAAGCTTTTTCAAACAACATTTGCAGTTACCTCCTGGGAACAGTGCAGCCTATGAACCACAAGGCTTTATTTTAATCACCATAAACTAATGGATGTTCTAAGGTGTTGCTTTCATCATGGGGCACTGCCATGTGCCTTCAAGCTCCCAAGGCAATCAGTGATAAAGCTAACCGCAGGAGGGCAATGGCTGCCTCTTGTTCTTTCTCAGAAGTGAAATGCATCTTCTTTCTGGAGACATCTCGCCCCACCAAATTCTCTTCCACTCGGCATAATGAGGGCATCACTCTTTGCAGGTAGTTTTTGAAGTAGCTAATTATGCTGTGCTGTGGGAAGCTGCTGCACATTCCTCATGTTCTGGGTGATCCAAGAGAGTTTAACTAGGAATAATGGGACAAAACTGTGCGCAGAATATATTAAGCTGAGCATCAGGCAAAACCTCCTAGCAGGGATGCATACGCATTAGATGGTGCCTGATGAGAAACAGGAAAGGGATCATTTTACACTGGACAGAACACAGCAGCAGTAAGTGAACAATCCCCCATGGGTGTAATAGCTTTTATTAATGTCTTATGGGGACTAATATTGGGACATATCTTTCACTGAAGAGAGAAGAGAAAACTGAAAGAAATAAGGAGACCTTCTTGTTTATACAACTGAAAATGTGTGTGCAGTGCACCTAGTTGCTGGAGTAAGAGGCAAACCAATCATAAAATGACAGCCTGGAACGGGAGAGCTTTAACCAGGCTTGGAAATAAAAGGCAATAAACACACCATGTGTTAACTGTGCTATGGTAGAGGACCAAGAATTAGCCTTTGCCTCATCTTACTCCAAAAGCCCCAGAGGCAGAGAAGGAGCAGGCACATGGAAGAACTTATCTGAACTCTCCAGCTCCTGGCTCCAGAGGGAGGAACCTCACTGCAAGGTCAAAGGAAGACTCATTTTCACAATAACGGAAGGTCTTGTAACCTAGGGCTTGGAAAAGGCACTAGCTCTTCAGTTACATTAAGAGAAAGTGAGACACACTTTCTTTCAAGTTATAACAAGAGCAGATAGCAAAGTATGCAAAAGAGTTTAGGAGTTTGTGTCCAAGTTTTATGTCGCACCCCTCTCCCAGTGCAGACACACTTGCAGAACAAGGCCGGTGAGAAAGGAACAATCTAACTGTTGCCATCTTTTCCATGTTCTCTAGATTATGTGTGGCAGGAAGAAATCTTTTTTTTTCCTGAACTTAATTTTTTTTTCTTCAGGTCATATCACTTCTTTTTATCCTAGCTAAATACAAAAAGTGTCAGGAATGCATCAGTGCTTTAACTGCTAATAAACAGAAAGCAGAAAATATACTCTAGCATATATGCTCTTTTTTCTTCCTTCCAGTAATACTCTTGACAGTCTCTTTTACAACCTCTTAACACTTAACAGAGCAAATTCATGCCTCAGATGAGCTGTGCTTGTTTTTTGCAGGTCATTCTGATCTGTACTTGAATGCAAATGTTTTTCAAGTCAACCCTTCAAGTCTCAAAGTAATGCAGTTCTCTGGGGGACCCTACCAGATGCACTGAGATGGATTTTAGGATGAGATTCCAGCAGGGCTGGGTCTAATCAGCAAATCAGGACTTCACTTCCTAAGGCTTTTTGTTTGTCTATTTGTTTAACATGAAAGACAGAGTAGCCCATTTGAATAACTCGGGATTAGCAAGGATAAACCTTACCAGCACGTTTTAACAATCTCAGAGTCATAAGCCAGTATCAGGAATCTTAGCGAGCTCCAGGCAAGTGCTACACCATCAAACTCCCGGGATCCCTGCTCACAGGCTGAGGATACAGCAGGAAGAGACAGAGATGACCTGCCTTCCCGCATCCCTGGGAGACCCAAGAAGAAATGAGGAACCTTGGGTTCAATGCTGTGTACACAGCTGAACAAAAAGCTGTGCCCTAAAGAAATGCCATCATTCAGGGTCTCCCTCCTCTGACTGAGTTGCCCAACAGTGTGAGGGTGATGTATTCCCCAGGACTTTTAATACCTAATCTATTTATCATACATGATGGTTCACAAGTGAACGAGATACAAATAATAGAGCAGGATGACATCAGCTTTGCTTCCTTTTGAGGCCAAGCTGAAAACATGAGGGCACGAACAGACTGAACCATGCTTTATGCAGTAGGTCACTTTCCAAATCAGGGCCTACAAGATTCCATAATGAGTAACCACAGCAGGAATGAAAATACAGCCCCCAAATCGAGTCCCTTGCAACATATGACCACCTCTGCCTGCTTGATCTGATCTTCACCTATGACTCCCCAACCCAGGGAAAGGAGAAAGGTCTGAAGCAGTGAGGGAACAGAATAGGTTATTTTCATGATGTATGCATTTCAGGCTTTGCCTTGAGGCACTCAAAGATAGTCTGCAAAGCTGTCTGGAATCCCTTGGTGTTTGTTAGCAGCTGTTGGTCCCAGCAAGTGGCAGTGATAATGAAGAGTCTAAGTGGAAGAGTGAATTTTAAAAAAATCTGGCAGGAGGGTTCTCAGCAATAGCTAGCTCCACACAACTGCAGGCAGTTTTGAATCCTCATCCTCCAGGGTTGTGGTCCCTCAAAGGCAAGAGCTACATCCAGTCCCTTGCCTGTAGCAGCCCATAGCTTTCCAAAAAGGTAGAAGTGTCAGGTTTTGGCAAAGGATGGATGAAGTATGAGCACATGCAGGTGCCTGCCCTCAGCCTCTCGTCCAGCTGGACTCAGCAGGGCAAGGTCCCCGCTTAGCATAAGAACTGCTACAACAACAACATGACTTATCTCTATAGAGAAAGAGCCACATTTAAAAGAGGGGGAAAAATCATCCAAGACAGTGACACTGTTCTTCCCCTATTGAATCTGACCACACTATCTGTATGGTATTTCTTCTCACAACACCCTCTCAGAAAGGAGAAGACAACAGGAAACTGATACTCAGAAAATCTTGTATCACTTGGAGTGATATTCAGGCAGCCTAAATACCACCCACACATTCATGCCATGTTTTCTGTCAGCTGACTCCAGTTTTCACATGTACCTTCCCCAAAGGAATGTGAACCTGGACCTCTGGCTCTGGCCCTGTGACTTGTCCCAGGTCACACAGGCAGTCTGGAGCAGAGCATGGCAGACTAACCACTGGACTGACCTTCACCACAAGCCTCTAAGTGCATTTTCAAGATACCACTTTGGTTAAACTTCATTGGACAGGATCATAAATTCTGTCTAAATAAGAATTAATGATACTAATAATGAAGAGAACCCACAAATCTTCAGTGAAACCATGAGTATTTTGGGAGACAAATGACTATTACTGAGGCTATCGGAGAAGCCCTGAACCATAGCCACAGCGAGGACAAAGCAATGGTGCTCCCTGAAGCTAAGGGAACGGTGCCAGTTTGTTTCCCCAGAAGACTTAGCCCCTTTTGAGTTTTTCAAAAAAGCCCGCAGTACATGGTCTTCACTTGTCCTCGAGTCATTATAAATGACAATAAGTAATCACCGCTCTATCACAGACAAGGCAACCAAGGTTATATGATTTGCTTCATGTTGTACAATCAACAAGACATTAAAAAAAACCAACCAAACAAAAACCCCCCAAAAACCAAACCAAAACAACAACAAAAAAACCCCCACAACAAAATCTAAATCTACCTTGCAAGGCAGTGCTAGGGCCAGTTGCCCTAACCTTATACCCTTCCAGTCTTTGCTGTGCAGGAACCAGGACCATCAGACAGCAACAACTTCTATTCCAGCAACACAACATCTGCCTGCAGCTTCCTCTCCATTACAGTATGCACTGCAGCTCCAGGCGGGGGGAAGGCAGAGGAAAGGAGAGAGCAGGAGAAATCACCATCCCTTTCTCTGAACAAACTCACTAAAGTGATGCGTGAGACAGAAAAGCAGTTCCTACCATTACAAATAAAATCTTCCTAATGTGCAATGTCCCAATGTAACTTAATACACCAAAGGCCTCACCTGCTTGCTTGAAATTTTCCATGGAAATGGGGTCTGGATCCAACCTCCCAGCTCTGTTCGCTTGTGCACAGAATTACGCAAAATGGCCTCTTCAAAATATAGATATCTGCCACTTCTCGCTACTCTGTGAAGTGAATCCCTCGATTGTTCAACAATTGACGGGCAGGCTGAGAGACACATGATTGGCAGAGTAATTGAAGCAACATCCCTTCATCACTGAAAGGATCACGTAGCATCTGTATTATCCTGAAGGTCTCTGCTATCCAACCTCCTCTCTCTCGCTGTCTGGATACAGCTCTTCAGTGCCCAAACAACCCAAATATGAAGACAAGTGAAGAGCAAAACCCTAACGACTCATCACAGAGCAGGAGTGCAAGTAGCTCTCCCAGCATGGCAGACTCAGGCAGGGCTGCAGTGTGATATAAACATACATATGTTCAGTAGATGCCTCAAAAATTATCTACTGAACATACTTTTATACATCTAACTAAACCAGCAAAGATAAAACACGTACATGTTTGTGCATATACATACACACAGCATACATGGTTATACAGAGCTCAGCATCATGATGGAACAGAGCTGTGTGTTCCTATGACACATGAACGATAGCTTTGAATCCAGTGCAGGACCCGACTCGCCCTAGAAGAGACAGCCCTTATTTCTAACAGTGAGGTCTCTAGTCTGAGAATCCCCAAAAGCTTTCTCACCCCAGACCACACACACTTCGCAGCAGCCCCCAGGCTCACGCTGTATGTTGTGGTGGATTCAGAAGCGCTAAGGGACTTTCGAGTGCAGCCACCTGCCAAGTCAGCAGTAGAAGACAAAGGCCATGTCCCTTCCCCGGCAGAGATTTTGAAGCCTTCCTCCATCTACCCCTGCTGGAGGGAGTGCCGAAGAACTGAGGGTTTCTATTACACTATTAAAAATATAAATGAAAACTGCTCCTGAGCCCATCCATTTTCAGACTAGCTAATTTGTCCCCAGGGACTGGTTGGAGGAGATGGGGGGAAGGAATCAGCACTCTCTCTTCTGTTATAAAAATAACAAAAAGTGATGAATGACCCTCACTGCTCAGGATGGGAAGAAGCAGCTTTTTTTCAGCCCGAAATAAATTACTCCTGTCACAGCAGGTAGCATAGCTATTTACCCACAATATACCCAGGCCAGCTCCTCGGCGACCTGGCTTCACCAGCCTCACTTATCTCATCTCCAAAGATTTTGTCTTGTTTAAAATCAAAATGAGACCAATTGGGGAACAAGAGGCAAGGCTGCGTCTGCTCACAGCGGCAGGCAGGCCGGCCAGCCGGGGATACGGGGAGATGCATTTACATCACCCTGTGCTTTCTGTTAAAGCGGACGTAAGGAGCTTGTAAAGGAACCTATTTGCAGTGCACAAAGACAACAGACTCCATCACTCCTACCAAACCTATACGCACCTCCATATATTCCTAAGCGCCATCTATTGGCATTTCTTCCTATTAACTTTCTGCTAACCCATACACAGACAAGAAGCATTCTCTTTACAGGCAGTAAGGAGAAAATTGTGACTCAGATGGAAAAGCTAACAGCACACAGGAGACACACAGGCCCAGCGCTCAGTGCCGGCTTTGAAAAGGGCTGGCTGAGATTTTTTCTGATTGTATGTGGAACACCCATTATCTGCCAGGCACCTAACCCCACTCACAAGCTAATAGATTCATTTATTCAGGACAGGGAATTGATAGATTTAGTTTGATTTTCTTTCCACAAGCCTTCCTCCCCGAGCTACATTTCTCTTTTCATTAATGTGCTGATGGAGGAATAAACTTTTAACTCCGAGGATCAGACCTGTCAAACAGAATCTCCTCTGCTCCCCAGGAGGGGAAGGTAGCTCGGGGTGGAGGGGGGCTCCCAGCCAAGGAAGGAGGCTCGGCAGGTAATTTTAGGAAAATTGCTGCAGCCAGTCATCAGCATGCTGAGTACCATTTCCTTAGTTCTCCAGCTGCTTCTTCTTCCATGGCAGGTTTAGTTATGCTTTTAACTTGTTCATTTGCAGTGTTTAACACAGAGCATGCTGCAAAATCCCTCTTAGGAACAGAAATGCACCCTGGGGGCACGAGAGGACAGACACAAATAGTGTGGGGAGAAAGGTATGAAAGAAATATATATGGGAGAAGGGAAAGCCAGGGCTTATGGGAAGAGAAATTGCAGGAAAATTTAACTAAAGAACTGAAAGCATTTCTTGTGGTACAATTAATGATGCCCCAAAACAGATTCATCTGGACCCCCGAGTCAGCCCTCAGTCACACCTTTGTGATTGCGCTTGCTGGGTTGGGTGAGCTTTCCTGTGGGGCTTATATATCAGAACAACAAAAAGCACAGTCTATGTTCTTCCATTTTGCATAAAAGCATAGATGGAGCGTTTTCCCACCTGTGCATGCACGCAGCCTCTGCTCTTACATATGTTCATAGATCTTTCCTTCCATTCCACACAAAGTTGTTTTCTTTGCATGCACATGTACAGATGTGTGTTATGGTGATGTACACACAAAACATGTACATTACATCTCTAGATCTTCCTTACCTGCGAATACACTTTACAGATGAGGCACACATCTAAGGAAGATCCAGTCACACACATGAAGTCATTCTTATCCCCCCCCCCTCCATCTTCCACCATGACTCATCATGGAGGTGAAAGACCCCTAGCAGAAAAAACACTCAACTCACCCTTATGAAACCAGCTCTTTCCCCTTGTTCCACTTCTTTGTTCCAGTTTAATAACTTTAAGGCCAGATGATGAACATGGTGCAAGCAGAGGCCAGCCAAGCTCTGATCAATAGTATTTGACAATAAAGTAACCAGCACTTTTTCACTCTTCAATTTAACTTTGGGCTTCCCATCACTGTGCTATAAAGAGAAAGTATTCAGAACACTCTCGTGAAGGGTACAGACTGGATAGCAGCTGGCATTGTAGTCTTGCAAATGAGAGCAGCACTGGGTTTATCTGCACAAATAAGAAAAATCCCTAGAGAGTTTGGAGTTCAGTTCTGAGTCATAGCCACAAATCTAGGCAACTAATGCAAGGCTGAACCAAATTATTAAGAAAACAGTAATTTTTGGGCTGGAGACTATACCTGCCCAGGAGTTGTGAGACCCAAGGAGAGAGGACAACAGAACCCCACAGACACATCAAGGAGCTAGTGGAAGGATGAGCATGTGATTTTAAATCAATTTTCTAGTCAAGACAAATCCTTCACACCAGCTGAAATGCAATGTCCCAAGCATGAAAGTGAAGGTGTTAATTCCTGTGTAAATAGGGTGTGAAATGCCACAACATCAGATGGGGTTTCTACCCACTTTGCTAATTATGTTCTCTGCCGGTTTGCTCTTTATGTCAAATTTCATATTGGTGCAAAACTGCATCAGTAGGACAGAGCTCTGCTTCAGAAAGCAATGCAGAATTTTTAGACTCAAGTGGAAAATTTGCCAGAGGCTGTATTGGCAGAAGGGGAGGGGGGGAATCATATGATACACCACCATTACTATAATTAGTTATTTTTCATAGTCATAAGTCATAAATCCTACTTGGGGCTTATAGAGGTGGACAAACAGCAGAAAACCAAGAACAAGTCTGTTGTATCAACCAGCCATTAAGTAACCCTCAATGGATGGAGTACACTGACATTTTACTGATAAAACCTTTTGGTATTTCCCCCATTCTATTTTTTTTGTGTAAATTTGACTTTTTAGCTGGCCCTACTTTATATGCACACCACTGCAGCTGCTTCATCTTGGAGTTAGCTCACATGCAAGTGTGTGAGCAAAACACAGTCACTACAGATTGTGTAGGTGTCTAAGCTTGCTTACCAAACACTGGTAGCACTGATGGCCCCAACAGCCCCAGCTAATAACCTAAATGCCCACTTATTTTCCCTGTGTAGGCTTTGCAGCCCTCACCAAGCCGTGTTGGTTTGATGCCAGGTGTAGCAGAACCTGGAAAGGGTAGTTTTGAAAGTAGCTCCAATCTGACTGGAACACACTGAAATTACTTGCATGAAGTGTTATCTGCAGGAGTGGCAGGTACGAATTCATTCCTGAATTTGCCACACTAACTTTCCCCTCTAAGCAAGACCGTGGCTACAGCAATCATAGGAATCAAGAGAGAGATGCGATAATCCCATCTCAGCCTTTCATGGCCAGTTCACTGTCTTCTCAGCCACCACAACAAGCCTTGCCTGGAACTTTCAAAATAGAGTAGTGCTGACCTTCCCAGTGTCTTCCAAGGTTATTATGCCAAGAGGTGCAAGGAGTAAATATGCTCATTTAGCACGGTACTCTGCCTGTCAGAGACCAGAGACCTTCCTCCATACTAATGCCTGCTTGAGCAAGAGCAGTCTCTTAGAAAATTATCTGAAGTTGATAGAAAAAGTCTGCATTCACACAAAATCCATTACAGTCCTTGGTCAGTTGTTCTAATAGTTAATTATCTTCAGAAGCAAAAATATATACCTTCTTGGTTTGAATTTCTCTCAGCTGAGCTCCTTACCCCTGAACTTGCTCTTGTTTTATCCCAGGAAAGTAGAATGAAAATTAGCTTTATTGACTTACAGCAAGTTACTCTTCATTTATTCCAGGTATACACAAAGAGAATCAGCCCCACTGGAGTTACTGCTGATTTACAATAGGTAAGTAGGTACACAATTACTTCTGGTGATTTACAACCGAGTTACCTGTTATTTATTCTAGGTATTTAAGGGTATATCCACATGGGGGCCCTAAGGAAAATTAAACCAAATTAATTTTAAAGTAGATTAGTTAAACTGTGTTAGACCATGACACAAACCCTCCTCTTCAGAATTAAAGAGGCCTTAATTCATTTTAGTTTGTCTTAACTCCTTCCCCAGTGAGAAGGAACTCAGCCCAAGTGGTGATACTGGAGAATTACAATGACCGGGTAGGAGAAAAACCAGCCTTGCTCATCTGAAAGGTGATCATTGCTGCTTTAGACTAGGAAGAAGAGCGAGTCCCACTGACCTCAGTGGTGCAAAACCTCTGACTTGCACTAGAGAGTTCTTATGCTCAGAGCAGGTTAAAAGAGCACAGAAAGTAATCGCAATCTTTATTAATTCCTATCAGCTCGTTCCCAGCACCCCTTGCCAGCCCTTTTGCTCCCCCAGCCTGCTCCAAAGTGGCTATTCCGGAGGGGGTAGGACAGGGCTACTACACATTACTTAATGTTTCTGTTTAAAGTTCTGTGGTTTAGCTGCTTGATCTCTCCTCCCAGAGCTTCAGTTTTTAATCAGAGGGAGCACAAGGCTGAGAAAGTGCCAGGGCCCTGCAGACCCTGCAGAAACCATTTCAGTGTAGTCCGCACAGAGGATGCTGACCGGAGGCTTTGGGAGGAGGCTACGAGCCTCCTGTGCCCACGCTGGCTCCTAGCCACAGAGCAGTCCACAAATCCAGTGGCCTTAGGAAAGGATGCGAGGTCTCAGGAAGGCCCCTTGCAGAAGGGACTAGGTGAACTACAAGGGCTCTCCAGTAACACCCAATTTGAGAATAAAACTGTGTGATGTACGCAGATTTCCTCATGGAGACCCGTTCTCCGCATTAAAGGCCAATCTCCCACCCCCTTGCAGGAAAGGCAGTGCACCCTAGGGATGAACCGAAGTGAGGGATGAGACATCTAAGAGGGAGAGCCTTCGCTTCCAGCCGAGTCAGAAGCAGCACAGACCTGAATATGAAAAACCTCCATTCTCTTCCATCTTTCACTCTCCCATGTGCCCTCTTTGCTCCCTTAATCTTTCTTGGCCCATGTCTTCCTCTCTCATACAATGCTGCTCTTTTGTTTCAAGCTCTCTCCTTCACCACCTCAGCTCACACATGTTCTTACTTGTGCAAGAGAGCAAAATTTCTTCCTCTCTCCTTCACTTACTCTGCTTTTCTCTTACATCCCATCTTTTCTCTGTGACCTTTTTCCTCTCGCTGGTGCTCTCCCAAGCATGCCCAGGAAGGCAGCTAGCAGTGTGAAGTTGGAGGAGGTACTAACGAACAGTTTTCAAGCAAAAATACCTGGGCCAGTTCCCAGCCATAGGATCAGCCTGCGCAGATGAAGGATGAGGGAAGACAGAAGTGCACACAAACACATCCCCAGTAAAACCACGGTTACTGCCAAACGGGGAAGTAACCTTTTCCAGAAGAAAAAGAGCAAAACATTCAGCTGTCATTAGGTATATGCATTTAAAGCATTTATGAACTTCTCTATCAATCACCAGGCTGGAACATGAATTTTGTAAGGAACTGGCTATTCACAGATGACAATAAGCTTCCTTATGGCCTTTTCTTCCCTTTCTTTAATGAATAGCCACCTCACAGATGAAGGGACTCTGTTTCCTAAGCCAATTATGTTTGCAAGCACACAAGCAGTGAGCCTGTCTGGGCTGCACTGGGGCTACCGATGATGACCCTCGTGTGTGCTACAAGAAAAGACATCAGAGCTCCTAATCAGAGCTGATGGGTTATGGCTTTATGGCAGCCTCATTACTGCTTGTGGGTGTCACAGACTCACTATAATTGTTCAATCATTTCAAAGTTATGAATTCCAAATGATCAGATATTAATTAAAATTTCTCTTTTGATTTCAGGGCAAGAATCCATCCGAGAGCTTGGCAGGTCTGATGAGGGAACTAACACACCAAAGCAAGGGCAGACTACCTATGGCTATGCAAAAGGCCAGCATCCAGGGATGCTTAACACAGCTGTTTGCATCAGACTTGGGTTTGGTACATACTCATACTGCCCACCTGGGACAGTAATCATTAAAACGAAAGGTTTAAAGACTGTAAGAGGTTTTTTGGGGTTTTTTTGCTTTGTCTTTTACAATAACCTGCAAGTGTACATTACTCACACAAAGTTAAGTAAAGCAAAGCTCTCAGATATGTGTGGGATTCTAAGGATACAGCAACGCGATCACTGCTGTAGATAAAAATCAAGTAAGATACTTCCCAAATCTAACAGACTATGCCAAGTTTGATGATACATACTAATTTTTGGCTTCTAGTTCCTGGTGTTACATTACTTTATGAGAAACTCAGCCTTCAAAAGAACAGAACAAAAATTCAGCTTCCCATCCTTGGGCCTTTGAAGAAAGTCTTGTAAATGTGACTCTGGTGTAAATGTTCAAAATTAAGTAGTTAAAAGAGGAGAGGTCACTGTTGGAGGCAAGATGACCTGCATTTTAAAGGGTGCTGGCTGGCTGGGACAAGCTTTAAATCTAGGGACTATTCCGGTCACACTGCATATAAGACCTGAATTTAAATTCAAGTCAAGCACTTGGGGTTCAAGAAACTTGCCAACTTTATATCAAGGCTAGATTGCAGTTCAGGACATTTGGATACAAAGCATCAAAGCATACCCTCTATCTGCACAGCAACTGCTTAAGGCATCCAGCTCTTCCAGATGCTTCCAGCAGCATAAATAATAACACAAAACTCCACTGCCTTCAAACACAAGAGGTCTGGCTGAAATGCAACCTCTGAGGTGTTTCTGAGGTGCTCGCCTTGAGACAACTAGAGGCCAAAGGACTAAAGGAGAGTGTTAGTGTTGCAAAGACCAAGAAAAAAAATAGGGAGAAAATTTAACAATACACAGGTCTTGGTCTGCACTGCTGAACAGGGGTGAATTTCACCTTCAGTGAATTACACCACAGCTGAACTATGCTTTTTTTTTTAATATACAACCTAATTGCAATCTAAATGCAGTAGAGCCCAGCAGAAACAGAGCAGCCCGGCAGTATCTCTTTGCATTAGCTGCTGGGTTATGAGCAAGGGAGACATTTATTGCCCCATACATTCCCAGGATAATCACTTAACTGATTCAGCCCATGCACCATACTTCCTAGATAATGGGCTAAAGCATCACTTATTAGCCCAGCTGTACCTTGTGAGCAGCTCTGAAACCCCAGAGGCAAGTAGTATATGGAGTCCTTGGTGCTGCAGCCTGCTCAGCACAGGCCATCCAGACAAGGAGTAGGAGTAAAAGCTCCTTAAATAGAAAGAATGTAAGGTTTGTTTTTTCAAAGACACAAATGAGATTGACAAGGCCCAATTCCTGCTAGATTTTAATGAGACTTAAGTACTTAAGCTGCTCAGGAAATCCCTACTGACAATAAATGCACCATGGGTTTCACATGTACCCAGAAGCATGGATGTTTGGAAACCAGAAAAAGCAGCACGCTGCTCTGGCTGAACAAATACTCTTTTCTCTCCCACCCCACCACAGTCTGCATGCATTCAAAGATCCTGTTGACTTGTTGAGTGCAACAAAGTTCCTGAGTCCCCAGTGAAAATCTTGGATTTACCTCTTCTGCTCTGTTGCCAGCTCAGAGAGCTGGTTGAACTATTTTCACCACTCTAACCCAGTTTTCCCGTAAGTATAACAGTCTGGGCTCTGGAAGCATGATTCTACGGCACAGTACTATCTCCTATTGGTGGCTGCAGATCGTTGTCAATCTCTAGGTAGCTGATAGCCTAAACACTAGGAGTTTCCAAGGAAAGAAAACATAGGCCTAATCCTTAGCTGAATTAGTACAGCTTGGATGAAATTATGTCTTAGCCAGGTTCCAGAGAGCACCATAGACAGTCATCAGCAAATAGAAACAAGACACTCAATGGTGGACACAACTAAGGTGACCAAACAGGCATCAACACGAGCCTACCGTATCTGGAAACATTTGCCACAGATATTACATTAGGCACTACCTAAGTGCACAGCAAAAACTAGCCCTCGCTTGGAGGATCTCAGTCTGTGTAGAAATGAAAGGCAAAAGGAGAAAAGACAAAACAATTCACCTAATATCATACAAGAGTCAGACAGAAATACAAGACATGAGATATCTTACATAATCCCTTTAGTCCAGGCTCCTTTGATCACAGTAAAAACACCCCATTCAAAACATGACACACACCAACATGACACAGTATATACACCATGTAGAAACTGCTGGTATAGAGGATTATATTCTTCCCCTCATCCTAAAACCTAAAAGCATTTGGCATTCTTCTCCAGGACACTCTCCTCCAATCTCCAGAAAGCCTGTTCCATACTCACTAATTCTGGAAGCCAATCATCCCACTGTCCCACGCTCCACTCGTCACACCCTGGATGAAGGTCATCTTTGTCTCAGTTTGGTGTCTTTCCCCGAGGTGAAGAGGACGCTCTTTGTCTGGCATTAGGAGGAATCCATTCAGCCACACTCAGACGTAATTAATCCAGGCAAATACCAAGAGAAAAAGCAGACATAATTACACAGCCATTCTTGAGAGTTAACCCTGTGTTAATTGATTACACAAAGCTTCCTCTGTGAAGAGTATGGCTGCAGAGTTTGCTACCACCTCCACCTTTTGTAGAGCTGCTGTTGCAATTCATTCTACCTTGAGAGGGGATTATGACAAGGCTTGTCTTTGGAACAAGACTTGTTAAGAAATAGGAAATAAATGGGGGGAGATTAATCTCAAAAGTCTAATGAATATTATCAGGATGATTCCCCAGTGAGGCTCAACAGAAGAGCTGGACACACTTTTACTGTTATCACTATTAGAAAGGCAACAGTGCTCGGAGACCCCAGATTCTGTAGTGCTGGAGGCTACGCAGCCTGGGAACAAAGGGCAGTCCCTGCCCTCAGCTGCTTCTTGTGATGCATTTGTACAGTGCCTGAAGTCATGATCCCAGCTTACCGCTGGCTGCAGGCAGTGCTGAGCACCAGCACTCAATCAGCCTGGTAAGCAATCCGGGCATGTAGGTGGAGCTGGTGGAGCACGGAAGGTCACAGGTTGCTGGATCGATAGCTCAGAACGCGAGGTTGGACTCAAGTTGTATCAGGGATGGAACAAACCACGCTGCCACCTGCTTAACAGAAAGGCTGAGGATTTCCAAGGGATTCAAAATGTGTTTCTCCATCCATGATAGGCAGATGTCATTTGGACTCACACCCCCAGCTGTCCCAAGCAATGTCACATGAAGTCACAGGCACATGATGAAGGGTCTGGTCCAGACTGCACCTGTGAAAGGTCTGTCCAAGCAGAAAACTGGGGGGTCAGTCCCAAGGCTTGGCAACCCTCACATGCTATGTAAGCCCTCCAAATGAGGCTTATATTCAGAGTAGCTGGTCTTTATTTTCTTTTGGTTTCTAGAAGAGGGAAGGCAGCCATAACAGAGGAAAACAAGCATATCAGTTTGCTCCTGCGTTTGCTGCGGTAATAAGCTCTCCATGAGAGGCAGTGTTTGCTGCAATTTCACCTGGCAGCTCTCGGTCCTGGCTCTACCCGCCCCTAGGGCTATCTCCCAGGCCCATTACTGTCCTGGCACATCTGATGGCTCTTCAATGAGGAAAGCTCTGTTCTGCCACCAGAATTGTTTATTTTCTCCAGAAGCTATGTGATAAATCAACCTGACACATCCCAGCTGCCATGAAGCCTCCTCAGCTGTAAGAAGTGTTGCGCAAGGTTTTGTCTGCACTGCTTGGTACATTCTCAACATTTAACTTCTATTTGCAAGTGACTTGAGCAAGCTGAGATTGATGAGGGTGACAACGCTAACATCCCCCGCCTTCTGCCCATTCACTTAAAGCTGGGAAATCCATCCTGTCTGTGCTATTACAGCCCTTCACAGTACTTCCAGGATCACACCAGCAGCATACCCTATGCGAGATGGGTGTTCTAACTCTGGAATCCTAATTATAATTCTCAGAGCACAGCTACCCCAGTGCCCCCAGGGAACTCTGGGTGACGTTCCCAGCTGACACAGGTTAATCCAGGACTGCAGGGAAACTGCTCTGACTGGCACCAGAAAGAAATCCAGACCACTAAACCACAGCTTCTTTGTTCCTACTTTGGACAAGAGGTACAAGGTGACCGCTCGTGTCCCATGTGAAGATAAACAGCAGAGAATTTCTAAAGAGGGTCACATCAGTACATAAAGGCTGTCCAAGCTTTGCACACTGCAAATACCATGAGTTACAGCTAGAAATGCTTACTTATATACTTTATTTCTTGTTGGATTTTCTTCCTTTAGAACATAAGAGAGCAAGATAAGTTAAACCAGCAATCTGAATTTAAGTCACCCTAAATATGTCCCAAGAACACAAAGAGCCTAATCCATGTTTCAGGGCCCCAGATACTATTCTGATGCAAATACTCATAATAACCAAAAAGTTGTTATCCCTTGCTCAGAGATGCAGAGCTCTCAGCAGACTTATTCTAACAGACACTTGTGCAAGTTTTAAAATCTGGGATAGGCACAAAATGGAAATGTGTCCTGGTATACATGTTAGTACCTATATGGTTCCACACATTTTTAAAAAGTACATATTTTCTCAGTAAATCAGCAACTTTGAGTTTGCACAATCCCTCAATCCCTGGGTGGAAGATCCCCATTATCTGTCCACTACAAGACACATTATTAACGGATTACGTTTGCAGCAGGTAAAGGTCATTTTTAATGCTTTTAATTATTTCAAAATGGATTTTCCTTCCAGATTTACTATTTTTAAGAAGCTTGGCTGTGAAAACCCTACATAGTAAGTAATATGCATTAAAAGGTAGAGATTCAACTTATTCAGTTCTCCAAAACAGAGCTCAGAAAGGATGAATTGTAATGTATGATTGCCCAGTGGAGATTTAGAAGCCAGCCTGGGCAGAAAACACAGGCCAGATTTTCAAAGGACCTCCAATTTTAAAAACTTACCTTTAAAGAGCAAGTTTTATACACATTTGCTGTCCTCTCAGTATGTAACAACCGGCTTTGGATGGACAAATACCATCTTTGGCTGCACAAATATCACAGGGCATCGTTTATTTGGTCTCTTCTGCATAAGTCTGGCTGGAAAGTACAAACATCTTCCTGCCCAGCCTTGTGATTCAATTACATGATGTTTGTTCATACTGTGGACAGGAATTACTTCTTAAACCTCCCTACAAGTAGATACCTTCAAAGTCTGACCCCCACACACAGTTTACTGATAGGGTCTCTTTTGAAGCGTGATTTCCTTCTGCCAACACAAGAATTTAATCTGACCAAAGCAATCCAGGAATTCTTCCCCAGCTCCCTCCTATTTTCAGCAACCCAGAATGGCAGCAGGGAAAAGTGACAGGAACCTGTTAGGGTTGAAAAGATCTGCTGCTGTCACTGCTGTGTCTGAACTTGTCACCTTGAGAGGTGACACCCTGCAGGTCCGGTGCAACCAGTGAAAGAAGCCTGGAAGACAAGAGCTCCATGAGGCAGTGCCAGAGCGCCTTATGATAGATCTGGGCAGACAATTCCTGGGGACCAAACAGGGCTGGCTGGCCACAGGTCGCTTTACCCGTCAGGACACACGTCACAGCAGCACACTGTGGAACGTCAGATGCCCCAGGTCTGATCTGAAGTCCCTGGGAGTCAACAGGTAGCTCTTGTGCTGCGTCGAAGGAATCTGGCCCTTCCTTCCCGGGAGCTGTCCCAGCTGGTGACTGCTCTGGCTTTGAAAATTCCCCTGAGAGCAGAAATGACAAACAGCAGCTCTTCATCAACAGTCGCTGAGATGAAATGACTCATTATCAACTATGATTCTTTTCAGGTTCTCACATGAGCCATTAAATTGGAAGCACTGAAGCACTTTGCTTTGTATGGTATTTGATTTCTGTTTTCTTTCTTTAATATTATTTAAACTTTAAGCCCAGCTACAAGGTAGTTCTAAATAAAGGGAGAAGAGAGACAATCGCTGCTTTATTATCAGGCTCCCCACAGCTCCCCCAAATTGCATTTGTTTTTTCAAGTGTCCCCAGTCTTTCTTCCTGTATTGTGTAGCATCCCTGCCTCTCCAACCTGATAACAGGAACTGCATCGCTGATGAAGAACCCTTCTGCTCCTCATTAATGCTGGGAAGTCAGAGAGGCCTTAGATATGCAGCCAGAATGACCCAGCTCTCAATGACAAGGAACAACCATGTAGTTGTTCAGACTTAAAATGTTGCACCTCACTTCATCTCCTGTCACACCCAAACAGCAAATAGATCTCAGCAGGGGCTTTATGTCTTCTAAGATATAGCATTTCCCCCTTCCCAAAAAGGCTAAGCTTGACAGGCCAGAACATCAGAGCCAATCATGGTGTACACACCTCAAAATCTTGCAAGAAAAATCACATTCTGTCCTGAGACCTCAGCTAAGGTCAGAGCAAGCTCAGCTTCCTGGAATGCACGGGCTATAAAAATATTGCTTATTCACATGGTTGCATGCACAGATCTTCATGCAAATACAAAGAGTGTCATTTTAGGAAGTCACACTAATGCAACTAATGCCTGAGAAAAAAAACCTCAGGGAATTAACAGGTGTCTCCATTAAACTGAAAATAATGTGTCAGTTCCTCAGTGGGACAGTGCTCTCGCTCTTCCCATAGATTTACCTTTTGGTTAGATCGTAGCAGCCACAGCACCGTCTTCCTGCTCAGTGAAGAAAACAGCAGGTTGCAGCAGTCCCTAGCTATTCTGCAAGGTCTTGTCTGTCCTAGAGAATCAACCTGTCCGATCTAACCAAAGGCGAAACTCTTTGGCCAGAAGCCAGTCTCCAATGCAAAGCCAGAATAATCCATTGGAAGGAGTGGAAACACGCCGGAGGAGCTGACATCAGCATCCGGCCCAGGCCACTCAGCAGTTATTCGGCACACAGTGATGTTATGAATGTGGCAGTTTATCTCAGCAATCACATTAGCCTTGAGCTCAGACATTTCAGTTGTAAGCCCGAGTTTCCAGAAGCACAGCATCTTGGGATGCGTTACAGGGTTGATATGAGAGCAGTTGGAGGATTTTCACTCCAAAACAAATGCAAGCTGTTTAGGGCTGCTCAGCAGATGACGCTCAAAGTTGTCTGTGTTGCCTAGCATCTTTCTCTACATATCACCTAGTGCAAGGACACGCGTGTGCAAACACGCACGTCCACATCACATACAAACATTTGCCCACAGAGCACAGAGTGATTGTTCTAAAAGCTTGTCAAGATCTGAGGATTTGTGTAACCACGTAGGTGCAGGGGTGTAAGCAGCTAGCACATGACAACTGTCATTGTGATCAACACCAAGAGCAGGAGACAGACCTTCACAGCCAGAGGCATGAGTTAGTACTGATCGTGCACAGCCACGTGCATAAAATCAGATTCAAAGGAGATCAGGCCAGAAAGCTGCTGAGGCAAGCTATGTTGGTGTTAAAACGTGCACTGCATTGGCATGAGGATTTTCTACACTGGAGGTTTGCACTAGTGCAGTTAGTGGAGGTGGCGAAATTCACGGTCTGGCCTGAAGCCCACAGCAGGGCAAAGTGAAACATCCCTCGATAGCAGACAGCGTTGCACAGGCTACCCTGCGAGTCCATTACAGAAAAAGCTCCAGGTTTTTTGACCTTGCACCCAGCTCTTTGCAAGAGTCTGATACTAACAACGTTAAGTTTACACCAAGAGAGCAATGCAGTTCCACTGATTTCTGTCCAGCCTCTCATGGCTTGAACAGGTATTCTGAGCATGGTGAATGTTTCCCATGTTTCTGTATCCATCAATGAGTTGGACAACAGGCTGAAGGCTGGCTCTGCTATGATCGGAAAGAGCTGGTAACACTGCAGGTAACAAAGGCCTAAGATCCTCATCTGGCGTGAACTAATGTGCCTTAAACTAGTGACCGACTCTAATCTTAATTCGTGGGAGCCTGGCCAAGCACAGCACTAGAGATCAGAGTTTTGCAGAACTCAAGATAAAGTTTAGTTAAGACTGCATTTTGCCCACGTTCACACCCAGACATACACAGATCACAGGAGAAACATGCCATTGCTAAGTTGGAAGATTTTCTTATCCCCCAGAAGCTTCCTGATTTAGTGGTCTTTAAAGGAAAGAGAAAGTAACCTTGGAGTGGGAGGGTGGGAATTGGAATACCAGCATCCACAGCCGGAGCACAGGTAGTCCTTGTTTTTCCCTCTGATTCTCCCTGAGCCATTTTGTTTGTATCTATCAAAACATGACTGATTACACTCTGGAAAAGCAAAGATTCTGTTCAACTTTCCAACATAAATTACAATTAATAGCCAGAGTTTTACTTTAAGGCAGTTGTTTCTAAAGATTCTTTAAAATACTATTTGAGCAGCCCACAATAAATGAGTGTCTGACCCTGCAGGGATATTGTCTGCCCTTGGCTCCTGTGGATGGCAGGCAGGAATCGAAGGTATTCAGCACCTTGCAGGATAAGCCCAGAAAAACACCATTTGACTTGGTTAGGCAGCTTCCCTTCTGCTGCTTGACTGATTTGCTTTGGCCCAGGCATGCAACACATGCGCTGCTGCACTCCGCAAGTGCCTTTTCGGAGTTTCGCCAGTGTATTTAATACCAGCGCTGGTGTACTTGCTAATGCACCTGCATTTCAGCTGATCCCTCTCTTTACTTCAACAGAGCAACACAGACAAATCAGCCCAGGCTCAGGCCCATAATATCTGAGTGTGTGCTTAACACAATCACTGCATTACCAGTAAGTTTAGTCATTAATTCAAAATACTTCATAATAGCTTTGGTAAGTACTTTGGGATAGGGGAACTTCAAAGCATCATGGAGAAGTTACATCACACTATTCACTTATCGTTTTCTATTATTCATAACAAAATCATTTGGTATTGGATGTAGCTGTATGACTTTTAAATGGAAAGTGTTTTAAAGCAAGTAAACCCTTCCATTTGTAATTTTTCAAACAGTACATAAAAATATAATGCATCAAGTCTGCACAACTGTTCTATGCACTATTATGCACCCCTGAGATGAGGTATAAGTTAAACAAAAAGAGCTTTTAAAAATAAAATAATTTTGCATCTAGATAGCATGTTCTTGCTCTCCCTGTGCTTCACAAACTCAATAACTTCCTATAACATTCCTTTTGATTGTAAAGTAAATTAAGAACTGTCTTTAATGACCACCAGACACTGAAGCACTGGGACTGTCTGATAAGTGCAGCACAGCCAGTCAGGATAAGAATCTTTAAAGTTCTCCATTGCCACTTAGTGACATCCACTTGCCACAGGGCAGTCACACAGAGACCTGGACATCTGAAAACCTGGACAAAGCTCTCTAGTAAAGCTGGTCCCAGCATGGGCTGAACAGAAGTTCTATGTCCATGGTGTCTATAACTAGAAATTCAGCCACAGGATGCAGAAGAAATAAGAAAGGCCACTAATAATGCTGCTCAGAACCATTATCTGTTGCTAATGAATGTGTCCGGGTAGTAGGTTTCTCAGATAGGTCCTAAAGGACATTTGTGAATAATGCATGGTGGCTTCTGTCTGTCCTAGCCAGATAGCTTGGGGCATTATGCATAGCAATTATTAAGCAGTTTGCTGTAACAATTTAAGTTATAATGGTAAATAAACATTAGCAATGTTACAGGCCAGATCAGAGAGTCACAGTTATTTATCCCTAACTGCAGATTTTGGCCTTGTAAGATTATTTACGATGTCAACTGCATCCTGAAATAAACGAAAGCCACTCATTTCTGTAGGCACCTTCTCTATCCTGAATCCATTACTCAAGTCAGACAGCAGGAGTCAAAACTCATCACATTTCCTGGCAATTGAAAAGTTACGTAACAGATCTGTTTATCCCCAACTCCTATATTTGGCAAACAACCATTGCTTTGTAGATGCCGGGCAATAAGGTTACAGGATAAAGAGAGAGGCACCCTTGTGCAGTGAGCGACAGACGTTGCCACAACACTGAGAATAGGACTGAATCATATTGCCTCTGATAATGAGACTTTCTCCTGCTTTTGGATATGTCACTGTACATACTTCATTTCTTTACTCTGAAGCTGTAAGATAGGGTTTCTCTGGGTGGACAAGGGTCTGACTCCTTCGGCAAGGCTGCCGAGAACACCACACCGGACACTGCAATCACAGACCCACAGGTCAGCTTTCTCGTGTTTCATTTGCAAAATTTGAGGATTTTCAGCTGGCTGGGCACAGCTGTGGACTCACTGCCTGTTTTCACCTGACCTGATTACTCTTTTTTTCCAGGTTGCTGTTGCTGCAGAGCATAAGAGGAAGAAATCAAGCCATTTGGGTTCTGGTTTCACAGCAGCCCCCTCCCGACCCTGACATAGGAACAGGCATCTCCAGTTGGGCTTACTAGATACAAGAATCTTCTCTGTAAAAAATGAGATCTCCCATCTCCAGTTGTGGCTTCCTGAAACATTTTGATAACCCTTTTCACCAAGAATCACAACTACCTCTCAAGTTAGAGCCTCAGATATGGCTATAGAATACTTCCCGGTGAGACAAAGCACATTAAAGACAGGTAAACATCCCTGTGCTTCTCTGAACGGTGCAGCCTGAGAGAGGCTGGAATCAGACAGGTGATCACTGCTGGTCAGCAAAAGACTTTGTGACACACAGAAATAAAGGGGAAAACAGGAGAAGTCTCAACAATATTGCACTGGGAGATGCAAAGTACTCCCAGCAGTCCTTCCCCCATCTCATCCATGCCATATGAAGAGAAATAAAGCAGGATGCATCTCCATTCATCCAAGGAAGGCAGACACAGGCACAGGGCAAAGAGCTTTTTCAAAATGACCCCTTCTGTTTGGAGAGTAGCCTTAAAAAGATTTTTCTAACCCAGGGTTAGTGAACAAATCTGTATTTGTAGTTGCAGAGCCAAAGAAACAACCCTAGATGCTATCTATAACAAGTGCTGCCAAACAACATTCAAAGCCTATCAGTTCCTGCAGCCAAGATGTGCTGGCTGGGTCCACCATGTCATAACCAGGCCCATCTGAATTGGCTTAAATAACCCTCTTGACAGACAAGCACAGGAGAAGGAAAAGGAGAAACTGCCCCGTGGTTTGGCCTGAAACAGCAACGGATCTACAGCCTTATTGTGCAAAACACAAGCAGAGAAAAATTAAGTCAGAAGGGGAAGAAAATTGTTTTTGTGCCAGCATCATTCGCTAAAAGCAGCTTTTTCCTTCCCTGCAGCAGTCATTTTGTTGTTGAGCTGTGTTTTGTCTCTTCCCCTGACCCCCACCCCCGCATTTTCCAAGTGTTTAGCCAAAGCAAAAGAAAGTGCAGCCAGCAACCTCCAGCACAGTCCATCACCTCGCAGTGTCCCTTTCACACATCTTGCTGCTCCCTGGGGAGGCCATGGGCCACCTAATGAGAACGAAGCCTTGCTCTGCTGTGCAGCGGACAAAAGTCTTCTCCCCCAGGCCTTTCTCCCTCCTGGTTTTCAGGGGAAGACACTCTGTGGGACTGGAGAGTTTTTTGTGCTGTTGATGTTTAGAGGACAATGAACACAGGAAACCGCAAGGGAATACCGTTTGCTGCTGAGTTATATTTAACCGCTCAACTAACAGTCCACATTGTCCTGTCAGCGCTGATCCACTCAGGATATTCTTTCAGGGGTTCAGAAAGAAGAAAAGCCCCGTTTTCTTCAGCAGCAACTTTCCCTAATTGCTTAAACACTCACCTAAATCACTTACTCTTCTTTTGCATCTCCAAAACATCCACATAACCTAGATGCTTAGCAAGAGATTTTATCACCACCATACTGTGATAAACTGTGAATTGGTTTTTTTGTTCATCAAACTTTGTAGCTTTATGTCTGATGCAACTTATAACAATACCACATTCCAGCTACCCGAACAGAACAATCAGGCTGCATGAAAAATCCTTCAGAGTATTTTAGATTAGTGAATACCAGAATTAACTGAATTCTAGAGATCTACAGTTAGATTAGATATAGATATTTATGGAATAGATCCATGACAGTGCAGGTCTACTGAACATATCCCACCTGTGATACTAGCTTTGTACTCCCGGTATGAGACTTTTTAGATCCTGTGCTACATTTTGGCTAGCATTTTCCAGCTTAGTATTTCCCTGCCTGCCAGGCAAAGCTGTTAAGGACTGGATACTAAAAGGACCATCAACAAGGACTACTGTCAGTATTAAGTAGGTAAGAATTGAAGTATCTTTTCCCTATACCTCAGATTTTGTTAACATCTTTTTTGCAAGACTGTTTTGCAGATTTCTCTTCCCATTTATCATTTGAACTTTACAGACCCTTCAGCCCTACTTCCACTACATTGTACTTTGCAATAAACAATACTGAGCAATAATGCGACACCTCAAACTCAACGTTTCACAACCATCACATGGCATGTGTATATTTAGGGGCATTATGAGATACTCATACAATGCCATCACTCTGCTGACAGTTAGGCGGTTAGATCGGTTTTATGCTTAGGCAGATGTAAGTTAGGCAGAAATCAGTTCTCCATCTTGTGGTGGCGAAACTGAAAGAGATGCTTCACATATAAACACAAGAGGACTTACTATGAGCTTTTCTTTTCTATAAAAAGATATGCTAGCTGTTTGTCTGTGTAGTCTTCCTTTAATTTTTCCTCACTTGGTAACAGATTGACAGACTGCAGAGTTACTCTATTGTTACTTTGCTTGACACAAACTGACTTAAACCAGAGCTATTTTTAGAGGATGTTCTAATAAGCACTGGTTTCTGCAGCATCAGCTCACTTGTTTCACTAATTGTATCAGTTTAGTCCTCTGATTCAGAAAACCCCATCCAGTCTATGTAATGTTAATACTTTTCCTCATGGCCCAACACTAGTAGTCCCTGCAGTTTCAGGAATTTATTAACAACCCAGTACTGTCTTTTTGCTCCTCCGCCGCTTACTACTCTCTCTCTTTATGGCCACGTTCATCTCATTTCTCTGCCAGCTGTGATCCTCTCCCCAGATGAAGAACAGGAGAATGAACTTGCTGTCCATAAGACTATTGTGATTCCCCATTAGATGCCTTTGAACGTGACTTCCATCTCCACACACTTAATGCCCACCATAAGTAAAGCTTAATGACTTGCTGCAGTTGCATTAATATACTTCCCGGGTTGGTGTGTGTCAAGTTTTCAGAATAATGCATGGGATTGGCATAGGAAGTATAATCCTAGCACAGCATGTGATTAACAACTGTTATCACTGCTATGAAAACAGGAACTTTGCTGAGTAATTATCGAGCTAATAGAGACACTGGGTGTCTCAGCAGGAGAAGATAAAGTGCTACACTGGCACTTTGAAAGCAGAAGCCTATCTAAAAGCAGCCGGTGGCCGGAGCCCTGCACGCAGCAGCAGGGCTGACCCGGGGGTCTGCCCAGGCCCCCAGCAGAGACCCGCTTCTTTGCAGGGCTGACCCTCTGACTAGCGCCGGTTCATACAGCTCAGGTTAGCTAACTAGCGATGGTTAGTGGCGCACCCACCGACAGCTCAGTAACATCAGCGGAGTCTCATTCTCTGCCTAAAGCTCATCGACAGTCTTAATTGTGCTTTGCATTTCCTGGCTGACCCTCTGCAGCCCCAGCCTTTGCTTTCGCCATCCCCCAGAGTCATTCCAGCCTTTTACATTCCGCTTGGAGCCGTTATTCTAAACCCTTCTGTTCCAGCTGATTTCGATGAACATTTAGTGGTTTATATCAGTTCAAGTCTAGTCCCAAGACTCAAACCACTGTTACAAATCTCTTCCTGGGATTTGCCATCTCTACACAAATGTGCAGACACTTTCACTGCGGAGCCCCTGAGCCATGTTCCCCACATGCTGCAGGTAAGGCTGCAGTTTAGGAAAGGGCATCCCTGGGCAGCCGGGGTTCTCGTTTACAGAGCTGCACTGTGAAAACTTCCATGCACCTTTGGTCACTCTACCGTTATATGACTTAATCGCCTAAAAATGGTGATAGGTTGAAGCACTAGAATAAGAAATGTAAAAACACACATAAGAAAAGAGAGCCTCTGGATTGGGGGGGGATATCCAGTAATTGCCATGTCAGTATGACCCCTGCTCTAAAAATGAATGTTCATTGACCTAGTGTCACTGGGAAAAAAAAAAATATGTATGTGTACTGTCTCTGTCACTGATTCAGTGTTCAAAAGCTTGAAATCTTCTTTTCCTTTTGTGTTTAAGTCCTAAGAGAGGAAGGACAAATTGAGCTATTCCTTACCCTGACCATGGTACATAATTTATCAAAAATAATGACTCCTTTTTACTTACAATTGTTTTGAAGGTTCTTTATAGCATGTCACAATGAACACAAAAAGAGACTTTTTTTAAAAACAACATTGATGAGATTCCACTCCAAGTGCGAAAAATCATAAAGCCTAAATTAAACTGAAACTATCTCATTATGTAACTTTCTGCTGTCAGTGGTGGCGCAGAAGCAATGTTTCAGGGTGTTGGGTTTTGTGTGGTTTGTTTTGGGGTTGGGGGGGGCTATTTTGCATGTGATTTGGATTAGTTACTGCCTTGGTCAGGTTCATTTATTATTTTTTGTTGTTGTATTTCACAAGAGCCACTTTGATTATTGTTTGTTTTGTAGGGGAGGGATAAAGCTGGATGATTACATTTGCATTTCTTGCACTGCAAGGAAGTGTCTCATTGCAAAGACAAAAACCTTGATCTGCATCCCCCTGGATCCATACCCGCGTAACAAAGATCACATCCTACCCAGATTTTTCAAAGGTAATAAGGACGCCTGCCAAACATCTTGAGATTTGACCACGCTATTCCCTGCAACACCGACAGCTAAAAATATTCCAGAAGCAAAATTCTAGTTTTCACAGTAAAGCTGAAGGAAAAATATTCAATCTCCTCTTGTACTTTTTTGAAAATAAAAATGTCAAGAGAGAGATCTCCCAGAACGTAGGTGCTTGTTCCATTTTAAGTTTTGATATAAAACTTTCCTGTCCCCTACCTCTGTCTCCTGTGATGAGCTGGTGTAGGATGCAATATGGTGTGACTTTCAGGAACTGAACTGTTGTCTGTCTTCTCCAGGAGATTATTTTAAGCATATTCATTACAAATGAAAAATTGAATCCTCTTTCATTAAAGAAATTGGACACTAAACAGATCAAGAGAGAGCAAGCTAGGGAAAGTGATATACTGTAAATGTCTTAAACCAACTATGTAAAGCAGATTAAGGTGAAGATCAGGCCAGTAAAACTAATTTACTAAGCTATCAACAGTATGCAGTGGGCAACATAAGCATTATTGCAATCTGTTTTCTGCCCTCCTGAGTGAAAGCTCCAAGGGTCCTTGGTGTTGTAACATCAGCTTATTTAAGGATGTAAACATAGCTGAGGGGGAGACAAGAGACAAACATTCTCCAGTAGGTTACAAGAGCCTGCAGTGAAATTCAAGTACCACAAATTACAAGAGCATCCTCCATCACAGGGAGCCCTATAAAGGGCACAAATCCCAAGGAAATTGCTCATTAAAAGTTTGATATAAAGCCTTGGATTTTTTGGTCTGTCATGTTCACACCTTAAAATGGGTTTATTACTAAGTCAATATTTTTTGCTCATTTTAAGTTTTCTAATTTTTCCCCCTAAGAAAAAACAGTTATTTCCATTAGGAGTTTTCAAAAGAAATTTAAAGAACATTTAAGTTAGTTCAAAATTACTTGTATTTTAGACTCTTTCCCCAGAATTTTGCTAGGGGACAGAGGATGCCAATGGATGGACAAACAGCTCAGACAAACAGCTCAGAACAGACTTCTGAACTCCACCACACTCACTATGTGGCTCTGGGCAAGTTTCAGTTAATTGCTTTGCTTCATGTTCTGCATCCTTGGAAGGGATTAATGCAGCCTCTTTTTTCAGAGCATTTGAAATCTTTAGATGAGAAGAATCATGTAACAATATTGCATTATGATGGGTCAATTCTTCATCCCTCAGACTGCTATTAATAGTGAAAGCAGAGAGCATGGCAAATTGTGTTGGTTTTCCCTTTTGGCCCACTTCTGGAGAATTGTTTCTGAAGCTGCTGCCGCTAGAGGTGTCTCTTTTCACTATTTCAGCCTTTTTAATGCTTGATCTAACCACCCTTCTTGTTTCTACTACTGCAATTATACTAATAAAGAACAAAAAGGTTTCTGCAATCAAGGTATCTTTTACCTTGACAATTAAATGACAGCAAAAACAAACACGGAGAAGCGGCTCTTCTCATTCGTGTGATTTTTTGCACCTTGGTTCCCATTAGATCAGCATGCCCAGGCTTTCCCCTTCTCAGACACAAGCCTTCTGCTTCCCTTGCACTCAGGAAATACACAGCCTGTTCAATAAACTCAACTCAGCCTGTAGATGCCAGCTGTATATTAACCACACTCGGTTTCCAGTATCTCAAACACTGCTGTAAATTTGCTTTCCCTCAACCAGCCACTTTATCACCCAGCTTGAACAGCGCTATTCAAAATGCACTGATAGCATTACTGGACTTGTAATACACAACTGGACAATTTAAGCCTGTTCTCTTTGATGTGTAATGCTATGATACCTCCCGAACTTTGTAGAATGCACAGAGTATGACATGTTGTTCTGTGATTGTATGATAATGATACGAAACATCCTATTTTTACATTTATTTCTAACAGCTGCTGAATTTTAGAGGTGACAATATTTATGAAAGCAACCCAAGGAGATGAAATAATTTTATCATCTGTCTTTTGAAGAGCAGATTTTTTTTGGTGTTTCTAAAGTGCTTCTAAAGCTCGGTAAGGGACTGCGATGCTCTCCAGCATTAGGATGGCAAATGTTGGCTCAGGCTATGGGGGTGGTCAAGGCTACAGGGGATGGGGCTGTGCTGGGGTCACCCACTTTGAACAGCAGCCCCAGAAGGGGAGTCCCCTGACCGGCAAGCAGGCTGCCAAAGGGTCCTCTTCCAGCAGGGTGATAGGAATAATAAACTGCTTTCACTAAAACCTTTTCTTGTTTCTCAGAAATATTCAAAACAGACATGACTTTTCAGTAGTGAAGTAATTTCTTCAAAGAAATTGGAGGTAATTAGCACAGCAAGACCCTTTCTATCCTGTAGACAGTACAGTGGTGACAACAGAACCTCCATTTTAGACTTCAGGGAAAGCAAGGACAGCTCAGCTCTTCATTAAGTCATGCCTTATCATTCTGCAATTACTCTTCAGGTGAAATAAATATTGCTCACTATCACATCCTGCTGGAAGCTATTAAAAAACCCCCTTTCCCCCTACTCCAGGGTTACTGAAGGCACCAGTGGCACATAACTCAATTTTGGAAAAGCAATGTTAGCTTAGAATATATAAGCAAATATTTAAACAAAAAAATACATCTAATTTGAGGAAGGAAAGAACACACTATTCCCCTTGTCATGAAGAGTGGTAAAGATGCTTTCTCCCTCCTTCGTACATCTCTACCACTTCCCCTTGGTTTATTGTTCCTTCTCTTTAGTCACTCAAGACATTTGCATGGTTTATTCTTCCCTCAAGCATAAATGCTCTTTCACTTTGATGTCCTAAGTACAAAAGAACAAAATAATGACATTTCATCAAGTTACACCAGCTATCAAATTGCCTTGGTAAATATTCCTCACCCCCCAGAAGTGTAGAGAGGATCATCCAGGGTTTCCAGAGAAGCACAAAAACCACAGCTGTAGATTGCAGACTTTTGTGCCCTTTTTTAGGCCATGGATACCTTTAGCATGTAATTTTGCACAGAACAGTTCACCTGCAAATCCCTCTCCATGCACTGGCATGTATTTTATTTACTACACAGACGCATTTTGATCTGCTTGCTTATTGTAACTTTTAAAACCATCAACCCCAGCTGGACATCATAGTGTCATCTGCCAAGACAGTAATATGCTGGCCTCCCATGTTCCCTAATTGGGGAGGCACAGCTGTCCTTATTAATATCATTATTTTGCTCAGGAGGGATTTCATTCACATCCTTTTTCTTAAGAGACTATGGTATAGCACATTGCGTTCCTTATTCCTAATTCAGCTGCTGAAAACTAACTTAAGAGTTTCTAGTAATAAAGAAGTCTCTTTTCATTTCTCTTCCATTTTAACTACCTGCTTTGATTTATATCAGATTCCTCTAGCAATTCAGTTTACCATCCTGTCTGTACTCCCACTACCGCTGTACTGGGTTGCAGGGATTTTTCCATTATACTCCGGAAGTCAAACAGCAGAATTGGTTTAATGGGAAGCCCCATAAATACATGCCCTGTGCTTGAAAATCACTTCAATGTGCATGGAAAGACAACTGGACTGGTAGGGTGGGATGAAGAAGCTGAAGGTTAGAAGAGCATTGCAGGTCATAGCCGCGCAATGGCTACGGTACCACTCCGGCAGAGCTCACAGTAGAGGGAACGTAACAAAACCAAACCAAAGTGACTTCTTTGTCAACAAACCTACCCCATTAGTGAAATTGGTGCTTTTTTTTCCGTGTGTTTTCCTAAACCATTCATCACAGTGCCTTTATACTGCAGCTGATATGTTGCAAACTGTCCTCAGCTGTCAATCAAACTTAAAGTTACTTCATTATAAATGAAACAGAGCTCACAAAACAAGATAGTACATAAATATAAAAACGCAAGGTGGGAGGAAAGCAGATCCTAAAAATTACCAATTCTTCCCATCAAATGTCTTCCTGTATTGATTTCCTTTGGGAGATATTTTCTGCCAAAAAGTAATAATGAAAACAAATATATATCCCAAACAGCCCAGATGCATCAGTTCTATTTCTCTGGGAGACTTCTTTGGTGAATCTCAAAAATAAATAACTGCATATACACTATTCTGCTATAATGACTCTGCAGAACAGAACTTCCCTTTCAATTCATTGGATTTTCTTATGCTTTGATATTCTGCAGTCTGATCAAGCAAAGACAAAGCTGTGTAATATCTGCTACTTCAATACTCTTGGTTACCTCCTCTCCTTCCAGAGCCAGGATAATTTCAGAAACAAAACCACACTGATCTGGATACTTTGCAGGACCTGTGAGCTTCATTAGGAGCTGCCATTTGGGAACAGAACAGTATTATCCTCATTTTACAGATGGAAAATGGAAGCAAAGGGATACTTGCCACAGCCATATTGTAAGTTCATAAAAAATTTAATCCACTTCTGAGCAAGACCGCAACGTGTCAGCTAGGTATATTTTATGCTGGACGTGAGGAGGAAGATGGGAGCAGACCTCTCTGAAGGCTTCTGTTTGAAGCTACAAGTCCATCTTTACAAGAGAGATTCCCAAAGATATACCTCAAAGTAAGTCAGCAAGTATGGGAAGGCAATAAATACCAAGAGACACTCAAAGATGGAGCTGTCCAATTTGAACATTTGGGGCAGCGGGACATGCTGAGCTACCACTTTTAGACTCAGGCTGCCCTTCTACTGTGCAGACTCCCACAGCCTGGGCCACAGCATGTGACAGTGACAACAAGCACACAGGGCCAGCCACTCCGCTCTTTAATGCTCCCAGCCCTGGCCTCACAAGAATACAGGCATAACCCTATATATAGCATTTATTTCTGTGTAAGAGAGCATCGCTCACTTCTGGGTTTCCAAACATTGTGCTGGCTGCATGTCTAGCGTGTTTACAAGGGTTGGGGAAAGAACAGATTTCTTCTGCCCTAAGCCTGCACATCTCTAGAAAAGGAAAGGCAAAAGACTGTGGCCCAGATGCAACATCTTAAAGAGAAAATAGCTACAGTTGTGTGGAGTAGGATCGCAGTTTCAAAGACATCTGTTTTTTGAATATAAAAAGGATCTTCATTTCTGGTTTAAAGTGCCCATAAAACCTTAAGGATCTGTGAGAGGCTAGAATAAATGCAATAGACCTTTCTACAGCATGTGCAGAATAATTTTTTTAAAGTGCATTTTTAATTATTAAAATCATGAAAGTAGCATATTTATCACTGCAGCAGCATCCTCCCACCACAACGAAGTTTTTGGGGACGCAAAGAGCCATTTTAGGTGCAACCTAATTTTCCTCTTTGATGGAGGTGAGTCCTTTCACTGAAAGGAACGAAATTCCACCAGTGAATCAGCTCATCATGTTGTGCAATTTGAAAAGGTTTCCTAAACCGTGAGTCTGGGCAGTAAAGGACCCATGCTAGCAACAACAAAAAACCTGAGATTTTTCCAGAAAGCAACAGCAGTCTTAAAAAACAAACATGGATAGAAGTTACTGTCATCACCTTGTGTCCCTGAAAACAGTCTGTGTGAGGATAAAGCACCACAGAGGACAGCTAGTGCTAACTAAATTGCTCAGCTGCACATCTGGGGCTGGCAGGAGACTTCCACTCAAAGCAAACTGCTCCCATAAGCAGAGGAAAAACACAACCTGGTTTCTTGCAGGCCTGTCTCTTGTTTCCCCTAATCCTCCCACTGCAGCAATCACAACTTATTCTCAATGACACCTAATCAGGCAAGAGGCAGTGCCCTGGTTAGGCTGGAGCTATATGAAGGCTGACTGGCCCGTTGGTTGCCACGAAATGGGAATTTTAATTTGGCTCTTTCTTCTCAGTGTAGAAAGTAATTTCAATATGTCTCTAACATTCAGTTACCAATTTTCATGCAACTTGGTGGGGGGAGCGAGAGGGGGAGAATCAGCTGGTACTACGGAGGAACTGATGGGACAGTACAATGCACAACCCTGCAAGCCTTATTCCTTCAGGAAGCCTCCCCGAATGGTGGCCTTGCAGATCTGGACACCACTGGTCTATCGTCCCACAATAGATATCTAACTCAGCAGCAGAAAACACGTAGTGAAGACAAAAAAAAAATTTAAGAATCAGTAGAAAATCTAACCTCTTATTTAATAAATCTACACCAAACAACACCCAGCACAGGTTTATCACCTGTGTCAGCAAGACTGAAGCTAACACAGGAATCCTCATCTTTGCTATATGGATACTTTCATATCCCTTTGTGGGTGGGCCCTTTAAAGCCTCTTGGTTCCTCTAACTATAAAATACAGATAACAATAGTTTTCATCTACAGGCAGTACAGTGAGTATAATTTAATTGAACTCTAAAAGATGCTCACATCTGCTGATAATGAAGTCCAGCCAAGTTTCAATAAGCAGCTAGATCTGCCCAAGGAAACCCAGGGAGTCCATGGCAGAGGAGCTGGAAATTCAAAGCAGATTCCCCAGTTCAAGACCTTAAATGGAATATTTATATTTCCTCTCTTTTAAAAGAAAAAAAATATTTACCAGGCAGAAAAAACACATGGAAAACAAAACCAAAAATGACAGACTTCCCAAATAGACAAGAAATAAAAAATTTAAACACTATTCCCTGAAATGTAAATTGCTCCTGGACAGATAAAATTATAAGGGAGGGGGTGTATTCAAACCCCAGGACACTGAAGACAGTAAACCACTTCCCTGTTCAAAAGTAAAATGCTTTTTGAAAAGGTTTCATTGAACTCATTTGTGGACAATGTAAGTTGCGGCTTCCAAATGAATTTGGCATAAATATTTTACATGACACTACAATAAGCTTTGTGCAGAGAGCCTAGGAAATGTGGGGTTTATTTGCCATCATTCTGGAAGAATCAATTTCAATGGATCAGTTTCCAGTGGCTGTGCTGTTTGTCTGCGCCTGTTGTTGATACACTCACTGCTGGGGTTTTAGTTGAGCTGTTAACTGTGGAAATGAAAGTGGCTTTTTTTCAGTTGCACAAGTAGCAAACAGTCAATTTCTTCATATCATCTAAGGGGACACACGTACAATTCTGTAGAACATTAAGTGCTGGAGAAACTTTTGAAGTAACTGGGGACTTGATCTGAAGCACTGCTGAGAAATCTCAGGACCACAAGGAATGAGGTCATGTGCTTTTATTTATTTCATAGGTTGTTATTTATCCAAGAAGCCCTTAAAGCCCCAGCCAGGATCAGACTCTCCCTTACCTCTGTGTACTAGTGTTCTCTCTCAGATGGCTCAAGACCCCCTTCAATTGCCTGTATTACAGTAAGGACCAGAGGCTGCAACTGAGATCAGGTCCCCTTATGCTTCCTACAGGCTTCAAGCAACAATCCCTTGTTCCCAGGACATCATAGTCTTAATAATAGAGATGAGAACAGGATGAAAAGAAGTGCAACAGCTAGAGAACCAAAGCATTCAGACCCGCCACTGCCACTTGTTTCGTCTGAGTACAGCTGTATGAGGCCTGTTAATTTTAAGAGTTGTCTCTGCAAATTACATGTAACTTAATAAATCACTTATTTCAATATTAACAGTTCAGCACTCTTTGACATGTGCTTAGATGTTGGGAGAGTCACTAAGAAGAGACCAAGTGATCTCCGAGGTTGTCTCCACTGGGCTGGATAGGCTCACACACAGAGTATAAGCACACACACCTACAGACCAGTGATCAATTCCTTGTTCTGCCATTGAGTTGGAGCCAAATGACAAATCAGTAACAAAGCCCAGACAAAAGTGACAGGAGTCTTTCAATCCTCATCCTCTTGTATTTCCTAGAACACGCTTCCCTCCAAGCCTTATTAAATATAATTGCTTAAACAAGGATAGCTATTTTTACATTTCAACTTGTCTTGGCAAGTGTCTAAGCAAAGAAACACGAACAAAAGGAACCTGTCTTCAGCTGATCACAATGCTATCAAATTAAAAGTTTATGTTCTTTAAACATGGCAATGCCTGTCTTTGATGACTCAAAAAAATGTTGTTTGATGGGAAAACGGAGAGTGTTAGCAGGAGTGGAGGTGGAAGCCATGTGTATCAGAAGGAGTGGAACAAGCAGAAAGCGAATGAGTACGAAGGCTTTGACTTGGCTGAGTGGGATGGGATTTGTCATACTCAAATGCATTGTTTTCATATGGGAACAACAGAATGTTTCAAGGGTGTTGTTTTCTTCAAACAGGACAAAAGAGGAGATTCACCACAGACTATCATTCTGAACCAGGAGCTGCAAACTAAACTTGTCATATGGCTGTTGCTTCAAATAATAAGAGTTTCCTCTGGAATTCTTGTCACTTTTCTACCTGTCCATTACACAGCAAAAAGGACTACATTCATTCCCAACAGAAAACTGCACCCCAAAGGCTTCGCAAAAGAGTCAGTGATTAACTGCTGGAAACAACTCAGCTAGGATGTGTCCTGATACAGGGTCTCTAAATCACTGCCTGCATCGGTAAAAGTTTTGCTGGATGGGGCACAAGACACCATCCTGATGCAGTAATCACTGAATGCTGCATTATGCTAGCTGTCAGATAAGATGATCTTGTAGTTCATTCCAGCCCTAAAATCTCAGACTCCCACAGACTCTGTGGCACCATTTTCCAAGATGCATGTGCTAAAATTAGGAAAAAAGGTGTTCTGATATGAATTCACCCTCAAGACAGGCTAATTTCAGAAACTACAGCTACTTACTATGAAAACATTTTGGTATGGAAATCTTATGAGATTCCAAATGTGTTACACATTTTGTTGCTGTATGGGCAAGAAATAAAGACTTGTCCTTTCAGTTTTATCAGTTGATGTTACAAATGATGGCGAGAGAATGGCGAGAGCTGTGACAGGGAGGCAGTTCAAACTCTGCTGCAATTTTGGAAGTATTCTTGTCACGCCCCTGCTAGAGATTTAGGTCTACTCATATTCCAGCTAAACCATCTTTACCAAGCTACACTTAGGTGTTCCACTGTTCATTTGAATTATCTCCCCTAATAGCAGCAAAACAAAGGAAATAAATAAAACCAAGACAGACAAACTAAAAACCACCTCAATGATGAGCACCCTTCCCTGGCCACAACCTCATTTGCTTCTCCTCTGATTTATTAAAAGCTTTTTTTTTTTAATTGCAGCACCACATTTAGAAAGGAAAATAAAAGGCTTTTTATGTTGCTACTGAGTTCCACTGCTGCCCACAGGGTTACTGTCTGCATATGCAAAGAATTAAGAAAGAGCCTAAAGACGTAATTAATGGCGTCAAGGACTCCTTCCAGCATACATCTAGTCACACCAGTTCTTGCAGCAGCTATCTGGGCTCCAGCAGCCGTCACAACACTAAAGCACATCAGGATTATACCAGTAAACCATAAGCGTGGCTTGGGCTCTTCACTACAGTGATACAAAGCTGCACTATCCAGCGGCAACACCTGGGGAGTACTTGCTACAGGACACGCACCATCTCCCAGAGGCCTTGGCTTTGCCGGGGCATCTCCTTTAAGCTCTTCTCAGGGAGAGCAACACGTCCCCCTGCATCCCAGGAGGGAGAACAACAGCTCAAGAACATAATTGTACCCACAAAAACTCCCTGACAAATTGCTCAGTCCAGGCACACAACAGGAGGAGCACAGCTTGTTTCTAGGATGCCAGTTTGGAACTGGCTAGTCTCTCAATTAAACCAATTTTGGTTTCTCCTTGTGAAGTGAACAAGTTTGCTAAGACGAAATCAAAGAAGAATTAACATGGAGCATCCAGAAGAAACTTCCATGAATAACATACCTCTTTCATTCTCTGTGTCTGCCTCATTAAGGAAGCATCAATGAAATCTTTTCAAAAACACAGAGCACAAAAACAATGAAGTGATTGCAGTTTGTAAGGAAGCTGGATGCAATTAGCATATGAACATCAAAATATTTCTGCAATCTCCATTAGCTATGTGTTGTCTATATCTTTTTAGATTCTTAATTTTTTTTTTTTCCCAATTCTGTTTCAATTCCTACCCCTCAACTGAAGTCCAAGGTTCAGATAACCAACTGCAGGAAAATTGTTCAAGGGAATAGTCCCAAGCAGCACAAACTCATACTGGATTATACATGAGAGTTACCTCAGTGTCACCAAAGACAGATGTACTTTCATTGGGTCCAGGTTCAAAATGATCCTCCTCTTGCTGGCTCAGGTCAGACTTCAAACTTTGCAGCCACAATTCACATGACGACAAACCACTGATATTGTGCATTTCTAACTGCAGCGCTCAGGTTAAAAAGACAGAACATGAATGTCACACAGACATAAATGTGTCCCTGGAAATGCAATCCTAGTCATAGCAATAAGGAGGACATTTCAACAACCTCAGCTCTATGGTATATTCTCTTCTTCATGTATTTAGGATTTCTAAAGCAATATTATTCCCAAGTTGCTGCTTATGTACCACATAAGCAGCTTACATGGGAGCTGTTCTGAAGATACTAAGAATTGGGGCCCCATGATTTAGCAGCATTGAAACTGGTGCTCAGAAACCCTGGAGCACAGAGTATGGTTCAGGTAATAGCTAGAACAGGGACAGGTGAATAAATGTCACTACAGAGGCCTAGAAATACTGTCAACAGAAACAGACCCATAGTTCAACATAGGGTTGAGAAATAGCTATACTGAAACCTGTTAAAGACAACAGCTCAACAGGGTTTTCATTTTCACGCCCTGGGACAGGTGACCTTCTGATGCTGATGCAGTGTGACTGATACAAAGGTGCTCTCCTGGGAACAGACCCTGACGCTGGGTGACCAGGGATTGCATACAACTGGTTCACGCAGCCCATGACTGTAGTCTTGTGCCTGCTTTGAGAAATAGTGGCCGGCTCAGGCCAAAGCAGCTCAAATGTGCAATTACTCTGTAGCCTGTTATTTATCAACTCATTAAATAATCAATAGTTCCTTGTGAGAAGGTTTCTTGTTTCCTCTCTATATCTCATTCTGCATGACCTTTGCTACCCTAAAGCAAAGGACACTTCTTGCAGTCTAATTTGGCACATATGCCAGTGTGTCCCCCAGGCCCTGATGTTTTAACTCTGGGCACACCAGATGGAAGGATGCTGACTGCTATGCTAGGAAGCTAAACACTTCCATCCAGACACCTGGGTTAATTTCTCTTTTCTCTACAAATTAGGAACATTTCTTCTGTCCTGTTCACCACTTCCCCTGGTCAATGCACTGACTCTCTTGGGTCAGGTTTAAACACAGCTCCTTAGTGCAGCTTAGGCTCCCTCTCCACCTCCTGCACACCTCAGTGCCACCAGTGGCCAGGACATCATTTCCCATGCAAGAGCTTTACACAGTGCTTGGACTACCCCTGTCTTGATAGTCCATGTGTCCCAACACAAGTGGAAACACCTGCCAATCTCTCATTTTACTGTCAAGAACTGCTTACTTCAGGCAAAGGAAATAATTCCTTGCAGCTATCCGGGAGGTTTAAAATAAGGGCTTTCAGTGTTAAAACTTCGTAGCTGAAACTAAAGAAACAACTCCATTGGTTAGTATCAGCAGCTAATTGATAAAATTCTTACAAAGGTATAGTGAATAGTTTCTCCTGCTCTCTAAAGGCTGCAAAGACAATCTACCTTAATGAAGAGGCACTGGAAAGCAATTCAAAGCCCACACAGCCCTGAAGTACCAGAGCTCTGCAAGTGAGTTTCAGCCTGGGTGTGCTGCCATCTGAGCTCAGAATGATTCCTGCTCTCAGCAGCCCCTCATCTCCTATTTTCTGACCCACGCTCTTTCCTCTGGCTCTTTTCTGCTCCACAGTATGCTGCATGTTGCTAAAGTATCGGTGGCTGTGAATCCTGTGCCTTTACAGCTGTTTCATGGAAGGGGTTCCCCTCTTCTGCAGTCATAGCCATAGGGAAGGTCATTTCTGCCTTAGCTGTGATACATGTCAGAGAGGGTTAATAAATATTTATAGGCCTAAATGCTCAGAGGTGCAAACAATCAAGTCTTTTGCAAATGTCACAGAATGTGGTAGAGTCTACACAGATCCCTGAACACCCAACAGCGTGGGCAGATCCTGCTTTTGCTAACACAAAGAAAGAACATTAACTGCACTGACTTTCATAGGCTCTAGGAAAGTATCTTGCATAGACCAAGCTCCCACTCTAAACATCAAAGCAATAGTCTCTTCACAGGCCTTTTGGCCAATTCAGCTACCACTTATTTATAATAGAGCAACTCCAAAAGAATATGAACAATTCCAGGACCCCACTGTGCACTGCACGCACATAACAGGCAAGTCTCTGTCCCAACGAGCTTGCAAACTAAATAGACAAAACCGGTGGCATTGCTCCATTTTGCTAACAAGGCAGACGGCTTACCCAAAGTCATACAGAGCCTTGTACCCATTTTGTTTCTCAATCACAGTATTTTACATACATACTCACATTTAAACGGATTTGATAACACACCAACTACCACATCTATTGCTGAAGTTTTGACTACTGAAGTATTGTTCTGTATCTCCTGTTATGCATCACATTGTGCAATCCATGCATGTTCAAAAGCATTTTCTACCTCTGCAGAAAGAGTACTGTGGAGTCAATAGGTATTGCTCCTTCCATCTATCACAGAATTGAAACAGCACATCCGCAAAATTGCAGAAAAATGCAGGGTGTGGCATTCACTTTATTTGAACTTGTCATTTGGAGAATAGAGGGCTCAATTCTAATATGGAAAATCATAAGACACTGCAAAGGACAATGGTGATTTTGTACAAACATAAGAAAAAAAAGACAGAGAAATTGCAGTTATTCAGTGAACAAACAAACAAAAAAAATCTCTGACCTGGCAAGTGACCTCTTTGATGCTATTGTGTTCTCTGAGAGCTTCAAGTGTTTGTGCTACATCTTAAATAGCTACTAGATTCTAGGTCCGCTTTGCACTGAAAAAATACAATTGTTTCTTGTTTTGTGCATTAATGGAAAGGGGAGAAATTAATCTAATCAGCTTTGGGAAGGAATTTTTAATGAACATACAATAACATGCTGTCACTGTGTGAAGACAAGCCATAAATAACATGCGATAAGTAAGCAAAACCCATTCCCCACTTGTTTGTATCTTAGGCCATGTGCAGAACCATTATTGACGTTAAGAGATTCATTGTTTCCAATCTGTATGTCCTGGGGCTTTTGAAATGGAGGACTTCTAAATTACTGCCAATTAATTGCACTATTTGTATTCCTGGTAGATCTAAAGTGAGATTTAGTTACTGAGTTTTTAAATGAACAGAACAAGTGTTCCAGCCTCTTTTGGTTATTCCCCCCCACTGTCTAACTTATGCATGCCATTTATTTTAATTATTTAAACACATTTGAAGTGTGCGCTAAACAACATATTTCTCAATAAATGACACAAGTGCTCAGAAACTGCTTACAGTGCTGCCCTCCCCTGCCAAATGGCGCTGTCCTGACTGCAGTCCAAGGAGTCCTACTAGTAAAATATAATTTGAGCAGGTATATTAAGTTTTTTCCATGGATTTCCAGGAGCTGTCCTCAATGCCAGAAGGGGCTAAAAGGCAGGGAGGGATGAGAGTGCCATCCACATGAAACTGGGTTGCCTCAATTCCTTCCACTGTTAGTCGATAAACTGCTCATGATTACAAATGACTACATGCCATTTGAGAGACGCTTGGATCCAAGTGTGCGCCACTGAGCCTGCAACAATCTGTCAGCACCCTGTGGCAGTCACACCAGGCCTGCTTGGAAGGCAACACCATGGGATCCGGCCAGAAACATGCAGATGGAGACCCTATTCTGCAACCACAAATATGGGAGATTCCCACACTGTACTGGGCTCTGTCAGTTTGGGCATGACTCCACACAAATGCTAAGTGACATCCGTAAGAACTAGTAACTGAAGTGGTACCCAGGAAAGATTTGGCATCCTGGAACCAGATCATCAGCCAGATTTGCCATCCTGCCTCTTGGCCACCCCCCTCATGCAATTCCCATGAGTAGGCACCGTGCTGAAGACTAGCATCCCCCGCAGCAGTCAGGCCCAGCAGCAGTGGAGATACAAAATGTGTCCCGTATCACCCCTTTTGGATGTTTAAGAGACAAGCGGTGACAGACACAGGGATGAATCTGACATTTGGACTATGGTCGAGAGCACAATGAAGTCAAAGAGTTCCTGTGGCACGGAGTAGGAGTTGGGTAGAGCCCAGGCAACATAATACCAAAAAGCCATAATCCACCATAAAAACCAGACAAACATACAGAGTTCAGCTGTCGTTATCCCCCTCCCCAAAGTCAATTCCAGAATTTGCCATAAAAGCTTCTTCTGAGAGCACGCAAGTACTACACTCCCTACCTTTGGCACAGTATTCGGACCACTGGAAGACCAGGAGTTCCTTGCTATTGTATTACAGTGGTGTTGCTGGTTTTGTGAGGCTTCTGCTGTTGTTCTCTCTAAGCTCACTTTTGGAAAAAAGCCAGCACTATTTGCTTCTTGGGCAGAGTATATGGAATTACTGTAAATTATATTGAAAAATTAGATTCATTCACCGCTGTGACAATTGATCTCCCAATCTGTCTCGGAGAGTTAGCAGCTGGTAAGAAAATAAAATGCAATTTAAATTTTTATTTATTTAAAAAAACCCTTTAATGCAAGCATGGCAACAAATAAGGGGAAGAGGAGGGAGCAAGTTTCTTATTTGCCAGTCCTAGTATTAAATACTGATGATAAGAAAACAAAGGAAGAGATTGTACAGGTATTTAAGAAATTCACAGTATATTGGCATTAAGCACCATATGCACTGCAGGTGGGTTTTATAGCCTTGCAAATAATTACATGCAATTGTACCTCAGCCCTACAAAAACGGATTATGGACAAGGACTTGCGTGGAGTAGCAGCTCTCTATTGGGCTGACACCTGAGGCTGACATTCTGCTAGAAGAGCTGGTATTGATGTTGCCAAACCAATATTTCACAAGTGATTCCAGCAATTCAACTCTCCTATAAAAGCCTCTACAATTGGGCCCATCAAATTCACCGGCAAGTTTTGAGTGTTCAGGCCCCCAGAGAGAAAAGAATCAGACCCAAAACCTGGCATTCATTGCTGTTGTTCTCACTGAGCATCTTCCATGTCAGTCCATGCTTAGATCACATCACACATTACAGATGGAGACAGGATTTGATTTTTACATTGAGATTAGCTGCAAGGAAATGCATTTTTATCTGCGGGGAGCAGAAGGAAAGTAGTCCATAATTCACAATAACCCAATAACTTACAAAGTGATAAGCCAAACAGTGTTTTCAGGTGGTTGAAAAATCTCATGCTGTCATCAGTAATAAAATAAGAATGATAATCCTCTTCCCTGGCTAAAGTGGACCGTCACAAGCGATGGAATGGACATGATGTCATTAGAAACCCAAGATAACGGTGTAAGGTTGATGGGAAGATCCCGGCTGGAGCCAGCTCAGTCTGGCAGCCCCATGTGAAAGCAACAGATAAACACAATAAGCTCTTAATAGTTTGCATCCCTTGAACATGCAATATGGAGCATCTTTTACATTATTTCCCTCCGTCCCTCATGGGGACGGGTAGCAGTGATGTTTGGAAGAATCTGGCACTTAAAGGAAGGTTTCAGAAAGAGTTCTCCATTCAGCACATCAGTGGAGAAAAAAGAAAGCCTGACCCTGACATTCAGTTCAATAAGTTAGACTGAAATGATTTCACCAATAATTCATGACTATCGGAGGAGTATAATTAATCCCTGTTGTACTAGAGGGTTTGATACATCACGAAACAAATTATTAGCTGGAGTGGTCGTCTTTTCTAATTACAACTGTAAATAACACAATAGAAATAAAAAGAGTGCAGAGAACCCCAACTTATCAGCAGTCATTAAAATTAAACCTTTCTGACAGCACAGTTAGGGTTAATCAGTCTTACAATTCAAAATCATTTTCTTCCACGCCTGTTTCAGCACTGAGGCATTTGCCCAGAGTATCAGTGTGGTGTAGCAACAAAAGGTGTTCACACAGCTTGTAATATATCCACAAGCACGCAGGCAGGCACCCGGGCAGGCCAAGTATATTTTGCTGTTCTCTACTAATCTTCACCTCCAGAAGCCAAAATGCCATCTTACTTGCATGATCATCCCTTTCTGGCTACAGTATTGTTACTGTAGTTCAGTAGGTTAAGATAATTTTTATTACTATTCCCACTATTTCTGATTTGCATGCTAATAGTATCTAGGAGTTCAAATTTCAATTAGGAACCCACACAGCCAAGAGATACACAATTCAGTCTGAGGTTGTAAATGTGTTGATGTTCTTAGAGTCACAATGAAGGGCAACTCATCACATGACAATATATTTTCTTATTATTAATTTTGTGTTATTGAAAGGCTTCATAGTGGTTGGTTAAGTTAACACACATTGCTCGATAGTTTGACTGCTTTTTATTGTTGTTATGGATTTTATATTTCAATCACACAAAGTTCTACAGGGCCTTACAGTAAGGCCTTTTTCTTTTATAAAATCAAACAAAATTAAATAAGTAAGCGTTGGTCCAGCAACACCTCTCCAACAGATTTTTCTTCACAGTCACTTTGGATGGAATGAGCTCTGGAAAACTGCTATGAAAACATTGAATTAATCGAGCCAGACCTGAGCAAGAGCAGCAGTGAGTAGGCTAAATAGGGCAATTAATTACTGCTTGAACAAACTCATATCACTTGAAATCACGTCATCACAATGTCATATCCTAGGTTCTTGTCCTGAAGTCCCCAGTTCTGCTCTGCACCTTCTCTACAGCTTTGGAAAAATCCTGTTGTACCTCCAAGCCCGCAGTTTTCCTTTTGTCTGTAAGGCTTCTCAGAATGTACGGCTGTGACTGCCAGTGCACACGGGGCTGTGAAAACAGGATCCTCACATCCAAGGACAGCAATAAGCTCTTAACAGAAACTAAAAATACTAAAGGTAAACAGGAGTTTTGCCTAGGTAAGGACAGAGCAAACTAATCATCTTGTTCTGCTTATTTATGAGTTTTTATTAATGGTGTCAACAGGTTACTCTGACATGATTTCAGTGCTCATGCTTTGTCTCCCAGTACAATGACACCTGCCACCTAAGCAGCATCTGACATGCATGAGGTTTTCTTTTCTCCCTTATTGCACTTGAGGTGGCTGTGACAACGACCTGAAGGTAATTATCCAGCAAGGTCACTGCACCATGGAGTGCCGGAAAAAAGAAGTCATTTCTCACTCCACTATTGCTATAAGGCTACAAGGTTAAACAATTGATGAAAAACCTCTGAGAGATGTTTTCCCCTTTTCCCTTGCAGACCCTCATGCATTTGTGAATTCCGTTTCCTCCCCTGCCCACAAGCTGGATAGCATTTGGATAATGTTTATTACATCTTGGGGAGGTACTAAATTGGTAGCATAATATAAGATGCATCAGCATGACTGCAGCTCACTGTCATACGACAGCTACGAAGAAGGGAGAAATGGAGTAAGAAAGCTCCTGAAAATTTATTTGTAACAGCCACTAAGCAAAGAAACCAGACTTCAGGTAAAATCATATCACAATTTATCTCTAACCAGCATTACAGCACAAAGAGGCTCTGGTACTGGAAAGCATTTAAGTACCATCGTAAATGTACAGAACTACTGCTTCCAAAGGCATTGGACCAAGTCACATCCCTGGAACAAGGGGCTCCATTTTATTTGCAGATGGAAGAGCTGCAGCCTCTCCCACCGAGCATCTCTGAAGCACTTTAAAAATGCTGATAAACAGCACACCTCAAGTTAAGCAAACAGTAGGTATGGCTGTCCTGGAGCAACACAGGCCCTTCGTAACAACAACTCCTCCAAGGTCTCTGGCCGGATTTTGGCCCCCTACATGCTGTGAGCAAAGACCACGATCCAAGCATTGCTGTGCTCACCCAGACCCTTCTGATCATTAGCTCTGCAAAGACGCTGCATTATTAAACAGAATTCAAAGAAGGTTTCTTAATCATTACTTATTACTATGGTAACACCAGGCAGTCAAACAGGATTATGCAAGGTCCTACACATGGGTGAGGGAGAGACATCTGTCACTGAGCGCCTCAGAGCTCAACAGGTCCATCAGTAAGCCAGGGAAGGGGAACAGAAAAAAATCTAGCCCAGGGTTTTCCCCACTAATTAGCAACTCAACAATTAATATTGCAGAAGAACCTAGAAGCCTAAATCTTTCAGTGAACCCCTGGGCTTGGTGCTGTACAAAACACAGGGGAGGAAGGCGGCTTTGAGAAAGAATTTTGATTGCAAATAAACCACATAGCAAAGAAGCTGAAAGTCATCTGTTTAAGGTACAGATAAGTAGCATAACCAAAGCAAGATGCGTGAGCATGCGGAACATTAGTGGTCCCACAGTAACCACTCACATTTAAGATCTCATCTTGCAATAAATGGAAAGTTTCTCATTCCTGAAGTGAAAGAGAAGGAAGTTACCCCAAACCACACATCACACCAGCTGACACCACTAATTTTCCCCGCATGGACATTCCCTTAAAGCCTAACCTTGGGCAGGGTACTCCCCCTGGGGCACAGAGTTGTGCCAGCACAGAAGTCAATCTACTACCATTATTTCTGGGCCTTGTTTTACACCACAGCCTCCCAGCAGCACTTGTTGCATTATGGGGGGGAAAAGGGAATAAATATTATTTTCTATCATTACAAGAAAATTATTAGATAACTACTCAGCAGGTAAAGTAGAACATACAGGAAAGGGATGTTCTCATCATCACTCTTTAAGGCATCTTTGTCTATATTATTAGGAAATTATGTATTTATGCCAGGCTAATTCACATGGATTGTAATTTCAGAACATAAATTACCCCGTCATGTGTACTCAGTACAGAAGAACAGCAGCAGAGGTGGTAAATGTTTAAACAAATTTTGTTAACAAGCTTTTTCTCTTCAGCCTCCTGCCCCCCTTTTTTCATCTGCTGCTAGCAGGGGAGGAGAAGGGAGGACGGCGTTGTTGGCAGCGCACCCCTGCAGCCGGGGAGACAGCAGGTTGTGAAGGGAGACAGCCTGGGCACAGGCAATTTTCAAAGTGGAAAGCACAGGGCTTGGGGGTGGAACACCCAGCTGAGAATTGCTCATTTTCAGAACACCTGTAAAAATGCAAGGGCTCCCAGACCAGAACCCCTTTGTTAAATCTGGCCACAATCATTCCCAGGTTTCAAAGCAATTGGGAATGCAGCAGAGCTGCTCCTATAAACACACTCTGCCTTTGGACAAACCTGCTCTGTTCCACAGTCATAACGAGCCCATAAGTCTCATTAATTTCCACAAGTCATACTGACCCCCAAACCAGGGCCAAAGGGTTCTGAGCAACATGTGATCGCCTCCCACCACGAAGGAAGGCTCTGACAAAGGAAGAGTGTTAAATATAGGCACTCCTTTATTACCACTGCAATTTATAAGTCTACTTTTTTTTTTACTGGATTGTATATTAAGGAGTTGCCAAGTGCAGATATACATATATATTTATCACAGAAAGCTATGCCCTAAAACATTCCAGGTTACATCTTGGAACTTATTCATGGGTTCTGTCATAGGGAGAATAGTTTAATGGTGCAAGAAATATGTATATAAAACGCTGCTTTCCTGATGATAGAGATATTATGGTCCATCATGTAGGTAAATTAATTTAGTGTATGTGAAGGAGGACAGAAGCAAAGGAGAATTCCCCTTGTGAAACTCAGTATCCAAGCACCAAATTCCTCTTTTCTTATCTACTACCCTTGCACAGCTTCCAAGAGTTTTCCAGAGTGGCCAAAACATCTACACAAAGCGTTTAGAAGGCCCTGGGAAGCATGGCGCAAGACCTCTTCTCCCTCAAGCTTGAATGGTCAAATAGTTTTTCTTCCTTGCATACCTGGTACCTACCCCAAAATAATTAAATGCAGGGACTTCCCCACCCCAAAAAGACAATGAATGTTGCATTCCTCCCTGCTACTTCACCATCAGAACACATGCTTTTTTCTCATACCCTAAACACACAGGGATTACCTCTATCTGCCTTGGATCTTTATTTTGGAGATGGTTCACCACCTTCAACTATTTCTCGCTATCGTCTTCAAAGCACATTTGGATGCCCAGAACCCTTATCAAACAGCTTTGTCAGAAATGGTGCTTGAACAGTCCCAAGCCAGAAAAAACATCTGTTGATTGCAATCTAAATTATAGATGACACGAAGACTAAGAGGGTGGATCTGCATTTTCCCTTGCCTTGGACATCATCTCCTAGGACTCTCTCAGATTACCCATACGAGCATGCCAGAGTACTCCTGTGGTCAGCATCACCCATTCCTAAATCCGAGGGATGGCATCAGCATAAGTAAAAGAATCCCCTGGAACAGTATAAAAAGCCTTTTGCCATTAGGTACGTTAATACCTGGCTTTGTTCAGAACAGCAGAATGGCTCGAAGAAGGGTATTGCTGCATTTCAGGTATTCCATTCACCATTGCAAGGGTTATTACCAGAGAAATTCAGAGGCACCAAAGAGGCCGGCTCTGTCGGCAGCTCCTTTAAGCAGCCTTCTTGGCCTTCACTGATAGCTTTGGAACAAGATATAATTTCCAAGAAGCGGAGAGGGAGAACAGCAGCAACTTTTAAACAAACTGACTACCTTGCCTTTGGCATTTCTTAGACCTATTCTCACGCTGTTCAGACACCAGGACTTCGAGCAGGGAGCATAAAAGGATATGACAATCTGTGGGTTTGCATAACAAAAACAACGTTTACTTGAGCAGTGAGGGAGGGAATCTCTTTAGGAAACCAGATAATCCAGAAACTAGTGCTAATAAGTTATTGACTTTCCTACAGTTCTTTGACTACCGGCTGATGGCTTCTGGTAATCACTTTGCTTCCATATTCACAGAGTCCAGCTCTGTCTCTTCGAAGATCTCATTTATGGCAGCTTGTGTTAATGTGATATTTTAGCAATGTCAGCTTTTGTGCAAGATATAAAAATCCTCCGATTTATCGCCCCTTGCTCCCAGCGCACACAAAAAAGGAAGAGAAACCCATAAAAGTCTCTCATTCACATTTAGGTGAATATGACTCCTCTTTCCTGTCCTCCCCGTGTTTGTATTAAGTTCCCTGCCAAGCAAGGAGGAACCACATGCCCTTTCTGCTCCGTTAGAACCATTTAGCTTTGGTAATGCTCTGCCAGGAAGTGCAGATGAAGTACAGATGCAGCAGGCAGGATGCAGCCTAAGGGCTGCAAAATGTTATTTCTGCTCCTGCCTCTGACACCAACCTGCACTTTGTCCTGGTCAAGTCACATAACTGTATTTATGGTTCTGAGCACAACTGGTCAGATCGACACAGCACTACATGACTCAACTGCAACTGGAGTTGACATACCACAGAGGCTTTAAATTAACTAGCTTCAGCACAGCTAGCAGATTAGTGTTTGGAAGCTTTGGTTCTAAGATTTACCTGGGTGATATTCAGGGCAATTATCCCAGCTGCACTCCATGTTAGCAGAGCAATGGTTAGCAGATGAGATTCAAGCAGCAGTCACCTTTAATTGCACTGCAGACTGCAAGTTTTTGGGACCTGAAGTCTCTTTTATGCTGTCTTTCCAAACCACCTGACATAACGACACGTTGCAACAAGGAGGGCTTCCAGGCAAATATCTCATGCTAATTAAAAAGAAGAGCAAGCCAGACATTCAGCTCTACAAATCAACATCCCCTGCTACTATCATACCATCAATTTACACCAGCTGACTATCTGTTCCTTACTATGGCTTGTGACCCTTCTAACACCAGATAGACCTGCTCACAGGTAGCCCAAAACACACACTCCCTGTACCAGTTAAAACAAGCTTTATTAGCATGGCTAGTGGAGAACAGACTGAGCACTCCTTGGGCTAGCGGCACTCGTTCCACATCAGCAGTGCTTGGAAGAACCCATGTGACTTAGGATAGTCAGGAAAGGTTTTTAAAGCACCAAAGAAGTTCAGAGAGCATGTGTCCCTGTAAGACAGCATAACATCTGCCCTGGTAACTCTTAGGCACATTCGTCTCCACCCAGTAAGTCCAGTGTCTTTCTGCCTTTGGTGCAGCTAATTTAGGACAACAGAAAGACTTGTACATCAGTGCTTTTGATAAATGCTGCCTAAAGCAAAACTGGGCCCTTTTGCCCTTAAAAGCTTAACATTTTCTAGAGTAGTGAAGAAAGTTTCTTGATATGATGGCAGTAGGGAAAAGGGGGGACAGGGAAGACTTTCTGGGGTTGGGAGGGGAAAGAGAAAAATAAATTTCCCCTCCCCCCCTTAACTGAAGCAGCTTTGAGTGCTAAGCTAAAACACTGCAGGGACTCCAGGGGGATCAGATCCTGTCAAAGGTTCATATTTTACAGCTGATCTTTCAAAGGTTAGGGCAGCACATTTGCTAGGAAATAGAATGATAACTTTGTCCTTCAGACTAAAATAACAGAGCTGAACATATTTTCATTCAAACAAGAGCAGAATTTATAGGATAAAGGGTAAGTGGGTGTGGATGTGTGCACTGGAAGAGAAGCAGAATACAAAGTCCACAGAACATTACTAAAAGGATCACAGAAGATATTCTGTGCTGCAGAGAGTATGTACTCAGGAGCTGGCCATTGAACCTGGGCATTGAAGGGATGCTCCTTTCCCCAGCAGGGAAAGCTGTATCTGGTTATGAGACATGGTAACTACACTGCAGTCCAGGGGAAGGGGGTTCAAAGTATGGTGTACGCAAGACAAGCTGGAGGAGGAAGAGCTGATCTACCAAGGACCTCAAATCATTCCATCCCAGTGAGAACAGCAGGGGAGAAATCAATAACCTGAGCAAGAAACTGTAATAACAACTGACATTTATACAGCATCAGATACCCAGGTGTCCCCAAACACTTGACAGATATTACAAGCTGAACTGATTTACAAGCAGGGGATCTAGCTCCTTACAGAACATCAATTCCCACTCCAAAGCAAAGGAACTCCTGTGGATTTTGTGGCAACCTTCGCCCATCACTCCATTTCAGGGGCAAATGTCCGGATGCTCTGATGTTCCAATTCTCACACAATTTAGCATAGAAATTCCCTCCACCATGGACAAAGCATCTCACATTCAGGGAAGGCAAATATTTGTTTTGTATGGCTGAACAGAAAGCATCCAAATATTGTGAAGACAGACTCATAAGCATCTTCACAGTGCTCTGCTCACCTTGTAATCTCCTCAGCTCTTCACATCAGGAGTCCAAGTTATACATCATTCTGCTTTATATTAGACAGAAAACTATTTCAAGCAGCCCCTAGCCATGGATTTGCCTTCGGCACAGGTGCTCAGCAAAGGCAACAATGACATTTTGAACAGGCTGTTTCCTTGTCTTTGCCTCAGCCTTGCATTTCTTTTACAAAGAGGAAAAATGACAGTGGGAGAGGACATAAGAATGAGATGCAAAGGCCCAGTCTACACAAAAAACCACTGTCTTGTAGCTAACAAGGAAAGCACAGGTCCAATGGCACTAACAACTCCAGGATCCCAGATGCCCGTTAGGCTTGAGGCACTCAGACTTACTACAGTACAGCCTCTGCAACTTCAGATGACTCTGCCTGCAGCAGGCCATGACTTGTCTACACTGAAGTCTAAACAGGTCCAGCAATAACGAGGAAGTGCTAGAAACCTTTGTAATGTAGAAAGATCTGAAAAGCGAGACAGAATGAGGCTCAACATCAAGGGGAAAGGGCTGCTTGCTAAGGGCACACAGCCTGCTTTACATCTCACCTCCTCAAGGGTCAGTTCACCCACTTCAGAGCAGAAGGTTATTACAGGAGCTCGGGGAAGGCAGAGCCACTGTGCCAGGTGCTACACTTCACACATCGTAAGAGACTCTCACACCCTATGTATGGAGTCCCAAGCCTCTACAACATTGCACCACTCCCTTCTCTCCCCGTGCACTACAGGCACTGCTTTGGAGAGGGACTTCAATTTAATCTAACAGAGAAACACTACATTTCCACCCTTCCTTCACATCTTTGAGCTGATGCAATTCTTTGGTTCTAATAACAATGTAAACATATGGGGATTTTTAAATTATTATTAATAAAAAATTCCTTGAATTTTTCATGTGTTTTTATCTTGTGTTTTCCTCTTCAGGGCATCCTACCCATACTGCACAACGAGTGTAGGAGGAAGCAAATGAAGCCAGTGCAATGAGCTAGCTGGGCTGTGAATACTGGCAGAATCCCCCTCTGTACCCAGCAGCAGCACAACTGCCTCACACAACACAGAGCCCACGGTAAAACAGTGATGTCTGCAACTTCTCACTACTTTTCCTTTCCCTTGGACAAACTTGGGGGATCACAAACACTATCTTCCTCTCTGACCCTTAAGACATTGCACAGTTGTAGCTTAAGTTAGCACACCATCACTGATTTCAGCTGATGCCAGCTGTGGAATCAGTCCTTTCAACAGTCACCTGTCAACGTACTTCTTTTTGCAGAGGCAACTGCTCCTTCTGTAGATTGCTGATTTTCAAATTAAATATGCAAGAAAGGTGGGAAGCTCTGTGTGGAGAGACTGAAAGAAAAGCAAAATCAACAGACATCCCAACTTTTTAAAGGGCTTCCTGAATTCCCACTTCACATTTCTGCTTCAGAACATCAATGCTGATGATCATCTCTGCCACTCTGGGATGTGTGACAATTCCTCTGCTATTTTGATAAGCCCTGGGAGAGGAGCGGAGGATGGATTTGCATGCAACCGCTGCAAAGTTTTTCAGCTCACTACAGCTTGCAAATCACAAAAAAGAAGCTCAATGGGAGGTTGTTGAGACTGATATGACAGAAAACACTCCTCCTTCCAGGCAACAGATATGTTTGCAGGCCTTGGGTAGTTTCAAATAAAGAGAAAAATTGATGTAAAATCTTCAGTAATATTTTTTCAGAATCAGTTTCAATCCATTAAAATAGTCAGTTTGCATTTCCAACTGCAACTAGGAATTTGCAGTAAACCAAGACTCTGGGAACAATCCTGATTTTCACAACTCTCCAATCGCTTTTCCTTAAATCAGGCCTATTTTAGGTGTCTTCAAGACAGACATACATGTTGAGGCATCTGATGTTTTCTAGTATCATATGTAATTGTGGGAGGAAATTAAAATGTTATGGTATTTATTCAGCATTGTGAAAGTGACTTTGTCAGGCCTAACAAGCATAATTAGTTCCACCAAGAAGCTTTTCAGTTCTACATGGGAACACTAGAGCTTGGTTAAACACCTATTGAGACATCATTTCCCAACTCAGATTTTTCAGCTGCACAGGCTGGGTGACTCAACATGCTTTTCCCACTTTGCCAGCCACACAGTAGCAGCCCCTAAACCCCAAAAGACCACACAAAACAATTTTTGCCAGGTCCCAGTACCTAGAGCAGGGTTGGGGTGAGGGCATGTGCTCTCCTCACATTAAAAGCTCTGAACACAAGAGATCCTATGAAGAAAAAGCAACATGGAATCTGATGAAGAGCTACATAAAGGAGCTTAGACAGTAAGCCTCATGCAGTCTCGTCCCAAGTGTTAACTTTATACAGCATTAATTGCAGGAGTCACAGCTGAGGTGGTGGCAATGACTATATGCACTCTCCATCTGTTTCAGGCAGCCTGAATTTTGGCTTTTCAAGTTTGCTCCTCAGTAATGTGATCTCTCCATTTGCTACATGAGACCAAGGGAGATCTGCAATCACTCATGCTCCCAAAAGCCTTGGCAGTATACACCCGCCAGTCTGAGAGGATTTACTAGGAACATGCCAATCCCCAAATCCCACTTGTTAAAGTTTATTGTTATGGCAAATCTCCTGTGCAAAGGTAAGTTGTAGCAACAGTTTGTCAAGCTTTTAACTTCACAAGTTTTATATTCTCCTTCCCCCAGACCTGTCATCTCCCATAATGGAGCTGCTTAGCCAGATGTCAGAGTCAAGCGGCCTCTGCCAAGGTTATCTGCAGAGCTCCATAATGCACCAGCTTCCCTCTCCTGTTCTTTTCAAAACACCTTGCCTGCTTCCCTCCAACATTATGTATTCATTGCAGACAGTTTTGCATCTTATTTTAAAAAGAACTGAAAATATGTTACAAACAAACCCTGTAGTCTTATTACACAATAAGAAACCCATTCATATAAACCCGGGTCCTTTTCAGGCAGTAACATGAAAATGATGACCTATTCTAAATAGGCCCAAGCAAGATCCAAATTTAAATTCAAACCTGGGCTTCTCCAGTAGCTTCAGGCACTTTAGTGCCAGTTCTATCTTGCCCTCATATTATTTTTATACCTGAGAGGTAGCTCCTCTGTAGTATTTCCTGACTTAGTGAAAGGTTCAGGTTTAAGGCATTAGTTTTACTGCCTCTAGAAACACATTTCTGAGATAAAAGCATCCAGCATTAAACCCAAAATCCCAGTCAAAAGCATGCATACAAGGCACCTTGTAGCCCACTCTCCTATACCTTATATTTCAGTTTCTTTACCTTGATAAAAGCCTGAACATCAGATAGGAGAGCATCTATCAGAACTCAGAATTCCATCATTTCAGTCCCTTTTCCCCCAGCTTTTCTTATGCAGTGAATAGTTCAGCATCAATCCACAAAGGTAAAAGAGATACCATTGCCTTATCCCTCAACATACCTGTCTCCTAGACCTTCTACAACTGTCTTCACTTAAAAAGAACAGCAAATTTCTTACGGAGTCTCTTTCCATCCTCTTTCCTAGAGGAAAGACTCCAAAGTTGTCAATCCCAGATAAGCTGCTTCATTACTTTCACAAGGAACAGATGATCTTCACACTATCACCTGGTCCTACTTCTCACAGCATCTTATTTCAGCACAAGCACCTTGGGATAATTACAAATAGGGAATGACAGTAAAGGCAGACAAATAATCTAAACCCAAGGTCAAAGAGCCTTTATTTCCTATAGACCTTGTTGTACAGAGTAATACTATCCTGCTTTGGTAGCAATTCACAAAAGAATGGACTATGGGAGGTTTTAGGCCAAGAAAGAAGCTAATGCCAAGTTTCCTAATACTGCAAACTGTTTAGGAAGTGTAATCATGCTAAACCTACAAGACCAGGAAGCATGAGATTTGCTGCAACCCATCACAAGTATTTTTCTGAACACAGCATGCATTTTCAATCTGGCTTCTGATGTTCCAATTCCTTGCCCTGTCCAGTGCATGACAAAGCTGGGCTTACTCCCCTTGGCAGAGAGGGTAAGGAATCCAGTGAAGACTGAACTAGCATGAAACTATCCTATGGTCCTTCTAAAGTTTTAGCCTTGCTATCATTTTTCTGTGCAATCGTACTAAGAAAGAAAAAATCCCCATTCCACAGTTCTTAGCCATTTACTGTGCTCTCTCTGTGGTCTGTTCAGCCAACTTTTAATCAGAATATCATACAACTTGCAGCTGAACACCTTAAAATAGTTTAAGCTTTTTATAGCTCTGCTGTTACCACTGTGAACCAAATTTATAACCTCAAATAGTTAAACCAGGTAATTTTGACAAGAACTATTTTCCATGAAACTACATGGACTGTCATTCACTATACTCAACACACGTACAAGGTGCACAGTCTCAGTCCTGTTTTAGAGAGAACAAAGCTGGGCACAGTTGTTAAGCAATACAGAATAATGTTTCCCAGGAACGTGGCAGCAGATCTGGAAATTGAATCTTGGTTCTGTTCTGCCCAGCTTAGTGCTTTAGCAGCAATATCTCTGGCCTTCCAATGCACTCATCTCTATTTGTATTTTAAAGTAACCATGTTTAAGACCATACCTATGGCAAAAGACCAGTCTTTGTTTTCGTGTGTTGTAACAATAATGTAATGCACACATACATTTCTTTCTGTTCTTTAATCTTTTCTAGCTCCATGCTAGATTTCTTTCCTGCAAACACCCATTTAGATTGCATCAGGAGGAGCTAACAAAAAACGCCTCACTGTCTTGTCAGCAGATTACAGAAAGCCTTCTCATTCAAGTTTATCCAGTTGGAAACGCAAGTAATTGATGTGAACTTGAAAAATATATGATTTGGAAGAAGGGGGGTGGGGGGAAGCTTCTCACCAGCATTGCTGTTCCACACAGCTTGTACCTCAGTCAATCACATAGGGCTGGTTATTCGGTAGCTCTATTATCACCTTCCTTTCCTGCATTTACTTCAGGCACAAGAGCCAACAGGAGGGAAGCTGAAATGAGAACAAGGTGTAAATATGCACGTGCTGCAATTTCTTGTTCGTCACTGGTATCTGAAAATGAAGCTGCAGCGAAGGGAAAACAAAATATTCAATCAGGACAGTGGATGGCGACTCTGCTTGCCTGAGCATGGTTGTTGTCTGGGGAGGGGAGGACTGGAATGAGGTACATGTTTCCCTCTCTAGTTCACAGTTTCCTCTTTTGACAGCCAGAGCTTCATTTCAAAACGCAGGAGCAGCAGGGAAGATAGATGTGTGAGGGGCACCTCTGTTTAGGAGTGGCAACTCCTAAAGAGGCTGAGATGCACTACCACATATTGATCCTCAGAGCGTGGAGCATGAAAAATATCTAAGCAAGGGTATCCAACCTGTAGCTGCATCATAAACATCTGTTACGTTACGGTTAGGAGATGGTAACCGTAGCACCACAGCACAGACATTGGCAGCACAGGGGTCTTGACATTCCCTCCAGATCTCCCAGGTCAAAAGCTGATTCTGAGTCATAGTAGTAAATTAGAGCCCATTTGCTCAAGACATACAAGTGCCTGAATATGTGGAATAACATTCTGACATTTCCTTCATGCAGTCTTCCACCACATTAGTAAAAACTGAATTACCCTGCGCAATTGCCATTTCTTGTGCCAAAAAAACAACCTATATACAGCCCTGCTCAATTATGCAGTTTTACAGAAGTGTAAAGCAAATAATTAAAAAATGTAATTTGAAGCTATTATTATTTATATTATGGCAGAGACCCCAGGTGAGCTCAGAGTCCAAATGTAACAGGTGTTGCACATATTTTATTTCAATTAAATACCATAATAGGGAGACCAGCCCAAGGCTAGAGGAAGCCAAATTAGGAAATTGCTTGAAAAATACAAATAAAATGTATCACAGATTCATTCAAGTGAGGTTCACAGGAACTTGGCTGGCTGGTCCTCTGGGCAGCTCTCTATTATTAAGGAATGAGGCAATCTGTCCTCACCAGAGAAAGACCCTCTCAGAGCGACATTTTCTGCTGACACCATGGCCAGCCTTGACTTTCACTGCAGGGGAGGAACAAATCCTGGAGCTCTACCACCAACATCTCAGATGAACCCTCACAGGTTTGTCTGAGACTGTGTATAAGAGCTGAAAACTGAATCCAGGCACTGCTGTTCAACTAGAAGAACATGCTTGTCTGCAACACCAAGGTGACAGGTCACATGAGGCCATTAGTAGAAAGTCTTTGGCAAGTGCATTTTCAGGGTAGATTTTTAATATTGGAAAGGAAAAAAAAGGACTACACTAGAAGCTCTCTGCTACCTGGACAATGCAACTACTGGACATTGCTTTCTAAAGGCAGCTCACTTAAGAGTCTGAGAAACAAGTCTCTCAAAACTTGGAAATAATGGCTTTTCCTCCTCAGCTCTCCGTTATGGAGTCCTGCATCAAATCAGATAAATAAAACACAGTTCAAACTCCACACCCACACTGCCAATGAAGCTGTGATACTTTGCCTTGGGATCAAGCCATTCAGAATGGGAAGCAGTATCTACAAAAGATGACATTGATTTGGAGAGAGATATATTGGGAACAGTAGAAACATGACACTATAATATTCACTTCTTTTCTTTTAAATTAAAAAACCCCCATAACTCTTTCCTTTGATTCTCCCCCCTCTCCAAAAAAGATGAGACAAGTTGAAGCCAATTTTATAGCATCCCAGTGAATATTTCAAAGATGAGTATTTCCATAAGCTAATTGGTGCCCATTATCATGGAATTAAAAAGCAAATAGATTGAAGGCAATTGAGCCTCATCACTTTCATTATTATCTTTTCCCCAAAGACATCTCAAATTTTTAACTTCTTTGACCCTTAGACAGGTTGCCTGCTGGCCCCGACACATTTTTGTCACAGAAAGAGACCTCAAAAGAAAGGTCCAAAGAACTGCAAAGGGCAGAAGGGACAGCTGGAAAGGCAGCACCCATGACAAACGGTTCCAGAGGTAATCAGCAATGCACCATTACTTGGAGTGTGCTCCCCCCAGTCTGCACCCAGCCCCCATCCCCTGCCTTCCCCCATCCTTCTGACCCAGCACATGGGCCTCTTCAGCCCACAGCCTCAGTCCACCTGTACTTGCTACGCACTTCACAGCTGCTTTCTGGCTGTTTCCCTGCCAAATCCCACACTTCACTTGCTGTTAGCTTCCAATCAAACACACTGGATGCTGAATGGACCAGCACCTCTGCTACCCAGAAAACACAACTGGCCTAACATTGCTTAAGTGGAATAATCATCTGATGCAAACTATAAGAGCTTCAATTTGCAACAATCTCCAAAATATAACTGAAGGAATTCTGGCTTTTTTTAAGTTTAAAAACTAAAAAGACCAACACAAGCAGCAGATGAAAAATAAATTCTGCCCTTTCCTTTTGTCACAGCTGTTCCACCTATCCAGAGTCACTGGGATTTTTCCTTCAGGTTCCCCCCTCCCACCCCTTTTGTTTTTGCCTTTTTTTTTTGTGGCTGACTTCTCATTCCAACCAAAACCTAAGCCACCCAGAATACCAGCACTGAACAGCTGCTTCCTTACTTAACAGCCCAAGTGTGGATTGGCACCTCTTACAGGCACTGTCAAAGAGAACAATTTGTTACTCATCTGCAAGGCTCCCAAGGAAGCCTCCTTGACTGAAATGTAACTTTTCCCCCTTTACCTTCCACAGAGGAAGAAAACAAAATGAACCAACTCCTGCAGACACCTTCCCATTTATTGTCACCTCCTCCAACAGCATGCAGGGTGCACTGGGGACTGCTGTGAATAATTATGTGAATCAGGAACAATTTCCTACCTTTGCTACCCAGACTCAGGCATTGGCCACTGCACAAGAGACTAAATGGGACTGTTGGTCTGTTCTGGTATTGGCATCTCCTTTGGGAAGACTGGCAATGCTAATAAGAGTCCATAATGAGCATGCAGGTCTTTGAAGCAGGCTTGACTAGTGATCACAAGAAATGCCAGTCATCCTGAGCTCAGATTTAACTCCCTCCCACACATGGCTTTTGTCAGCTTGCTGTTTACAGCTTAAAATTATTGACATCATAAATGTTGAATGATGAGACTGAAATTAAAAGAAAAGATGCCTGCTCTGCTTGTGGCTCCCTGGTTTGTTGCATACCTCTCTCCCCTCCCCTGCTTTGGTTGTGTACCTCATTCAGCTTATGTGACACGTTTAAGTCTCAGAGGGATGAAAGCTATGGCAACAGGAGTTGTGCATCTAATCCCTGATGCAAAGTGCTAAAAACGTACCATGCAGCATCACATTTCCTATTCACAAGACTGTTCGTGTTTTCATTCATGTTAAACTCAGGAGAGAAGTTACAGAAATTCTGTATGAGGGAAAAAACTCAGGGCAGCAGGTCCCACGTGGGGTCAGGCACTTGGTTTATAATGCTGAAGCAGGTTCATGGGGGCAGATGGAAATGGGGCTCATGCCTGGAAACAGGATAACAGCCTGGAAACCTAACAATAAATAGTATAGCCAGTAGTGTCCAAGAATTGCTAAGGACTTGCTTTTTTGCTCTAGGTCACTACTTCTACCCATGTAGAGGTTAATAATTCAGTATCACATACCTAGACAACACTCCCTAAACTTTGATTTGCTTCAGCTGGTCTCACATGCCAGCCACCATCTGAACGAGCCCAATGCCACAAGCTGCTTCAGCTGGGACTGAGACACCCTCACTCCACCGTTAAGGTACAACTGCTGCTCCGCGGGCCAGCCCGGAGCTTGCTGGGCACAGAGAGATGGCCACCAAGCCCCAGCTCAGTGCCTCACCACTACCACCATCAGGAACAGGGCAGAAACTCCACAGAACGTGTGCATTTTTTGGAAAGCCCCTCTGCTCTCTTTCCACTTGGAAAGAGATAAGGGGTGCGGGCCCACCTGCCCGGTCTGTGCTAACCAGGACAGCTCCGTTCGCTCGGCGCGGGCCGCCCGCCGAAGGCTGCGCACCCCTGCCCGGTGAGAGCACACCAGAAGCAGCCAGCTGCCCGTGCAACACCAGGGACCCGCTCTTACCAGCGCCTGGACAGTCCTGTCCAGCAGAAACCTATGAATTAGACAAGCGTTTACAACTACCTGAACTCTACATACACATTAAAAAAAAAAAGCTGAGAACTAAACTTCTATTCAGCTCTGCGCTGAGAATTATTACGTGATTCACAGCTTCCCATCTGTGGGCTGAAAATGGGCTGCTTATGAATGAATATTTTTGCAACCTAAAGGACATACAACAAGGCCCACTCTAGGAGAGCTTCTACACATGGATGATGACTGATACCAGCCGGCAGTAGAACTATCATCTGAGCCCAAAAAAGAGGCACATATACTTACCCCTGCTTTCACACAACAGGGCTTCTTTCTGAGGGAGGTTCAGCCGCTCCAGCAGGGAAGCCGGGATCCTGGCACCTACAGATGGGTGAGAACAGGGAGTTCTGAGAAACACCCTGCCCCTTCCTCTCTACCCTCCATGGCCACAAATAAAGGCTTTGGTGCAAACTAGATAATGGCAGACTGGTGTGGGCTAGAATTAAATTTGGGTGGGATTAAGGTGCAACCCTTTTGTAATTAGAGACAGATTTGAGTAGAAGGCAATTAAGGAAGAAATTATCAAGACAGATCAAGTAATAAATAAATAAATAAAAGCTTTTTTTTTTTTTTAGGACAAAAGTGAAGTTTGAGATCCTGCAATGGAGCCAGCAAACAACAGACGGAGGGTCCCTCCCCGCAGCTGCTCCCCGCCTGCCATGGCCCACCTGAGGAGCGTTGGTGGCCCTCGCTGCTGAGGCACCTCAGGTGGGCCACGGCGGGCACCTGAGTGACTTCAGGTGGGACTGTTTGAGAGAGAGAAGGGAACGAGAGAAAAAGGGAGGGAAAAGAAGGGGAGGAACCCCTTCCTGTGGGGCGGGGAGGGGGCAGGCGGGCTGTGAGGCGGGGCTGATTCCAGAAGATCCCAAGTCCTGAGCTGGCATGAAGGGACACAGAAAGCTCTGCGGGAGATGTCTCGGGTAGCTCCTCTGGAGCTTAAAGGTATGTTTTATGTTCTTTTTCTATTTTGGGAGCTTTTTTTTCCCCCTGGAGGTGGTGCTGGTCCCCACGTGAGCCGCTGGCAGCTTGCAGGAGCCATGTTTTCTGACAGTGTCTCTCCTGTGAGAGGCCGGGCCTCTCGCTTCTTGTTTGAGGTTGCTGTATGTTCTGGGGAGGCTAGCAGTAATTTATGCATGTATGTTTTCCTGAGGAAAAAAGTAACTTAATGATGAAAATTGCCTATGTCACCTCAAGCTTCGTAGTCAAATATTTAAGCCTCGAGTGTGCTTGTGATGTGGGACTGAATACAGAGCAGTGGGTGGGTGACTCCTGAGCAGTGGGTGACTCCTGAGCAGGGGGTGAGCTGCTGGGTTTGCTGAGCAAGTGCCTCTCCACCAGGCAGACATCCCTGCAGGTCAAATCTGCCGGCCCTGCTGGGAGATACTTCTTTTCTCTGCAGTTCTTGGACGGGGATGCCTCGCTTGAGTAGGTTGTTAGTGTGCATGCACCATGGCACCCTCTCCAGATGTGCACCCCAGGTGTTAATAAGCAAAGTAAACAGCACAAGCTTCCATGTTGAGCTGCTGCAACTCTTAATAACCAAAACCTTTTGGAGTTAATGTTTGCCATCAAAACAATCTGCTATGGCTCATACTCTTCTTTCTTTTTTTTTTCCTCCCTCCAGTTAAAAGGATGAACTGGTGATGCTGTTATTTATTTACAGCTAATATTCCAGTGCTGTTCATTCATCGCACTTAATTTAACTTGATAAATATTGTATCTTTTTACTTACAGTGTGAATCTTTTCTTAGCCTACTGAGCAAGTGGCTGTCTGTTGGTGGCAAAAATTAACAAAAAGTTAAGGAGGAAGAGCAATAGACTTCTTGCATCTCTTGGGGGGAGCACAGAGACAGGCCTCCTAAAAATCCCCTGGATGCATAATGGAGTTATTGCAGTTTTACTGAGGACATCTTTTCTGAGCCCTGAATGAGGAGCACAATCATTCACCATTAAAATTAGTGAGAGGTGCGAGTGTTGATGTGGGCTCTAAATTAATGCTGAGGAATGCAACACACGAGCAAACCTCCTCTTAGCTGTGTGATGTGCTCCTTGGCAGTGCTAAGGGGCACAGGACAGAAGTGGCTGTGCAGATATTAATAATAAACTGTAAATTGGGGTTGGATTTGAAGCAACTGCCTAATGCTGAGTCTGTCTTTATAATTTTCTGCATTAAGATGTTGCTTGCCTGAATTCCAGTTTAGACTGGAGAACTGGAAGAGAAGGAAAGTTCTTCTACTTTAACTGGGAAATAAAGCTAGCAGTGCAGTTTGGCTTACTCTGGTGATGGAGACTTGGGGGGGAAAGGTGTGAACATCTGAAAGAATCCCTGTTGAGCACTTCGGTTTACATAGAAATGTGCAAATAAGATGTTTTTTGAAGCCATATGGAGAATCTCACTTTGTTCAAGCTGTGTCTTAACATCTGCTGGTTACCTCATATGGCTAAAATCATAGGGTTACTAGCATTATTTTTTCTTCAGTATATTTTGAAATATTGTTGCTCTGTATATAGATGGTGTACTTCTATTTTTATTCCAGGAGTGCCTGTGGTACATTGGATATAGGTTTACAAATATACATGAAAAGTTTCAAAAGAACTGGTGTAATGTAGAAACATATTCCAATAAAGATCATAATGGCATCTTCAAAGAAGTCTTGAACACTTAATTCATTTGCAAACAGAAATCAGACTTGAGGGAAGCGTAGGCACTCATGCACGTTTCAGAGGCACTTAAAATAAGGATATTATGGTTAAGGTGAGTGATGAGGGGCAAGGCTCTGATTCTGAAGTGGTCACTGTTACAAAGCTGACTTGGGCTGTAAGCAAAGTAAACAATTGCTAGGGCTTGTGGAGCGGTCTCTTGCAGAAGCAGTTTGTCCTTGCCTGGCCTTTAGTCTTTGGGACAGGAAAGCTAAATTTTACTTATGCTACTGATAAGCTTTGAGCTAGCTCTGTACTATCATTTTACATGTGTCAGGATTTGTCTGGGTAGGGGAACAGATTCTTACGGGTATTGCAAAGCAAGGTACTCTAGACTGCTTATTTGAAAACAGCTCTGTGGGGGCTCTTTTGGAAGAGCTGGGAAGCGGTTTGATTAGTTTACCTGTGTAGGTGAGCCAAAAATGCACAATGCGCTTCCCTCTGATGGCAGAGAAGTGGTGTTTGTAATTCAGACTGTAGTATGTTTGACAGCTTGCATACATTGTGAAGCACCTCCCCTAAATTTTCAGGTGATGATGCTGTGTTGAACAAAATGGGCTGGCTTGCTTTACAAGGGCTGTTTGAACCTTTTGTTAGATGAAGTTTATCCTTGTGACTGAGACATTTGTAGCTCTGCAGACCTGGCGGTGCATCTGTAGGAAACAAGTGCTAAAGACATGGAAGCATTTCTTCTTCCTGATACATGTTGGTCCTGGGGGAATCCATCCCAGGAAACATCATTAATCAAGAGAACCCCCATCAGTCTGAAGATTACTTTAATGGAATAGTTGTAGCTAATGCAACAAGACATATTCAACCCAGAAAATATGAACTAAATCCAGACATGGGAATTAACTGAGGGTATATGAGGTAACTTAATTATTTACTTAATTCTGTGCTTTGGGTATACCTGGGGGCTCTCACTGTTTTCCGCATCAGCAAAGAGCAGCTTTGAGTCTGCATAGCATTTACTTTAGATTGAGTGAAACAAGAATAAATATAGCAACAGAAGTAAAATCTTTATTAGAGAGCAGGTGTGCTGATCTCCTCTTTAACATGCCACATTAATTTGGCCTGCAGCAATTGCAGCTGCCCCCATTGAAGTGAAGAACCTTGAAAATACAAAGGTGTGAGAGCAAGAAGACAATCTCTATGGAGGTATTTCCCATTGATATTTCTTAGTGGTGATTTAGATGCAGTTTTCATTTTAAAGGTGTTGCCAAACAGTTGTACTCAGGCTACTTCAAAGCCATACTCAGAAAAGAAAGCTTCTTTCTTCTCATGTCTTCTAAGGCACTGAACAGAGTCTACAGCTGAATGTCATCTTGTGTGTCTGCTGTTGCTAGCACTGCTGTGATACAGGATGATTTTTATTCTGTGTTGGGAGTCTTTGAGCAAATTAAGCTTAGGAAACCTCAGTCCACCCATAACCTCTATTGTGGGTTAGTCCCATTTATTGACTCTTATGAGGACATTGTCCAACACTGTAGTCCCTGGTTCGGAAAGTGTAAATCAATAGAAAACTGTAAGTATTTAAGTGCTACTGTTGAGGGAAGCAGGACCAGTTGTGTTTGCAGGAAAAAGAGGATGATGGAGGATAGTCTTCTCTGGAAGTAACCAAAACTACTGGCCAAATTCTTGTTGAAACTTAGTGACACAGTTCATTTATTTTATTAGGATGCTTCATTAAGATATTTTAAGAAACCTTTTCCTGTTGCAAGATGATCTATTTAAGCTAAAGTTTTGCGCTGGGAAGAGGTGTTCGTTGTTTTTTTTGGGCTTTGCTCTTCCTGACCATGTCTGTTATTTAAACTGGTCAGTGAAAAAGGCACCTTTATTTCTCTGTTGTGTGTTATTCGTTGAATTCTAGCTCTTTGGGATAGAGTTTGTTTCCTAAAGAGTGTTGTTCTGGGTAACCATGTAGAAGGGCTTTTGGCTCTTCTGTTTTGGTGAGTAATTAGAGCTGTGATATGCCATGGGAAGGAGTTACTTTGGAAGCAAAAAGGGTAGAAGAAGCATTCCTGCTTAAGCAGAGAAGAGGAGGGGGTATCAGAAAAGGGGTAAGCTTTATTTACAGGCTCCTGAGCAAAGGTGATATGAGCAGTGAAAAGTTCAGCAATGATAGACTTGTTAAAAGTTGCCCTTGACTGCTTACAGGCATAATTTTAATTTAAATGTAATAAAAACCTAAAAGGGAAAATTAAGATGCGGAAAGCAGTTAAAAAGCCTGTCTGAAGACATCTGCAAAATGGTTTTATTCCAAGCAAATATAAGAAAACGGTTTGTTTTTTTTATTGTCAAACAATAATAGTGCCTCCATTTATACAATGCCTTTTACAAGCAAATTTTTTCATAGATTACTTCCAAAACAACACAAAAGTTGATTTATTTTTAAACCCTGTCCTCATAACCCTTTTCTTTCCAGCAGCGTAGCATCTCTTCATCATGGCAGTGAGCTATTAAGAGCTGAGCACAAGGTTATGTAGTAAGTGGGGGGGCCTGTTTGGCTGGGTCAAAAGAAAGCAGGGACTCCACTTCTGCACATCAGCCTGCTTCCTTTTGTGCTGAGCCCGGTGGCAATGCTCTGACATGAAACCTTTACTCTGTGGGGCCCACTGCAGCACAACTTAGACTAAGGGTGAGCGAGGCTTGTTCTGCCCAGGCTACCCTTTATCTCAGTTGGTGTGTTTTTCTTTTTTCTAGGCAGTCCCCTTTCCAGCTGTTTGGTAGTCAGTCTTTTTCCCAGTCTGTGTTAAATCCAGATGCCAATAAACGTGCTTTCTGCATTCACAGTGCTCTTTTGCAGTCATTTTAGCATAGACAGATCCCTAGGAGGTCTGTAGATTGCACTTCACTTGACTTCCCTAGGAGGCCTCAAAATGCAGTGATCTGCTTGCTTCTCTTGCAATGGAGACAAAAACAGAGGTGTCCGTTTCCCGTAGTATGCCTTCTAAAAATCCCACTGCTCTCTACAGAGGATAAAGAATACTTCCACTGTTACACAGGTCACATAGACACCAACTGTGTCAGATCTGAGGATCTGGCAATATTTTGAAAGGTTAGTCAGCGTAATCCATAGATCATTGAGGGGTGGGAGAATTGAGGCATATGTGCTTTCTCAGCTGTGCACCGGAAAATCCCTTTGACTTTAGCTGAAGATCTAAGGCCATAGCCACAGCCCTGCACAATACAAAGGATTTTGTGTGTAGCTGTGAAATGGCCACTGCTCCAATAATCTGGATTTTTCTGTCCTCTTCTGTGATGGGAGGTCAGAGCACTGTGAAATAAGGAGGTTGATTTGTCCTGTTTGTTTGGACTACCTTGACTTTCAGCTCAGATTTAGAAATGTGAATGGGTAAGAATGTTCTTGGTGTGAGGAGGCGCAAAAGAAGTGTAAGGTACAGGTGGGAATCGGAGACAAACTAGGAAACTCCAGAGTAGTTGTGATAGCGGCATAGGAGAGCCTGATCTTGGCTGGACCCTCACTGTGCTAGGTGATGTCTAACTACTCAAGCCTGACCCCTGGAAACCTACCAAGGGGCATCAAGGGACAAGACTGGACCAGTCACCCAAAAGGCTTTGTAGTATCTCTGTCTTCTAGCCCCAAACATCAGGAAAAATCACATTCCAGTTATGTGATGGCCTTGCAGACAAATCAAGACAAGGACAAGGTAAAGCTTGCCAGCACAATGAGAAAGAAAGCAGTTGCGCGATGATGTCAGACCATCCAAAGGAAAAGTTAGTCCTGAACAATTAATTTCAGACGTGTGAGGGTACAGCAAGTACTCTGCCAATTGTTCTTGGGTACCTGTTTTAATCCCTTGGGTATCTACTGTATGTCTCTGCCTCCCCAAGGAAGCAGCTGGCTGGATAAGCAGTAATTACATGTCTAATGTCAGGAAACCAAATCAATGGCAGAACCTAAAACTAGAAGCCCCAAGAATCCTGACTTTAAGCTTTGTACTTGAAAGGCAGGAATTGAATCTTTTCCTGGGTGAGGAACTTGAAACCTACAGACAATTAATAACTGCTATTAAATAGTGCTTTAGTCTAAAAATGCTGACAGAGAATTTAATGCACCTTGGGGGGGGGGGGTTTACAGCTTAATTAAGTTTTGGAAAGTCTGTAATCCTTGGAGAAAGGGCTCTGTGTAAATGTAATATGCAATAGCTACTATTAATGCAAGTTGTTCTAATTTCATATGGACAGGGGATGTGAGGTGCTTTTAAAAGAATCACTGTGGTGACACTTTTTTAAAAAGGAGAAATTGGGAACCTGGCTCATGATGTGGTCACTTGAAGACCTTTGCTACCTGGGGTGTAGGTGAGACTTGGACTTCTGAGCCTCTTTCCCTGCTGCTTGGGAGTGATCAGACTACTACAGTCAATGTTTGTGTCTATCTTAAGCAATTACTTTAACTGCAGGGACCGCAGCCCCTCAGTTAACTGCCAGTTGGTGGATGTGCCTCACTTACTAAATAGTATTAGCTTAATCTATGAGAGAGAGGCTTTACTGCACTAGTGCAACGTGCTAGCAGCATGTGCACAGTTAAACTTTAGCTGATCAAGCAGTACCTCATCCATGATTGTCCACATAGAGCTTTGTCATCTGCTGCCCTGATGACAGTGACAGAGTTTGAGTTAGAGGAGCCCTTGCCTGGCTGAGTGCCCTGCAGGGCAGGACCTTGCAGTGCTTCAGAACAGCAAGGATGTCATGGAGACTTAAAGCTGCATAACCTTGTGTTGAGCAAATGTGAAGGACGTGAGCTGCTGCTGACTTGCCTGGGGAGCTGCCTTTCTCCTAGGGCAGCTACCTGTCTATGCAGAGGCATGGTGATTTGGGTCACCAGGACATGTCTGTCGATGCTGGTGTAAGCGACACAGGGGCTTGGGACCTCTTGAGAGGAGGAGCTCTTCTGTAGTGCCATCAATGCTACCATCTGTGCTGCTGCAAGGAGCTCTTGCAGTGCGCTTCATAAGGGCTGCTTTTTATCATCTCTGTTCACAGGGAGGGTATTAAGTCATGTCACTTCACCCCAGTGTGGTGGCCTATTTGTCCCAGCTGAGGCTGGCTGCCCTGCTGCCTGGCTTTGCGGGAAGCTGGCTCTGAGGGTTGTGCACTTAACTCTGAGCACATCCTCCCCACTGAGCTAGAGCAGAGAGAGATCACGCAAAGCTGTCCCTGCTTCCTACTGCAAGTTGACACTTGGCAGCTGGCAGCTACTTGGAAAGCTAGAGGGACGGAAAGATTTGGGGGTGGCTGTCTTCTTCCTGACATCCCTGTCCTCTGAGGGGTTAGTGCTGTGAGCACGGGGTGCCTCTTGGAGCTGCTTGGAGAACAGTGGGAAGTGGCAGAACGTCCCAGAGCTCCTCGCTGGGGCTAGGCAGGAGCATATGGGCCTTGCATGCATGGGTTGTCTCTGTCTGTTGTTGGAGTAATTGCTCATCTGGCTAAAAGCCATTCCAATTCAGATGTTGAAAAGGAGCTGCTGGCGACACTTTCCAGGTTTCAGTCCTCCCCCCTCACCACTCCTTGCTGTCCTAATTAAATTTAATATTAAAGTAAAACATCAAAGATATTATCATAGAGGTTTAATCTGACATACATAAGCCTCTTTCTAATTTGTTGGGTCATTAGCAAGGCAAAATAAATAGAAATGAGTTTGTGGAGGCTAGAATGTTTAAGGGATCAGCATTTTGAGGATGGGGCTATTCTTTGTCCTTTAAGTGAGCATGTGCTCCTCTGAGTGGGCTTGGCAGCATTATGTTGTCTAAACCTGGCATTTTAACAGCATCGCATGTAGTGGTGCCAAATGTGGCAGTTGTACTTGTTTGTGCTCTGGGAGTTTGCAATGGCAATCCAAGAGCTGGGATTCCCTGTTCTCCTTCCAACATCATGAGACTTGCTTAATGTATATTTGAATTTGACTTGTGGTTTTTTGAGCCCTTTAACTCTTTGCATCTCTTGCCTGTGATTGTGAGGGTTTAGTCTGCCTTGTTTTGCTCAATGAAAGCAGTAATAATTTCATTACAGGAACTGAAGCTTCCAATAAAGCAGAAGTAGCACAGTCAGCTGTATAGATAGAAGGTGTCTTTCTCCTGCATACATTTTACGTAGTCACTGCGTCACAAACTCTCCGAAAAGACCTTTCAAATGGCACTGAGGTTTATCAGAAATAAGAAAGAATTGCTCAACCCATGAGGTCAGAATTGCTCTTTTTATCAGTGATGTAGGAGTAAACTGCTCCCTTCAAGGCGGAGTCATGCAACAGGCTTTCTCAGGCTATTAGGTGACTCTTCAGAAAGCATTTAACTATGTGCGAACTTTGAGCCTTCCTGACAGTGAGTCTCAAAAAATTGTAGAGACAAGACTACCGTCATGTTAATTCAAAGTATTGCTGTCTGCACTTCAAATGCAGGGAGGAAGCTTGGGGAAGTCAAGACTACAGGGAGTCATGACAAGGTCCTAGTTCCTCTGTGTAGTTTGGTGTATAGTTGTAGAGTGGATGTGATGGTGCTTTTTCTGTCTCATGGGGCGTTGAAGACTGCAGTCATTAACTGTGTGAGTACAACGATGTGATCTGTATGATTCAAATGATTCAGTATTTGGAAGGCTTAGATACGCACATGAAGGTTTACCCCTTGTTTTACGTGTACAACATGTAACTCATGTATAAAACCACTTTGACTATTGGTTGTAAAGGTGCTAATGCTATGAATGACTGGTACTACTAGGTTTGGTTCATGGTCTGGAATATTTTTGGGATGGCCATTCTACTTAACTTGCATATAGACTGAAAATAACTGAAGGGTAGAAAAAATATTGCCCTGTAATTTAAGGGAGCATGCAGTGTTCCTGCAGTCAGAACCGTTATAAGGACTAAGGAACTGCAAACAAATCACTTCCAGCTTAATTTACAAAATAAGGCCTTGCTGTATAGGTTTGTGCTGGCCTGAGGGCTATTTTGACAGGCTTGAAGTTTGGAGCAGAAGTTCAGTTCTAGGTGTGTCTAGGTTCACTAGATCTTTAAACAGGTTGGGGACCAGAAGGTGTAATTGTCTCTGGATCAGGAGAGGCTAAGAGGTTTGGCTCTGGATTTTGATAGTTTTGTCTTTCATATTGGAATCCAGAAGAGATGAAATATCAAAATTTTCTATTGAATAGAGGTCATTATTTAGCCTTATGTTGCAGTAAGCATGTGGTGGAACTGAGCTACAGTGTTCACAGGGTACTGCAGTAGCAGGTGTGAATCTAAAATAATACTGTTTTGTAAAGAAACAATGAACTCTCCAGGAAAGTGGATTTTTTCTGTTGAAAACCTTTAATAAAAATTTATGCTGAAAATATTGGGGGGGGGCTGGAATATTTTTGGGATGACTATTTGCTTCACCAGCCCCACTTACTCTGTTGTGAAGTCTTGGCCATGCAATCAATTCACAATGCCTCTCAATTTCAGGCAAAGAAAGGTTCTTTCATTAACTCTTTTTTTTTTTTTAGAAGGCAAGAACTTGAGCAGTAGTTGTGCATTTGCTTGATGAATCTTCTTCCCAGCATATGTTCAATGCTTGGATGAATGAGTTATTTAAGTATATTTGAAGGTTATGACAGACACCTGTAAACAGACAGATATTGATAAAAATGTCATTTGGAACCAGGTATCTGCCTTTCTTGCAATCCAATTACTACTGATGGCGAACAGCCCAGAACTAGCAGTAAAGTGCATTAACCCAAACTGTGATGGGCAGGCTGTCCTTAGGGGGAACATGATTAGGGCCTTATTTACCTCTTGCTTTGATGTAACTCCAGGATTTAATGGAGTTATTTGTAATTTACACCAGAGCAAAACAGGACTGACTCCGGATGTGTACCTATAGGCATACTGTGGACTTCTTAAAGCACAGTGTATCAGCTAAATGGTGCTAAGGCCAGTAGCAGAAGGCTTCAGTCTTGCCTGGTCCTACAATTGTTCTTCTGATAGGCTTCCTCCAAAGAAGTCAGTTCACCATGGAAGATTCCTTGGTTTTTGCTGCACTGTAAGTCATGCAGAGAGAAGAAATGCCTGTAGTTGTATCTTGTTCACTATATACACATGAAAAGAACTATGAGACTGCTCTTGATCAGGGTGCTGCCTTCTTTGGGTGAAGTCAAACATACAGATGTGGTCATTAATAATTGACTTGTTTTGCCTACTAGCTCTCCAAGATCTCCTCAAAGCTTGTAAATAGAGTTGTTTTCTGCTGTGATGTGAATTGCTTGTGATGGCTGTAGTGTTTGGATACACTGGAACAACTAACATACTTTTTAATAGGAAACAGACACTGAAAGTTGTATCAAATTACTGTTCTTCTTAACCTCTCGGTATTCTAAGAGGAAGCTCTCATTCTGGTTATCTTTCTCCAAGCTGGAGAGTAATATAATATGAATGGAAGTGGTACTGTTGTACAATTCTCTAGTTAGGCTGAAGTCCAGAATGATTATTTGGTGGTAGTCTTAGCTTTCAGAGGAGAGGTGAAATCAAAAAGAAAAGGTTAATGGAAGTTGCATTTCATCTGGATTGCTCTTATTTCCTATTTTATAAGCTTGTGTTCTATGCAGGTGCTTGGCTTATATCTTAATGCTGTCAATAAACCCAACATGCTTGAAGCAGACAGGATTAATGCAGATTTTAAGGGCTATATTTAGAAGTAATTTAGCTATCATCAGTCAGAAGGGTGGGGAGAGATGTGATGGTTATTCATACTGATTGAATATTCTATTGATAGAGATACTTGTTAACCCTAAACATGTCTTTCTATCATGCTTTCAAGTCTCAAACAAGAAAAAAAATCAACCGTTGAAATTCAGATAGAGGGAGGCAGAATTCCAAGTGGAGAAATGAGCTGGGAGGGAAGTAGCAAGCTGGCTAATAAGACAGACCACTGAAGTTGGCTGGATGACACTGGAACAAGTGCTATGTAACATGACAAGCAGTAATGCAGGAGGAGGGAGGTAGACAGCTGGGTGATGGGTTTCTTTTGTTAATGGCACAGGTGTTCAATGTGTTTAGAATTTGGGGTGTGTTTTAATTTTCCTGAACAAGCAATGAATGTGCTTGCTCAGAGCTAACTTTCTCCTTTTTTTTTCCTTTTTTTTTTTTTTTTTTGCCAGAGTCGTGAGGGGGAGGGAATAGTCTGTTAGTGAGTGATTTCTGCCTTATGAGAGAGATCAAAATGCTCCTGCTCTGATTGATGGTAATTAGGCTAAGGAGCCATGGTGCAGGAGGAGTCCAGTGAAGAACCAAGTGCTCAGCACTCAATACAATTTCATCTCAGTTTCTGAAGACTGCCCTGCACTCTCTGCTCCCTCATTGCATTTCCTGAACAGAGATTTCATTTCAGATAGTGCAGTCAGCTCTTCACACTTTTAGGAGCATTTATAAAATGGAATTACCAGAAATAATCATGGTAATTAACATATAGAGTTATAAGGAGGAAGATTAATTACAAAGCTGTAATTCATCTGCAAAATCTAAACCATGAGGAAAGCTTGAATAGGTTAGCAGCAATGAGGTACACTTAGGAGAACTGTGCACCCAAGGAATTCAGCCTGTGCTGCTGCACAAACTGAGCTTCCTGGCATGGACAGAAGAAAAGAAACTGAGGCACTGAGAGGCAAAGTGACTGGTCTTTGTCATCCAAAAAATCAGACAGATGGGAATGGGACCTGTAAGATCTGGTTCTGCTCCCTGCTGTGAACAGGGAACGGAAATCCTTTTTCATTATACTGAGTGTTTTCTGCATTAGAATTTTTAAAAGTTGCACAGGAAATCAGTGGCATCGCTGAGAAGTGAATCTGTCTCCTGGAGCCCTGTCTGGTGCCTGATCAGCAGTGTACTCCATCACGGCTTTCAGCACTGTGTATCAGTTTACACCAGCAGAGGAGCTGGCCGGTTGGATATAAGTCTATTAAATAGCTCCAGGTTATTTTATGACAGGAGGAGGGTCTGGGAGGTAATGGTAGACTACAGAATGCTATTCATTCCAGGGCAGGGGTTTCTGCTTTATTACAGTGATTGTAGGGGAGGGCTGATTCCTACAACTAATTGCCCTTTTTTTTCTGAAGATGCAAGCAGTTGATAATGACAGTAATTAACACTGTAGAAACAAGGTCAAACCCAAGAACATTACCCACTAAAAGTCACTTTCCCGAAAGTCACATCAAAATTGTTTCCTTGGAGTTGCTTAAAAAAAAAAATTAAAAAAAAAAAGAGGCAACTGATGATGAGCTGTTTGAATTATGTAAATGCTCAGGTATCCATGGGGTTTGACCTTTTTGCAGATGTAATTTAGCATTCAAGACACTGTCATCTTGCTGCCAAAGTCAAATTAGATGCTTGCTACTGCAATTGATAGCTGATATCCGATCTCCTTCAAGAACAGGCAGTACAGAAAGGCAGGCAATGCTATTTGCTACAGGAATAGGAAGCTGCATTTTTAAATATAAAGTGGTTTGAAGAGTTTTGGATCCAATTCAGATGAGCAATATGCTTTTATAAAAATATGCACCTGATTCTTCAGGTCATTATACCTCATTTTATGCATCTGCAGTCCTGCAAGACGGCTCTGGGCTCAGTAGCTATCCAGGATTGTCTCACCTTGGGCTTGCTTTGTACCAGTGGAATGGCTCTAGGCCAAACCTGCTCCTAGCTGCAGGAATAGGGGACAGCGATAGCATAGCCATGTTGCCCAGAACTACTGTGTTTCCAACTAGCAGTCAGAGATGGAAGGAGTCCTAGCCCAAGTGAGAGCTTTTTGAGTGATGCCAGAGACTCTACAACTCTCAGCACAGGTGCAAAAAAGGTTTCTGTGCCTGAAGCACGGGGGAGTGATAGAGATGAAGTGCTAAGCTCTGCGCAATCCAAAATCTATGGAGACTACTGATGTCCATAGCATGTGGGCTGTGTACCTTTGTAAACCTTGCTATCTCCATTTGTCAACCTGGTCCCATCTATCTAGCAATAAAAAACAAACAACCCCCCTCTTGTGTTCTGCTGAGAGTTTGGCTGCTTGCCGGAGGTTGCTCCTGTTCCCAGTGTGCCAGGTGGCTGAGCCAATTGCCTTCCCATCAGGTTTGATCCAAATAGCCTCATTGGCCTCCCTTCATACAGAATCAATGTCTGCTATAGTAAATAGAAATGACTCTGAAGAAACACCTGCTCTTTCTGGCTCTCATTTGACCACAGCATCTGAAAAAAGCCTCCTCTGGAGCTGGAGGCAGGTAGCTCACATTAACTCATCTGAATTGGCCTGGTTCGCAGCCCTGCTAAGGTGTTTCTTTTTGCTAAGATCAAAAAGGCTTTCCTAAAGTTGTGGTTGCACAATAACACTTCCTGGCTAGAACAAAGCTGTCCCAAGACTTCTGATCCTTTTCTAGCTTCTGTGCAGCAGCTGAGAGTAGTTTGGGTTCAGATGTACATCTGTCCTTCATACCAGTAAAGCTCTGCTGCTTGCACAGAAAATACAGACAGTAGAAGCTGTCTACTTAGCTGCCTGGCTTGCGTGATTAGAAATGCATTTGCTCCTGTTTTTCGTAGGTATACAAAGGATAACCAAAATGCAGATCTTCAACAGAGCAATTTTAGTGGTTTCCTGTGAGCCTGTGCAAATTGGAAAATTATTATAAAAGAGCAGCAATGAAAAATTAGGCTATATGTTTCTCTGTGACTAGGCTCAGACGAACACCATAGGCTGCTGTTAGTATTTTTCTTCAGCATTAGCCCAGTAATTTCCTAAAGTTGTTCTGTACTTCCACAGGAACAAATGAGAGCTAAAGCTGGCTCCAGATTCTGGCCTGTAATTGCTTCTCTGTTGTTGCCAAAAGTTAACTTCTCATCTGGTGCAAATTGTTACTGTTCAAGTGCTTTCCACCTTGAGCCTTCGGTGCCGCTCTTTCCACCCAAATCCGGCAGAGAATTTGGCCCTTCTATTTTATGATACAAAATGTTTTTCCCTTTCCAAAGGGTTGATTTTGGGGGTGAGGGGTGCTTTGGCCCTAGTTTCTAAATTGGGTTCATGTACTCTGAATCTGGATAAGAGTGCTTAACTGAATCCAGCTGTGTTGCCTTTACTGTTTAATGGTTCAGTTCAAATGCAGGTTTTGTATTTCATGCTTCATTATTTTTTTCTTCCCCATTGTGTGGTGATTTGTAAACTGAAAATGAATTGCACAATGTGTTCCTCCCAGGCATGCAAAGAGGACAAATATTGAAGATAATTTGAAAACTTCTTTCCCCTGTTTGATATGTTTGTAATGTTTGAGTGGTTTTTACAAACCAAGTTCTGACACTTCTTGCTGTTGAGCTCATCTCACTGTGTTCTGAAGTAGAGTTTGGGGAGTTGCTTCCCTCTCCTCTCTCCCAGAGAAATATCCCCCTGGTAAATGATTCTGCCCATCCCTGCTGCTGTGGTCAGGGGAGGGAAGAGCATGTTAGCTGTCCTGAAGTTGGGGGTGACTGTCCTAGCTAATTCCATCCCTGACGTTGGGCCTGCAAGTGTTTCATGTATGGCTTGAGAATATTTAGGGAGGTGCAGAGTCTAAAACTGCCATTGTGTGAGCTTCGGTGTAGGAAGGGAATGTCACAAGACCACAACTGCTGTCTCCTGAAGGACTGTACTTTGAGTTGTTATTAGGGAATCTGCTAAATTTTTTGGGTAAAGTAAATGTTTGTGTTTTTTTCTTAGTAGCTGTAGCTGCTGAGGCACCATGCACCTCTCCAGCTGACTTTATATAGGATGGTATACTCATCATCAATATTTAACTATTAAAATGGGACTTTCATGTTAGGGAAGTATTTCAAATCAGCCAGGTTTTAAAGTGTAAATTGTTTTCACATTTCATCCATTCTGGTGAGTGTTTTCCATTCATCATGGATTTGGAGAGACTCATGTTCAAGCCTTTATATCCTTCCCCCCTTGATCTATTTGAAAGAAAATAACTTGAAAACAAACATTTAGTTGGATTTCAAGAAATGCTTTCTAAAAAGTTAAGCTGAAATGGTGCCTCCACTTTTAAAAGCAAAAAGTCTGTCTTTGTAAAGGGAGGGAAAGAGTTATTTCTCTATTTCTAAGTTGTTAATATCAATGATGTGCTCAAGAGAATAGATGTTCCTTGTGTGCATACAATTAAGGATAGAAATGGGCTTTAAAAGGGAAATGATTGCATCTGTAACTCCATGTGTGAATTAGTTTGTCCCTTGGCAAGAAAAAGACTGTCCAGAGTTACGCAGTGCTGCCAAGTTACAGCTTGCATGGTGAGCATAATGACAGTCAGTGCTGTTTGAGGGATCCCAGTTCCTGGGGAGGTTTTCCAGAAAGGCCAGTAAGTCTTCAGCCTGCCAATGCTGCAGGAAGGTACTGGCAGAGCTGGGGTGGGTCCCGGGTTAACTCTGCTTTACCCACCAGCCATGATTCTTCAGTGCACCAAGAAAGAGTCCGAGTACCCTCCCTTGTTCATGAATCCAGAAGTCTCAAGGCATGCGCTCTTCATAGATGCCGTGGCTGTGATAACACAGTGTTCTTGGAATGTATTAACTTGTCCTGACAAAAAGCCATTAACCAGACAGGCAAGACTGTGTCTTACCCTGTAGCTGTGCCTACAAAGCAGAGGCAGAATAATTTTTACTCATTAAAAACAAACCTTTGAAAACAGCACTGCCTCCCCTCTGCTCAGATGGTCTGCCCAGCACAGAGAGAAAGAAAATGCCAACCCACTGGAAAAAGCAAATGTGCATTTGGGTTTTTTTTCCTCTCCCTGCCAGAGTTAGCAAATGAAGAATGCTACTAGCTTGGCATCTATGCTACATCTACTCATGTTTCTGGAGGTTTGAAACCTTATTTATGAATAAAATAATTTTGTACATATTAGATTTTGCTGCCATTAGCTGGCCCAGTCAGATGGGTCTTTGAAAAACAGAATCCTCTGAAGGGGACAAGAATCTTTTTTTTTTTTTTAGTCCTTGGTGACTGGCCACTCTGCGTTCTGCTCTGTGGCAGTGGATCAGTGTGCCAGTAAATCTGTTTATCAGCTTTGCTGCAAAGAACTTGTGTGACTTCAAACCAACCAAGTAGTATCTCATGAGCTTCTCCCCACTATAGGAACAGGGAAGTAACTTGTCTCCATGTTCTATGAAGGGTGAGCTTTGACTATCTCAGTCACTGCCTTTTACTTGATATCCGAACAGTGTCCCATCATCTTTAAGCAGCACTGTAGCACGCTGATAGACTGGCTAGAAGGTAGAAAGGAGTGCTTTTATCTAGACTTTTCATTCTTCCATGGGCTTGTCTTCATTGAGCAGCAAGTATCTTTTGAGTTTGCTTTTTCATGAAAATTCAAGTGGTGGCATGTTTCTAGAGCAAATAATCAGGAAAGAGCAGGCTGAAAGCTTAAATAGCCACAGGAGGCAAACGATGAATTTGATCATGAGAAATCCCAGCTTGTGTTTCTGCCCATCCCTGCTGCTGTGGTCAGGGGAGGGAAGAGCATGTTAGCTGTCCTGAAGTTGGGGGTGACTGTCCTAGCTAATTCCATCCCTGACGTTGGGCCTGCAAGTGTTTCATGTATGGCTTGAGAATATTTAGGGAGGTGCAGAGTCTAAAACTGCCACTGTGTGAGCTGACTTACACCACACCTGCTTTTTTCCGGTTACCCTCCTAGCTTTGTCTAGGAGTATCAGGCTCCATGAGTAGTATTTTGGATGAAATATCATTTAGATGGGATATATTTTTTTCCCCTGTTTACAAGACACTTTTATCTCAGTGAATGGTTTGACTTCAGCTGACAATATATGGAGGGGAAAATACTAAAGTCAATAAATTCATCATTTGCACGCAATTTAGTCCCCAGTTGATAACTGGCATGCTTCTAAGAGTGAGGCAAAGAACAGCAGTAGCAGAGAAGTAATTAAAAAAAAAAGCTTGCAAAAATGAAATGCTATTTACAGGACTCTGTGCCCATGGTTAATAGTCATTCATGAAATCATGCAATAAAATCTAACAGCACTGTCAGTGCTGTCAGAATGACATTGAAATGTACAAGTAATGTACAGCAGGTTCAGGTGGGACTTAACAATATTTTAGATAAAATTAGGCTTTGTTTTCCTCTTAAAGAGGAGGTAAAATACAGGCTGGAGCAAAGGCAAGGTTGTAGCAGTATTTCTTGAGCAGGCAAAACCAAATGAATTAAGACTTTCTCGCTATTCTGTTCCTTCTAGTGAAAGGATCTAGCCAGTTATGATTTCTTTTTACTAGTGTAAGCTGTATCTCTATTAGGCGGATTCACTAATAAGTTGTTTCAGCAAGCCTGTAAACTGAAGACCAAAGTGAGCTGAAACCTGAAATGCAGAGGTGTCCTAACAATTCGTGGCAATTGCACTGTAGCATACACTTATGGGTTTGTAGCTCTTGATTGTTTCTAGTTTTTGTGGAATGATGTAAATGCTGCTCAAATTTACCATGAATTGAAGGTGGCTTTAGTGGCTGTATATAAAGCCAATGTCATCAATTGGCCCTAAATTGGCAGCAAACCTTAAATATTCAGCTTAATAAATGGGTACTGGCACAGGGACCTCAGGAGGTCCTGTATGCAAAATGCTGAATACGTACCCAGGATGCTGCTAGCAGTGGCTGAGTAGAAAATATTTCTTTCAGACTTTCCGATGTTCACATATACCAGGTTTTGGCTAAACACCACTTTTAGTAAATTAACACTTTAATAAAAAGCTAAAATCGAACTGAGTGAACTTAATTGCCTTAGTGCAGGGATCTTGATCACAAAGACTTCTCCTCACTCAATGGGCTGGATGACTTTAACATTTTTTGGCTTTGGTATTCCTGGTTTTCTCAGCCCACCCTATAAACCATTTCTACATTTGCACTTTTTAAAAGGGTATTACAGTTTGTTCTTGCCATAATGTGTTTATTTTCTCTTCCTTCTAACAGATGTTAAGCAATTAGAGAACATGGCAGAGCAACATATTTATACAAATGAAAGGAAGTGAGGAATAAATGCTCCGAATATTATACTTCCTAATAAGATTAATTCAGTAGCATACAAATGGTAAGCACAGCCTCTGCGGCAAGTGGGCATTTATCAATGACTTGTGTAACACGCAGGATATCTGATTAAGGTAGGGAAGTAACTGTACGCACCCACCCCACGGATCCCAATTTTAAGCCCATACAAATGAGTGGCAGAAAAAGCCCATTGGAAAAGAATGACTGGATAACAAATTGTACAGAATTTAAAACAAAAACACAGAGCGAGTGGTAAGACCAGTTGATGTGTTTTTCTGAGCTCACCATTCCATTACCTACAGTGATGTCACACTGTCTTGTGAAGCTTTTTACTCCTTGAGGCTTGTGCCTATTCAGATGTGCTCTGCTGTAAAATTAGTATTTTACTGTTGCTTGTGTACATTAAGAATTGTTAGTAATCTGAGCCAGTCTTTTTAAGGCATGCATAGCTAAATTTTTCAATTTTTCAATTCCTGGCCCTGGTAGGGAGGTCTTGCAGCAGGTGTGGATCCTGTATTGAGCATGATGGTGGGATGAGTTGGGGGAGAGAGGCTGAGACACTCAGCCCTTCAGCCTCCTACTGCTACATAAGGTGTGAGGCAGTCTGTTGCAAACTGTTTACAATGTGTTAGAACTCTTGGGTGTCGCAGTGAGCTGCTGGAGTAAACCTGCATACGAGCAATTACAGCAAGGAAAGAGATCATCCAGGTAAAGAGCTTTGGAGAGAGCAGAGAGGGGTCAAAAAGTCTCTGCAGCCTGTATGGGTTTGTGTTGCTTCAGAGTGTTGTGTTTGAGTTAGTGTGGTGTGTTAGCTGAAGTCTTGGAAAAGACTTTATGACAAAGACACTTTCCTGGCTTGGGAAGAGTAATGTAGCAGTTCCTGGCAGAACTACAACTTCAAGAAAATTGCAGTGTATCTCCCCATCCCTGAGCTGTGCCAATATATATGAAGATGTGTAGAGAACTGGAACACTTAAGTGACCAGGGTTAAAAATACTCCTTCCCCTCTTCCTTTTTTGGAATCCATGTCAGATTCTTCATAACCAGTGGCAATAAGCTTCTAACAGTTTCTCATTAATGCAAGAAGCTAGCATCAAAATCTTTCTTTATGGGCCAGGAGTTTGGAAGCCAAGTTGGTAGTAAGCTTTCAATTAAAATTCATTTGCTTCAGTTTGAACAAATAAGCTAGAGAAAATAAGAACATTAGAGTTGCATTGATAGCACTAAATTCTGCATAAAAAGTAGGGCTTGGGTTAGAAACCTACTATTTCTCTACAGAAGATACTATAGGAAGTAGGTGGACAAGCCACTGAATTATTAATCCCTCACTGATTTGTCTTTAAGAAAATTATGCTGTCTTGATTTAATTAAAAAAAAAAAAGCTGTTCATCACTAATTGCAGCCTTTGGTAAAATGCTTGTGGGGGAATGTGTACCTAGTTTAGCTAATTGTTCCACAAATAGGCAGATTATAGGACCAATGGGGGAAATTGCACAGATAAGGTAGAAGTCGGTCTTAATAGTCACTGTATAGGGACAAGATGTGTTGGCAGTGAATGTTTGGAAAGGGTTGCTTTGGTGAACAGTTTGTCTCCTTTTTGGTAAGAAGATATGCCATGTAAACATGAATAACTTACATGTGCAATAAACCATCTAGTCTATCTCTTTGCTCGAGGCAGGATCAGCTCTACCTATGTCAACCATCTATACCTTATCTAGGCAGATATTTCATGTAATGTTGATCCTGCCTTAGGGCAGGAGATGGACTAAGTGACCTTTGTAGTTTCCTTCTAGCCTTATATTCTGTGTGTATGTCTAAATGCAGAAGTGGAGTGCTCCATAGATCATGCCAAAAGGAACAGGAAAGCACAGTATGAAAGATTAAAATGTATATAGACTGCTTCCTGCTGTTCACTTCCTCAGCTGGATACTTCCCTCATCCCAGGAGACAAAATCTGCTCTCAGAGGTGAGAGGAGTGCATGTTCAATAAGACACTTAATTTCTGATGAGCCCTGCTTTTGCAGAAGCATCTGTGAAAGATTAACAGGGGCATGTTTCCGAGAGGTGAATATGAAAAGGAGATTAAATTCACATACCAGCATGTTGGATGTGTTCCTAAGGATGTTTCTTCTAACCTTGGGCTATCTCTAACTAACCGTAGTGTTCTGTCAGATGGATTTGCTTGTTAAATAGCATAGACACCCCCCCCATGCAATTGCAGTTAGATTGATAAATATAGACTTGATGTAGTCTGCTCCCTACTAAAAGATTCTAATAGTAAAATATAATTGCCCATGTCTATTTTTGCAAGACAGTGTTTGGAGGGCAATATATAAAGCACAGCTGAGAGACTGAAGGAATTTGAGATGTGGAAACTGGCTTCTGCTTCATCAACATAAATAAACCATCTCAAACTGCTAAGACTTTCTGCTTGTAGTGTTTTTAAGTGTCACAATTCTTAAGGGTATGGGTTCAGAATTTCATGTTTACTTGTTATGCTAGACATACCACATCTTGAATCACAGCACAACATCCCTTACTAGTGTTCTTGTGAGTCCTGTTCCCAGAAGAAAGAAATTCAATTCATCAACACTATTTTGGCATTTTCTTTGGAAGCCTTCTGTCCAGATAATGTGACTCAATTTACACTTTGCAAGAGCTGGGATGGGTGTGCTTCTGCTGAATCACAGAAAAGTCTTGGAGATTGAGAGGAAGTAGGATGGTGGGAGAATAATAAAAAACGAGGTAGTCCTGGATATAGAGAGATGCTTCTTGAACTGTTAATTAAAAGGTAGAAAGTTTTGAGGTTGCTAAGAAGAGGAAGGCTGTCCCTGCTGAAGAGTGGCTGTGAATAGTGGGCAGCGACGCTCTTCATGCAAACAGTTTGACAAAAGTTGTCTGGCCTTGGAGATGCTAATAATATCTGAACATCTCCTGGTTCTTGGGCTAGGCTGCATCTGTGAAGAGCAGAGGTTTCTGGCCAAGCCCTGTCCTCCTTTAGACACCTCTGCTAACCTGTGACTTGCTGCTGCAAACCATAGGCAGCCCAGGACTCCATTGCTCTAGTAACGTCTGCTGGACTTAGGGACCATGATGGGTCCAGCCTGTGGGGGTGATGGTAGAGCACTGACAGGGTATGCTAGCCAGAGAGCTTCCTCCCTCAAAGACGGGCCTGTCTGTATGAGACATCTGTGTGTTTGCTGTTCTTTTTTAGCTAATGCACTTGTGCTTTTAAGCTCAGAGGCCATTTCTTATCTTGGAACGATCCCCCCTCCTCTCCTGTAGGCTCTGAACTGCAGTAATCTCACACGTTAGCAAAAGAATAAACTTTTTAGCCTAGAAAATTGCATTCTCTATCAGTGACATAATCTATTTTGGTTTTTTTTTTCCCCTTTTAAATTGCAATTTTATATGGTAGAAAACTCTTTAATTCTCTTCTGCAAGCTACATATAAAATATAACAGATAGGCAAAATTGTATTATTAAAGCTATCTATTTTTCTTGGCATTCCTGTAATTTAATAAACTGCTTGAGCTCTATTTCTGCAGTTTATGACATCATAAGAATAAAATCTATCCTTTGATTAATAGCTATTCAATCAGTCTCCCCCTCCCCACATTATCTTGACTTTAATGGACTTGGGAACCATGCAAGCTAATTTTGTAGAAGTTTGTTTTGGGTAGCTGGAGCTACAACTCTGGAAAAACTGCAGTGGTAGCAACACAAGCTGTGTGAGACTCTTAGAGGAAAGTGAGAGAAACACTGTTCTGTGCCTGCAGATGAAGGTGGTTTTGTCTCAAAAGTAATATTGCAACTCTAGGTGTCTGCAGCTCCTACAGATGTCTGTTGCATCCTCCAGTTTGTTTTGTCTTTACTGGAGCAGCAAGGGTAGGATTTTTACCCGGGAGGGGGGAGATCTTCATCAAAACTTATTACTACTCAGTGAGGAGTCCTGCAAATCTAATCAGCAGGACAATACAAGGGCATATTTGAAAGGGAAAGAACTGTTGTGTTTAAAGCCAGGAGCTGCAATGGCTTCAGGCCTGTTCCAGCAGGTAACGAACACAGCAGTTCTAGAGAATCGGATAATGCCGATTGTGGTTTTGCGTACTAAAAAATAATGCAAGTTATTGTATATGTAAACAAATACTTTCACGATACAGAATCATTGTAAAGTAATATAAATTGCAAAATGAAATTGCTTCGTCCTTTACAGTGAAGGAAGATGACCTAGGGCAAAAGAGGTGAATTGTGTTTTGATAAGATTATCTATAATAATGGTAGGAGACAGGCAAGAAGGTTTTTACAGCCCCTGATACAAGGTTTCCATTTTCATTGTCATCCCATCTGTAAGTAATTGGGATCAATAGAACTTGAACATGAATCTTGAGATTTTTGAAGGAATTCAGGTAAGCTTAGACTATTCAAAAACACTTTTGAGGATACAAAGGCTAAAGAAAGGGAGAGAGGGGAAACTGTTATATGCTCAGCTAGGCTCTGGGTTTCTGACTTACATAGGCTTGATGAGTCTTGAAATAAGTTTATTTTTGTTACGGCGGCATTCATTATGTGTGTCAGTTCTCTGAAAAGCTGTATGAAGCTTGTCTTGGGGACTTGGATCAAAAGCAATAAGGCTGACCTGGGACATGAGTGTTGCTTCAGAAGAGCAGCATAATAATCCAGGTAGGAGTTTGGGACGGTGGGGGCATGTACATGCTGCTTGTACTTTCAGATTTTGTAAAGCTCTGAAGTTCTGCCTGGATCAGAGGTGCAGCTGGGCTGACTCCACCATGACCATCACCATGCTGGGCCTGTGTTGCAATGTGAGACTCTCAAAAACAGCAGCATAACAGATTATTTTTAACATTCATAACTAGTTTTGGTTTTAGTTTTGGTTAGTTGATTGCCTGAGAAGGATATAGTGTGCAGTTGAGTGTAGGCCACAATAGAGCTTCTACATCTGTTCTTTTCTGAGACTTCATTAAAGCACTGTATAAATCTGCTGTCTAAAACTTTTGTAGGTATGTGGAAGAATAGGACCACTAAGAAGGTGTCTTGTAATAAATCAGTAAATGGTGAAGAGTCAACAAGATTAAAATGAAACTGACCCTTTTTAAGAAGGGTTGCTCTTCTGAGACTATGTTGTGTTAAATACATGCAAGAAGGGCACTGGAGGTTCATAGCAATGCCGTGTCACGGATGACCTGTATTCCCAACAAGCTGCCTTTGTGGCACTGAACGTTACCTGTAGTACTCTTACTGTGAGTGGCATATTATGGGACTTCAAAGATCTTGGAACAAATCCCTTGGGTCAAAGCAGTGCAGATGTTTTGCATGGATTTGGATTATTCTGTGAGTGAGCTGAATGTGGAAAGGGAGGCAAATTTTCTGTCAGGAGCCAATATGGCTTGTTAGAGCAAAGGACTGGCACTGATCCTTCTGCTTTCTCTTCCCAGATTTGCTGCTGAGAACACAAACTTTGCCAGTCAGAACCACCTTTACATTTGAGTCTCCTGGTTGGGGAAGCTGGGAGCAGTGATGCTTCTCCTCTAGGATGTGGTAGTGCAGCTTCAGCCTTGTGCATGGAAGTTGGGGGCAGGAAATGCGACCCCAGCCCATCATCATCAGGGCCATTTGACATGTTGGAGTGAGATAGAAATTCAGGTTGCCTGATGATGCTCCAGCTGTTGAAGTATTTCATGGTCTGTCATGCCCTTAGCCTCAATCCTTTTCCTGGTGAAAAGAGCTATTTCTACCACTATAATGAGGGGGAAATCAGGGTAGCCTGGGCAAAGTCTTACCTACAGTCATGCTATGACTGTGCAGAAGACTAGAGCCTTGAAACTGTAGCTTCACATGCTGATATCTGAACTGTTCCTTATTTCCCTTTGTCTCAGTCTTTCTCCTTGCTCATATTGACTGTTTATGAGCTATAGAGTGCTCTAGAAAATAACCAGCTGTTTTGTTAAGTGGATTTGGCCTATCTTTCAAGTTGACAGACGATTTTTATTATGTACTATTACTTAATGAACTCTTTTGTGGCAAATGTAATTCAATACAGATTCTGATTCCCAGTTTGTCATCAGTTCTTTTATAAAGGAAGAAAAATGGAAAAGGGCTTGATGATTCCTTTATCTTGTTATGCTAATTGCATTAGGAATATTGGAGAAAAACAGCCAGTGGATTTAACAGCAGAAAAATCCAAGCTTCTTTTCTACTTAACGAAAATGGGAATTTACTGCAGCAGAATGTATCTGACTTTAGCCAAAGCAAATTCTGATCCAAGTTTAGGTTTTGAAAAACATAAGTAAGTAATTTTTTTGTTATGTAAAATTCCTTTTGAAAGGAAACCTCTAATGGACATAATGGAGGATATGGAGAGTGTGTTGCAAGAAGAACCGGGAAGAAGTCAGGACTGACTTAGGAAAGAAATAAGGGTTTGGCCAGGGAGCTGCATGTGACATCAAGTAGTAATGGGATGCACTGGAAGGGAGTTGCAAAAAGGGTCAAGCTAGAGGGAAAGTATGTGAATTTTGTGTCCTCTAGATACTGGTTTTTGTTCTTAAGAATTTGTTTGACTGCCTACTTTTAGTGCCCTTAAACTGGATGGATGAAATCCTTGAGTTCTCATTTCCCAGAATTCAACTTTTTATTTGTAAAGTGGGGATAATTTCCCTTTCCTGCCTCTTAGAGGTTTGGGAGAAGTGTCCTGTGAAAAGCTGGAACTGGATTTCTTAGTATGAGCAGAAAGCTCCTGAGAACTAGAATACTTCTGTAGCTATATATGGGGCCCACAGCCACGTTTGAATAATAGGGAAGGAAGAAAAATGTTGACAAGCATCTTCATTAGGTGTCTTTGATCCTGTGCTGAAAACAAGGCAAGCATTTTGGGTATTATTTGGCAGCAATCCTGCCTTAGTGTGTTAGTGTTATTGACAGAGGGATATGGCTGGGGTTTAGACCACTTGTGCCTTAATGATCCTGTGGCCTCATTCCTCAGGGGACCCTGGAGGTAGCTCATTTTTGCATCTTGGCTGATCTTCAGTTCCCTGAAGGGATCACGCAGATTTCTAGCCTGAGCTGTGGTGCAATAGTGATATATCTGGTTCAGGTTACTTGTCACTAACAAATCATGGTGAAATGCCAAAAGTGGTCTCTATACTAGTGTGTCCCTTCTGCTGGTCTTCTTGGATATGAGGTGTGTTGGAACTCTTAAGATCATTGTTGCTGACGCTGGTGAGAGTTTGTAAGCAATATATGGGCTTTGGCTTTGATTTCTCTTGCCTGCCTTGGTGTTACTTTAACAGTCTTTCAGATTGTGTTATGTTATCAACCTGTCACCTTACCCACAAGGCAAGGAGAGTGAAGAATGTTGGTGCTGTGTGGAAACACTAGAAGTTCCTAATTGCTTGTCTAATTTATCTTAGTTCAAATTTTGGCCTACAGCAGTATGTGGAGAGAAAAAAGGGCTAGTGGGCACATCTTGCCAAAGCATGAATTTCTTACTATAAATTGTCCTAGATCACCTCAGCCTTCTGGGTAACCCAAAGTAGGTGTTGATGCAGTGTGGAAAGAGGAACAGTGAGAAGAGGAGTAAACTAGTTAAAATGTCACCTGAAGGATCACTGTAAGATTGTTTATCAACCTTACAAGAGTAAACATACTCTGTATGAATTCTTTACTAGCTTCTGCTAAGTCTACACAACTAAGTTATACTATTTACGTTCAACAGGATTAAAGGGAAAGAGCAGCTAAATTTTTTTTGAAGTTACAAGATTAGTTTTATTTACTGGAAGGAGAGAAAAAAATCTGGTGTTTGTGTATCTTGGGCCAAGTCTAAAGCTCAGTAAATGGAAGGATGCCTCATCTTTTGATTAAATTATGAGCCACTATTGAAGTCTGTCCTCTTACAAAGTGCTTTGACCACCTGCAGAGGTTAAGCATATTTGGTCCCAGGAATGAATGGTGCTCTGCATTTTGTGTAGGACCTGTAACTACTTGCGAAATACCCAAGCTTTTGTTAGCAATGTAAAGAGTTAATTTCACATCTTGTATGGGTGCAATATCCTTCTTAAGCAAAGGATAAATAAGTCTTGAATTTAAGAGCAGACTGACTTGCATACTACTGGGTATAGGGCTGGATGATTACAAACTGTCAGATCTTTGTGAGCGAGACTTATTCGCTAGTTTTAAGGCTGGGAGAGACTTCTGTGGTAATTTCTTCTGACGTGTATCATGTGGGCTGTAGAATCCCATCTAATCACTCTTCTACTTCTAACCCAGCAAACTGGCTGAAATATAGCAGACAGATTGCCATAGTCGTTGTCTAGAGGAAGCCTTGCTGCTCTGGGTTTGCAGTAATGGTGCAGGCTCCAGAGGAAGCAGAAGCTATTTGGCAGGGGCAAAGGCTCATTGTCAAAAGTTAGATCCTTGAAACTTCTGTGTTAAATAACCAAGGGAATATAGTTAAACAGGATTCTCCATACAAGCTTTATGGCTTGATCGTCTTTAACAGTAAAAGTCAGATTACTATCTGGATTAGCATTAGAGTTTGAGGTAATAAGACAGGAACATGTCATGCATGGAGCTGCACCATCCAGCTATTGAATGTAATTGTGTTAATCTTGCTTTGAATATACAACTGAAGTTACCAGCTCTGAAATCTGCGGCCAAGACTCTTTTCTATCAACAATCTTTATTACATCAACACTCAATTCTAAGCAGCTCAGGCATTTGTCATAGATAAAACATTTTTGTCTCCATCTTCCAAAACAAAAAAAAAGCCCCTTCTTATTCTGTCATCCTAAAAAAAAATTATTTCAGATGAATTGTCATGCAGCTATTTCTTACCATATGAATCACAGGGGATTATTCTAGATGGAAATGTTCACTTTGGGGAAAATGCCAAATCCTTACAGGACCCTAAGATTTATAATAAATAGATAGCAGGTTTTTCTCTGAATACTAGGATAGGAAAACTGGGTTCACTTAAAATTTTACATAGCTGTCACTGGAAAAGTAGTTGAGGCTAGTTGTCACAGCTCCTCCAGGTGTAGAACTAAACCTAAAACAGAAAATGAAATTTAGTCAAGCTTCAGGAGATTACATTTAACTTCCAAATAACTTCTTTTTCTTCCTAACAATGGAGCTCTTAGAAGCATTTATCTGTTTGTTTTTGGGGTTTTTTTTTGTGGGGGGGTTTTTTTTATGTGTAATATGGTTTCTGGGAAGGGGATCGGGGGGGGGGGGAAGTATGTGCTATTCCTGCCTATCCCATCAGCATTTAACAAAAGATGATATATAAAACTTGAATCTCTGGAGATTATTTTACCAGACACTTGGAATATGTTGATTTTGCCTATGGTTTTTATAGAAAGGTATCAAAATTAATCCTTAATTAAAAAACATTAAACATTAAACTTAAAACATTTACTTTTTGTAAATTTAAAGTGTTTATATTTTCTATCCATAATATTGATTGGAAGTTGTAGGTGGTATCTCCTGCAGCACAGTGTTTCAGCTTCATTCACCCAAAATTAATTACTCTGGTTTTGTATCAAAATTATTTTAGAATTTATAGTAAATCTTGTCTTTTGTTCAGATTTGGAATTTGGTGAGAATGTAACTGGGAAACCCAACTGCCAATTAAATCTTTAGCTCTGTGCAAGTTTACAGCAACTAACAAACTCTCCCTAAAGTACTGAAAAAATAGAAAGCAAATCTCCATGGCCATACCATAGGAAGGAGAAAAAGGATACTGGATCCCATCGCCTGCAATTGGTGATAGATCTGGGATGTTGCTGGATAGTGTAGGTGGGGTCCTCTGCTGGTATGGATAACCAGGCTGAACCAGAGCGATGTAGTTCAACATTGGGGTGTAAGGTGGCTGGAAAATCTGCTGTGGGCTGTATGGAGCTACCTGGGGAGGAAAAAGAAATAGCATATGTATTTAAAAAAAAAAAAGTGGGACAGGAATACTGATAAGACAGTAACCCCATAAATGGAAACTGCAGTTGTGGAAAATATCTTTTCAGACACATACAGTGATCTCTCCCAATTTTATACAAAAGTAGAGCATAAGCAATAGAAGTTTTCATTTAGAGGCTCAAGGCCACCTCTTGAGCTATGTGGAGCATATAGTGCTCCAGCAAACTCTAACTTATACCAGTTCAGCATCTTGTCCCCAAATCTATTTTTGTGATGGCACCAATGTCAATCTTGGCACATAACAAACTGCTCTGACCAACCTATTGTGCTTAGCATCCATGTTCTGCAAATTAAAGCATATTCATAACAGTTTAAACACACCTGTCTTGAATAGCATCCAAAGGAAGGGTGCAGAGCTTGCTGATACGGGATCCTTGCTCTCTGATGATATGGACCCTGTCAAGCATACGTAAGGCATGATTTTTAAAATGGTCTGAGTCGGTCCATTAATTACTTCTGTGTACGCTTTTTAGGGGAATGTTATGCTCAAAGAAACGAGGTTGTGATAAGTGTATTTCTTAGTTTTGGGTAGAAGTCTTTGTCTCCCTAAGTCTGAGACCTCCAGAATAGGAGTCTGCTTTCCACTCTAGCTTCTATTCTGCCTGGGGGAAAATTCAGTTCCCTGTTGACTGCTGAGAGGTGGATGGACTGAGTGCTCATTTTATGCTAAGTAGGTATCTGTGTGCTAAATAATCATTGACTTAATGGAAAAAGTGAAAATTCTTGGCTTGTAAGCTTCCAAAGGAGCTCAGTCTGGCAAAACACATGTGCTGTGGGTCATGTGTCTCCATCCTCTGCCTCTTTATAACAGGCTGGTGACAACTTTTGACAGCTTATAGGATGAACTGAGTCCTGCTAGAGAACCATAGCTTTGTTTCCGGTGTGGTTTTTCTGAGTTGCCTGGTTTTTTTTTTTTTGGCAGAATCAAAGGGAACTAGGGGAGCATAGCCCATAGAGCCATGGCTACATGGGATTCCCAGTATTCATTATTTCTTTCAACTTGAGCATTGAGCTTCTTCCTAACCTTAGCTGGCTTTTTTACTTTGATATGAGGTCCTGTTTCACTAGATTAAGAAAGCAGTATGCCAGTCTGTAAACAGCAATCACATGAAATATTTGTAATGAATTACTAGGTCAAAATGTTTATAAATACAAGATAAAATATTTGTAAATACAAGATAAAACCAGAAACTAATGAAGGCTGAGAGAGGTCAACATTCAGTATCTGTGTCAATAATACCTTATCCTTTGATATCATCACAACCATCTCGGAGAACTGCATTACATGTGCTGTTAAAGCTTTGTTTATGACCCAAAGCCACTTAATATAACTTACTATAGTAAGGTAGCAATCTGGTTTCTTACTCTACCTTACAAATCAGAAAGCAGCTGTCAGAATAGGATAGTGCCCTGAGTCTGTCAATATAGGCCTAGGAGTGTTCTACTATCTTCTCACAAAATGTGGGTCTGTTTTATGTTACCTGAAACTGTGGAAAGTTTGAATGGTTGGGGAAGGTGAGAAGTGGAGGGAAGTTCAGACTCTGCCACACTGGCTGATTTAACGCTGTGCTCATTGAAGTAGTAGAAAAGCCTGAAGTACTTGCATTGTATTTAACGTTTTTTTTATCCAATGTTGCAGTAGTTACTGTAAAACAAAACAAGGTTAAAATTATTAATAAACATGTATTTTCTTCATTAATCTGTAGAACATTTGCAATTAAGAGGATGTGCTTTGCCTGGGAGCAAAATCTGTTTCAGATATCTGTTACTTTTACAGGCTATAGTTCTGTAACACAGAGACCCAAATTCAGCAATTAGCAGTTCAAATTCACTTGGAGGGCTATCAAACTCTGACCCACAGTACCTGGAATAAAGCTAATTGCCTGAGCCATAAGAAGGAATGAAATTGTAAGAATAGAACAAGAACCTTTGCCCAAAGTTCAAAACTCTCTGAGATAAGGAAGTTACAACAGAGAGTAAGTTGATTGTGTCTTAAGTCTCCAGACTGATAAATCTAGTCCAGAAGCTTAAATGGTAGATCTGGACATGCACCATTGTTTTTGTCTATTCTAAGATGCTTCAAGGAATGTAGTTATCAATACTCTCTGGAAATCAGGATCTTTTAAATGTCTTATACTGGGAACCCAAAAATTATGACATTACAAAATAAAAAAAAAAAAACACCCCAACAAAAAAACCCCAACAACCCAAAAAACTCCACCCCAAACCCCAAAAAATAGCTTCTAGAAAATACTGACTAAATACATAAATCTCTACTCTATTTCAACATGTGAGAAGGACATTGGATAGGTGGTAGTTAGAGGAGAGAGAGATACCAGCATTCTAGTATAAAATAAGAATTCTCAAATGGAAAAGATTAGTTCAGTAGCTTTCAGTCTGTTGCACGAGGCTTGGAAAGGATATCACCATAGAGTAAATGCTGCAGGGATGCCTGACCAGCTCCTGTGACTTGCTTTTCAACAGCTTCTGCTTTGTCTTGGTTTTCCCGTGACTCCCAGATGATGTTCAAGGACCATGCCCAGATCCATACCTGGATTCTTTGTGACTACATCAGAATCAGTTTTGGAGCAAATCTTGGCAAATGGTGGGAGCTGCTGCTTCTGTCCTGTGGCTTGACTTTCTGTTGCTGTTGTTGATGACACAGCTGTACTGGCAGAGCTGAACATGCTATTCTGTATGAACTCCTTCACTACCTTTGTTTCCTCAGCACCTTTGGCAGTGTCTGTGTATTTCAGTAGAAATGGCGTTTCTAGCTTGCTGCCCTCCATGTTGCGAGCTGTCACACTGCCATCCTCCAGCCTCTTGGAATTCTTGTGGGGTTTTGCTGAACACAGAAGGCTAGTGATAACGGATTTAGCAGAAAGCTGAGCATCACAGAGAGCTCTTAATTTCATCTCCCTTTCTCTGTTTCCAATCATTGCTCTGTATATACTTTCGAGTCCTTCTGGTTCATCTAGCAAGTAGTTGCTGTAAGAAAGTGGAATATGGCTGCTGTTAAAGGAGGTTTGACTTAAAATTGAGCTACTTTTTTTGACTCCTCCTAAACCTTGCATTTCTATCTCTTAGTGTTCTATGTAAGACTCAAGTATTCCTTCTTAACCTGAATTAAAATGTCATCTTTGACATTGTTCTTTTCCAAAGAACTACATAAAAGGGGAGAAAAAATTTAACTTAGTTAATACATCTGTCCAAGAATAACTGAAGCGAAGCTGGATGACAGCATTATAGGTGTGCAAAGAGTGATTATCGAATATATGCTTAAAATATTTGTGGGTCAAAATATATTTTGATTGTAAGCAAAAATCTAAGGTTTGTGTCAAACAAGATGATTCTTTGCTGGCACTGGGTGTAAAGGAGTTAAACATGCTTTGAGCTGGGTTACACTTGCCATGAGGAAGAACTAAATGGCTCCCTGTGCCATAGTATTAGAGCAGTTGGTAATCATGATTGAAGTTATCCTCACAACAGTTTGTAAAGTGAGAAGCCTTACTTCAGTTACACAGCTAAGCCCTGTGGTGGTTTTCATGTCATCTATCAAAGATGATAAATTTAACCCCATGATTCTGGACATGAAAAGAGTTTTCGGAATTGTATGCTTTGTATCCCAGTGTCCCTAATGGGAAGAACCTTGTTTGTTCTCCAGCTTTGCACGGTTTCAACTTTCAGGGCTCAGTGGATCTTAAATCTTTGCAGGGTGAGGGCCTGAATTTCCTTGGACTTAACTGTCACTGCAATTCATTTATCACCTGTAAGGCCTTAACAGGGCTGGGTGTTGTAGTATTTGTAGCTCATTAGCCATCTTTCATATAGGGAGGTAAGACTGTCAGGTGGTTTAATCTGTAGGGTGCATCACAAAGCACCTCTGTACCCCCCCCAGTGTCCTCTGGGACCTTACAGTGGGACTGCTGTCAAAGCTGAACAATTTTGTGTTCTTTTAAGGCACACCTAAGTGCCTATAATGGTTACCTGCTCAAAATACCAATTAGTGCCTACTGTGGTTACCTACTGAAAACACTGATTTAAATTCCAGTTTGCTCTTTCACATCCAAATATGTTCAATAACTTAATGTATTATCAATTTACTCTTCTTAGCTTGAGGGAAAGACTGATGCTCTGTGCATGCACTATATAGATACATATATGGTTCACAAACAGCCAAAATTAGGAAATTCTAAATTGTAAATGTATCTAATTATGTCTAATCATAGGATCACTATAATTAGTAGGATGCTGCTTCCCCCCTATTTTTAAAGAACATAGATATTCTCTAACAAAAACCTCAACAGATTTATACTGTGGATATGAAAATAGAAAATTGCTAGGCTATTTCTGAGTACAGCTTATTTCATACAACTTTTCACCCTGTCTTTCAGTGGGATTCTGGTCTCTGACGGCTTCACAGGCTGCAGCCCTGATTGTGCAACTTCTTACTCAAATCTTGTATTTTTTTGGGCCCTCTCTTAGGGCTTTGCACAGCCTGTTGGCATATGTGTCCTGACTATAGTTGGAAAGACTTAGAGTTGAGGTAGCAACTATGCTTCTTGTCTCTCTTGTACTTGCACATCAGGTTACTGGAGTCCTGTGTTTGAATATGTTTGAAGATGTGAATGCAGCATGTCATCTTCCTAGCTCTGATACTTGCCTATGAAGCTTTGCCCTCTTCTCATGGAAGATTATAAGCTCCTTTATGTTGATAAATAGTGATATCCTCAACAAAAAAAGTTCTTCCTGTCACCGCCTGCTCTGGGTGTTCTCAATAATTTGCTCTTCTGTATCCAAATGCTCCAGAACAAAACCAGGAAGGTGAAACTTGAAGGTAACTGCAGGTTGTGTGGGCTAGAAATCATGTTGGTTAGTCTGGCCTTGCTGCAATAGACTTACTGCTAAAGACCAGATCTATATTCCTCTAAGAGTAAAATGTGTTACTAAAGAATACAATTAAGATTGTTAGTAGTTCATAGTTCTTCACTGGTTTGTGTGATGCCTTCTTTCCTAAGACTTCTTAGCAACTGGCAGGACCAAAATATGTGGCTAACTGAACATGTGCTAATTATAAAGATACTTCAGCTGTATAATTTAACCTACCACTATAGGCAACTCCATGGGCTTCACTGGTTATTCTTGGTTTACCTGGTTTCCCTCTTCCTGCATTTATTCTGGAGACTTCTAAGGTTTTGGCTTATTTAGGATATGGAGGAGAAAAGAAAGGAGCCAGGACACCAAGATGTAATTCCTAAGTTTCTACCTGACATAGTTTTAGGTACTTCCCCTTTAGTGCCTCCATGTCTTAGTCTGTAAAATTATCTATCTATTTCCTCATGTGTGAAATTATCTTTTTAAAGATGAAATAACTGTTTATACTCTTTCATGTACCAAGCAAGATGGGCCATGTTTTGTTTGGACTTCTAAGTGCTGGACGTGTGCTAATGCTTGCTGATTTTTAGCTGGATTTATACATTTTACTTTTTCTGTTTCAGGAGCATACAGTAAATATTATCCTATTAGTCTGAAGAGCATGCTTCCCTCTCTTACCATTATTTGTCCTGTGAAACATGATTTAGCATAAATTTTTCTGTGCTAAATTCAGCTTTTCTTTGTAAAGATCAGCTGTTTACAGTAGCTTCCTTATAACACTTTAATTTTCGATTTTGCTCCTTTGAATGCTGCTTTCACTTCTTCCTGTAAATATTTTGATGTGTGTGGCTGTTTTTCTTTAAATGTTGTGGGGAAGCAAATGCAGCAGCTGCTTATGGTGCTTCAGAATTTGAAGTAGTCAGATTTCATGGGACACACTTTTTCCAAAGAAAACTGGTTATAGTGGAAAAGGTGGGAATAATTTGCCTCATTAGGAGGCTGTCAGACAGCAATTGATGTACCCTGTGCCCTAGGCTTTCATTTCAACAGGTTACAAAAGCCTAGTTCAGAGAGGTGCAAAAAGGAAAGCAGCAGCCTTTTATCACTGGAGCTTGGGCAACACTTAAAAATCACTTACTTGGTCTGGGAGTTGATGCTGTCTCTTCGAAGGGTCCCTGACAGGTCTGGGCAGAGAACAGGCTGCAGCGCTGGCACCAATGATGGGGGCTGCAGCTCTTCAGAGAGCCGTTGAACACGTTTCCAGATCTCATGGCAGGCCTCGTCCAAGCTATCCTGGGGAGTGTTGTTGTGGATCCAGATGTGCCTAGGGAAAGGTCCCAGTGGGAACGGACCTTCAGATGTTGGAGCTGAAAACGTGTTCTTACCAGGGAGCATCTTTCAGCCTCTTCGCATTCACAAACTGTCTTTTTGAAAGAGGTGGTTTGTGTTGGTAATGAAGAACCGTGGCAACCGTGGAACCATGGGGTCTGGCAGCTGGCAGGAAGGGTAACAGCTGGAAACGTCCACTGGGCTTCCAGCAGCAGGAATGGAAATGGCAGCGTTGTGTCCTTTCACATGGTTGAGAGCGTTCTCTGGCATAAATCTCTAAATAGACTCCAGTCTTCAGCATTCAACTGTCCCTGCCTCCCTGCTGTGTTGCTTCTCGTGTGTCTGCAGGTGGCTAAGCCCTATGGAGCACACAGGGGACTGTCTCTCTGGTCCTTTTCCTTTCTCTTGCCCTCAGCCCGTCATCTTTCCACTGTCATGAGATGAAGAGCAGAGGCCTCGTGTGAGGGAAGCAGTGCAGACAGAAGGGGTGTTCCTGCTTTAGTGTTTACTCTTATTTTGCGGCAGCCCAAAGAGGAGGAGCAGCATCCCTGTCTGAGGCCCATCTAGCAACACGTTTCATCCCTGCTCAAGCAGTTTGTGTCCCTGAAACTCTTCACAGCCCACTGTAGATCCACCCTCCACAGCAAGTTGCACAGAGTTCTGCTCTGTCAGGAGATAAGAGGAGGAGGGACTAATTTTTGACTTGCATGTCTCTTTTTTTCTACTTGGCTGCCTTCTGTTCATGCTGTGAACATCTTTGAGTCTGTGTGCCACCTAGGTTAGCTGGGCCCACGGGGCTGCTGCTACTGCAGTATTTCCAGTCATGTGCTTCTGTAACTTTTCCATGTCTCCAGAAGCACGGTGGCACTTCTGCCCCTCTGTGATGGAAGGGGAGAATATCTTCAGCCATCCTGTAGCCATTCCACTGCCATGGAAAAAGAACCTGTTCTTGGTTTTGGAGCTTGCATATTTTTCAGCATCAGGGCTACAAAATTATGCTTTGGGTGCAAATTCTTTTCATCATCCTCTGTGATGTTTGGGTGCTGGGTTATAAAACTTGATCTAGGTATGAAAATACAAGGCAAAGTATTTTTTTAACTATAAAATATGTGCACACCTTCAGAGCAACAGCTGTGTATTGAATTCTATGCTACCAAAATCATTACACTGTACACTAAGATCTTGGCCCTGCACTTACCTCCTTTCAGATAACCCAGAACTGGACTTTCCTGTCATGTAAGTTAAATAGTGACTCCAGTTTCTTGCTAATAGAGATATTATTCATTATTATGCCTGGATAAATGCTCTTTTCCCCCCCCAATAGTGATAATATGTGGTTAAGAGAGAATAAATGAAATAAATTCTGTGGCATTTACTAAGATGTTTTGGGTTTTTTTCCCCCCTTTTTTCCCCCTATACCAAATTACTAATTGTGGTACTTAAAATTTTAGGGAACATGATCATGCTCCCAGTGTGAATGCCTTCTATAGTTCCTCATATCACCAGAGCAGTTGTATTTGTGAGCCAGGGTACTGTCTGCATTCTTTGGAGCATGATGCATGTAGGAGAAAGGAGGGAGAGAGAAAGAGAAGAACCTTATGGATGTGGCTTTGTGTCAAAACTAGAGGGAAAATTAGGTTTTGGCACTCTGTTTTAGTCCTTGTTTTTTGTAAGAGTCTGTTCCTCTTCCTCCAGGAAGGTATTGTGAGGACTTAGTTCACGCCTGTGAATTGCTCTCGCCTCCATGGGTTGAACTGGAACTCGGGGATGTTGCAATCGCTGTTATTTATTTTATTTGGAGGAATCACAAAATAGATCAGACTGTTTCGGCAGGGAGGGTGAGGTACTGTGTGATAAATGGAATATAAAAAAGTCGGCTAAATATCTGCAGAGAATGGGGAAGGCAGTGGAGTGGAAGGCAGCAGACTCATTTCAGCCTGGGCTCTGGCTGCGGGTGGCAGTGCAGAGCAGAATTTGTCTCCTGGTGGGTGCTTCCACTGAAGACAGGATTTCTCTTTTAGTAGAGAGGTAATTTTGCAAGGTGAGAAGTGAAGTGGGTGGTAGGGGTTAGAAATGGGCTGTTAACCAGAACCTGCAAATGCCTCCTTGTTAGAGATAGGTTGTCATCAAAGAAGAGGGTGATTGCAATGATGGTTTCTGCTGTATTCATTAGTCTTGTCCATTTAGCAAATAAATGCAGGTGTTTTGTGAGAGTCAGACCCTAAACCTTAGTGGTTTTGAGAAGGAGACTTACTTGGGAGGAAACCCTTGATTTGAGATAGATATGATTTTATTAACTAGGAATAAAGTGGGATTGTATCTCCTCAATGACTTTATTATGTCTGTGGATTGTTCTTGATGCAGGGCTAGCTGACTTTGGCTCAGCCTATACCCTGCTGGTGTGCAGCAACTGAGTCACATCTTCAGCTGAATGCAATTTTGGGATGGGGGGGATTCTTTGAGGTGAATAGCTGTATAAGGGAAAACCAATGTATGGAGCTGTGAAATGTGGTACCCTGTTCTCTGATCCTTTTGTATTTGGATCTGTGCCTTTGAACAATAAGGTCTATTTGAATAGGACACTGCATTTTAAGCAGACATAAAGCAACTCTTTCATGTAACAGCCCTGGTTGCCTTGGCTCTTGGCATCGGTTCACAATGTAGGCAGTGGAAGGATTGAAATGCAGAGGGGACACAGGGAAAGTGAGTGAGAAAGAGGATTGATTTGAGGGTGGAGGGACAGATTTGCAAGCCCTCGATATAATTTGTTTTTTAGCTGTCAAATAAGCTCATTCAAGGCAACCGGAACAAGACCGAAGAAGGGGGTTTTGCAGCAAGAAACTGCAGCAAATGCAAAACACTAAGGCAGGGGGATGGGTGGCGAGTTGAGCCACCCGCCCTGCTGGCCGCACGGCCGGGCGAGCCGGGGTGCCGGAGCGGCGGGGCTCGGCCCCGGCCCCCGCCCGCCGCGGGCAGCGGCAGCTCCGACTGCTGGGCGCGGGGCCCCGCCGCCTCCCCCCTCCCCGTCTCGGCGTCCCTCGGGGGGAGGGAGGGGCGGCAACAGGAGGGGAAGAAAGGCGGGGGGGTAGAGCTGGAGAGCGGGATCTGGGTCTGGTGAACACCCCTCCTCGGCAGCCAGGACCAGTGCTTCTGGGAGAGGGGCTGCTCCTTGTCTGTCACCCCAAAAGGGAAACACTGAAGTAGGTTCTTGCCGGGAAGGGGGGGAGGATATTTGAGGATGTCTTCCCCCCCCCCCAAGCTTTGGTGTCGTGTTCGAGTTATTTTTCTTGTCCATAGATCTGAGCATCATTGCCATGATAATTAAGTTCCTGAATGTGGCTTTAACGGACTGCATTTTTTCCCCATCTTGTGTGCAGCTACAGGGACAAATGTACTAATACATGTTTAAAATATAAAAAAAGTGGTGGCGGAGGAGAAATACCACTGTTGCCAGCCCTCTGAAGGGGCAACAGCACTACAGCCAAGTATGCCCCTTGGCTCGGTGGAGGGGGCAAAGCCAGTGCAGCCTTTCCCACCTCCAGAATACCCTCTCCTGAACCAGTCCCACCAGTGTTGCTCTATTGCTGGGATCTGTACTGCGAGGGCAAGTCGCAGACTGGGGGGTGCTCTCTTATGATCTCTCTTGTTTGTAACAAAATTTGCTTTATCACAAAAATTGTGTCGGTATCATCAAGTTGTTTACAGAGGCTCGGAGAAGGGGTGGGGGCGCGGCGGGAGGAGGCTGCGTTGCTCTGGCAGATGTCTTAATAGCGGAGATGCTGCCTGTGTCTGTATGTGTGCATACTATGCTGTGTTCCGTGCAAAATGAGGGGCTGTGGGACTTACTCCTATACAAGAAACCTGTAGTGTGTATTAAAAATAAATACAATCCTAAAGCATAATCTGTGGTTTGTGGGTGCTGGTGGGAGGATTGTGCTGGGTTGGGGAAGCAGAACTGAGGCAGATCTATTCGGTGGCTACACAGCAGCCCCTCACCACAACACCCGTGCCCTCTCCCCTCCCCAGCATTTAGTGAAAAGGAGAACAAAGATATGGGAAGGATTAATCAACTGGCTAATAAAAAAGTATAAATCCCTGGGGACTGTGTGCTGCTAATGCTGAGGAGCTGGCGCTGAGACAGCCACCAGGAGGGACGAGCCAGCCCTCCTCTCCTTTCCTTGCCTCTCCTCTCCCCGAGCTGCTGCCACACTTGGTTCATTCCAGCTGCAGAAGCTCAGAGCCTTCCATGCGGTGGGATTTTTTTTTTTTCTGGGCTGAAAAAAAATAATAATAATAAAAAAAAATCACAAGCCTGACCTGCTTTTCCCCCCCCTTTCCTTTCTTCTCTTCATCCAGCCGAGCCAAGGACTATCCCAGTCGCAAAGGGGAAGAAAAAGGGGGGAAAACCCAACAACAACAACCAATCCCCAGCACGCCCCATTCCTGCTGCCCTTTGACATGCAACCTTCTTTGGGATGGGACAAGCCGGGATGCAGCTGTGGCTTTGGAAGGAACTGGGGAAAATTGGGGATCTTTGCTCTCATGACGGTGGAAGTGAGCTCCTGGAGCCGGGTGCTGCTGCTCTCCGTGGGGCTGCTGGCTGTCTCGGTGACTGGTAAGTGTAATGGAGAAAGCTGGCAACTTTAGGAGCATTTTTCTTCCTGCTCCTTAAATCAAAGGACCACTGTTAATCCTCTTGGGTGGGAGGGGGGGGCAGCGATGACACTGTGTGTGTGTGTATGCACTTGTGTGTCAGCACATGCTTCCCTGTAGCGTTCAATGAGGAGGATATTTTCTTCAGACCTTTCTAGCTTTGTACAAGATAGTTTCCTTCTGTATCCTTTGGGAGCAACAATTTTAAGTGATGGGATAATAAAAGGTGGCTTTATTTGATCTCATTCCCCTTCTCTGGTGGGTCGCATCATTTGTGCACGGTTGCTGTATGATATGCAAGATGACTGTGAAAAATGCCATCACGGTTTCCCCCTCTGTCTTTCCCTTGCATCTTAATTCATTATTTCACTACCCCAGTGTTTGCCTGTAGCTGATAAAAAAGATTTAGGATGCCTTGCATGAAGATGGAAGCACTTTTCTCTTGCTCCTCCTGCCTTTCAACTTGATTCTCTCTTATATATGAGGTCTTTGGCCTCAGCATCATGTTTTTTGTGAAATATGTGTTTATTTACTTGAAAGATAGCAAAAGAAGACTTGAATTTGGGGGCAGTTTGCTTATGTTGCCTCCCTATTTTCCGCAACTGGCCTTGTAGCAAAAGCATATCTAAGGACTGAAGTTTATTTCTGGTGCTAAAAGCAAATATTTAGGGACTGTCCTTATGTGTGTGTAGGAGGGGGAAGAGTGGGAGAGCTGAGTGTTTGGCAGTGTCTTCTTTCAACACTGTGCAGTGCCCTGATTTCCAAGATTTTCTAAGTAACATTTGTCTTGTCTGCTGTATCTGAGGCTAGAGGAATGCTTGTTTGTGTGTTGATGTATATGAAACCTTCTTGGGTTTTGTGTGATGTTTTGTTTTTGTTTGGTTTTTTTTTGTTTGTTTGTTTTTGGGGGGGGGGGAGGGAACTTTGTTATCTGGAATGCAACACTGATTGTATTATATAAGGCAGACTTCCTCTAAGGAGATCCAGAATAAGTATTAACTGCTCCTCCTGAGTACTGTTGTAGTGGACCTGAAGAGTTTTGCTAAGTGGAAGTATCTATTAGGAAAGGGTATAAAACCACCCAAACAACCTACAAGTTCTAACTAAGGATGAATGTTTATTTTGGTGAATATTTTTCTTTCCTTTACCAGGAGCATTTAGCTTGTATACAAGAGAACCATTCCAGCAGCTTCTGTTGCGCTTTTCTGATACAAGTAGACTGATGCAGAGATACCTAAATATCTGATTTACTGTATCAGGGGTTTACAGCTTTTTTCTTCTTCTAAGCTATCTGTAGCTTATACTAGATCCTCCAGGCTTCTCTCTCTACCTGCTTGTTCAGTATATAATCCTTTCTTCTCAGGCCCCTAGCTCCCTTCTCTCTACATTTAGAGTGCTGTCTGTTCTGGATCCTTCACCCAGAGGTTGGTGCTCTATGTTGTTCTTCTTTGAGCAGAAGATCTGCAAAAGCTTTTTAGACCTTAGATGTTTGTTTGCATCAGAGCTAGAGGCATTGGTCAATAGCTTCTCTTTCCTAGCTCTTCTTTTTTAACAAATTCTGAAGTCCTAGTAATCTTTTTGTTAAAGCAAGATACAACTTTGAAATCAGGGGCTTACTGCTAGATATCCAGAAGACAGTGAATGTATATGGAGTGAATGCACCCACTCTTTGCAGAGTCCGTGGTGGTTTTAGGATCTAATCCCAGAAAGTAAGTTTAGTCTGGGCTGGGACTTCTAGTACCTTCGCTGAGCACATCATGAACCTCTGTAGAACAGAGTTCCTCAAAAGGCTTCAGTTCTAACCTCGCCTGTTCCTAGGGTTTGTGTAGGTAGTAATAACCAACAGTACCCATAGTGTGGCAGTAGAGCTGTATATGTAAAACTATCAGTTAGTAGTTCTGGCCATCTTAAAAATAAAAAGAGAAAGAAATCCTACTCGCATCACATCAGCTGTGCTATGTCAGTACCCAATACTGTCCTTCTAAAAAATGGCACAAAGCATGTGCTTGCTTTAAATGCTGCTGTGTCTGAAGGGAAGATAATGTAGCTTCTGTTTGTGCAAACAACTGACTGAGCTGTAGGGAAGGTGGTGTTTTGTGATATGCTGAAGTTTATTGTGTATGTGTGGTGTGGGGGGAGAGGACGTGGTTCATATAGCTTCCCCTTTTAGTTTTAAGGGTGCAGTAATGATTTGACAGTGTTTTAAGATTTGCCGAGGGCACTGAATTTCTTTGGCTGCGAGTTGATTGTGATCTGTGCATGGCCTCTCAAATACAGTGTGTATGGTGATTCTGAAATTGTATTTCTTGATTGTCAAAACAGATGGGAACAGGAATAGTATTCCTTTCTGTTCCCTTCTGGGTAATGAGCTACGCATCGGCACTAGAAGGTGCATTTGGGGGTACATATTGGCCAGGTGTGTATGGATGTACACATATGCAATTTCTTTTGAAGGCCTATTATAAAGGGGATTTTGATAGCATTATTTACACATTGTGCTTTACTGGTCAGCATCCTGTTTTGTACTGGGTTATGGAAGGATGCACTGGCTTGAAACGTGGTCCAATCAATTTAAGCCCATTGTAGTTTTCTTTTTTCTTGATGGAAAATAGTTTTTGTCAGTCTCTTCCTCTGAAGAGGAGAGGAGTGGGAAGCTGTTTATGAATTTTGATGTATGTGTATGTCTTTATGTTGTAAATCATCCTTCTATTTTGTTCTGTTGGTCTTAAATCTCCGTAGGATGAAGAGTGATTCAGGGGCACTTACTCTGCTAAGGAAGGAACTTCAGTGTGAAATAGTCAGTGATTTGAGTGTATTTTTTTTTTTTTAAGGGGCAAGAGTGTGAGATATTAACTCTCTGAAGTGGTGGATAGATGTTTTTTTTGTAGGAGGGAGGGAAGTGAATAGTCACTAGCCTGATTCATCATATGCCACAATCAAATGTAAACTATAGTATTTTATGGCAATAGCTGAGCGTATTGTTTTGATCTGAGTCCTACTATCAATGCTGAAGCGGTGGGGATATCGGTGCTAAATGGAATGAATGATTCCCATGGACTCATTCATGTCTTGCTATTGCCTTTTGTTAACTGGAAGGGAGTCATTTATGGAAAAACACTTAGAGGGTGCAGATGTTCAGAGGGTACAGCTCTTTTGCTTGGGATCAGGCTGGCTTTTTGGTCCTTAAGTTGGGAACACAGAAGATGTCATGTTGCTGTATCTGCCTCCTTGCCCTTGTGACTGTGAGAGAGGGTATGTGATCTGGTCCATATGTTTTCAGTGCTTTGCAGTGGGGAAACATAAGTGATCCTCAGGTGATGGGAATAGAGCCCAATCTTCCCTCTCTGTGTGCCTGTGTATATGAGGCTGGGCCACCATGTGGCCCTCAGGTTTGGCTGGAGTGTAGTGAATGTACTCTCTTATCTCTTCACACTGCTGGTGTGCACACCTGTGAGGTCTCAGTGAAGAACATCCAAATTCAGCATGCTTTCCTGCATGGACGTATGTGCCTGTGATGGTGGGTAGGGAAGGGTGGGCAAAGAGGAGCCTTTGCTAGGAAGAACTTGCTAGGAAGACTGCTGTGCTGTAGCTAGGATTCTACTTCAAGACTTGGATGTTTGGGTCATGATTCATGCTGTGGCCCAGTCTTGCTGTGGCACTGTAGGCAAGCAGTTGCGCTTTTGTCTTCTCGTTCTTTGTGTTGATTAATGAGTTCGTCATTTGGGGTACAGGAGGCTTTCCTTTGTACAATTGTTTGTTGCCTGTCACTCTGACTTTTTTTTGTCATGGCCTCTCAGTCCTGCTGAACAACGACTAAACTCAAGCTTTCCTTGGCACTGAGCTCAGTCTCTGTCATGTCAGATACCTCCTAGGGAAACTTTGTATTCAGCTGGTTGATGGTTCCTAGCTGAGCCAGGCTGCCCTGGTACAGAGGTGGATGTCTGTTCAACTGATCCTCGGTGGCTGCCTCCCAATTGTCTAGGAGTTTCTCTCAAAAGAAGGTGCTTGTAAAAATGGGTGTGGGGAATGTGATCAAAGGTAATCTTCACACTGGATATGCTTTTTGCCAAGGTGGTTTAGGGTGCAGGGTGTAGTTGAGCTCTTGATCAGGTGATCATTTGTAGTATCCCTGCTATAGAGAGTACATTTTCCTATGCAGAAGTGACTGTACCTTATTAATCTATTTTCAGGGACAGTGAAGAATAATTCTTCCCCCCCAGTTTGCTGTTAACTGCTCACACCTGTGCTCCAGGAGTTTGCAACTGCTGAATTACTGCATGGTGCTTGCTGCCTTGCTCTGGTTCTTGAGAGGCCAGTTGTTTGTGAAATGCCAAATTCCACAGCTGTGCTTATGTTCCTGCTGATGCCCCCCCCCCCCCAATTAGTACTTAAATTTGGCATGGATCTTGAGCAGAGGAAATTGTTACGATAATGCTGAGGGTTAGACGGGCTTGGGGGATGGCCTAACCTCCATATCGCTGATTGTGTAACATCCAGCCATAGCAATAAAGCACGAGTGGAGAGTGGACTGAAGGGTGAGTCTCATCTCTATGCCGCTTCTATCAGCGGCAGCTAAATCCTCAGCTAGTTTTCTAATAGTGAGACCCTCTTTGGAGACGGAAAGGATGCATAGTTCTCTGGCTAGACCAGTGCTGGATTTGGACTTGAGTTTAAGACTGCAGCTAACCTTTTGACCTTTTACTTTCACTGCAACACATAGTTAAGAGGCATATTGTATAGGTGTAGCTGGTATAGAGATTTTGGGGAGAAAGCTGCAATAGATGTCTTTGTGCCCAGAGTGTTACAAGAGAAGTCTTACTATTTTTTTATCACAAGTATGCTGAGACATAGGGCCAGAGTAGTTTTTCATAGGCTTTAGTGAAATTATAACAAAGCTATGTTTAGCTGAATGGATTTTTAATGAAACTTCTTTACTATTCTCCATTTTTCTAGGCATTGGGAGGTTCAGAAATACCATGAATAAGCCTAGATTTGAATTAGCCTTTTTTCCAACAGAAAGCATAGCACATTCAAAGGAAGATGAAAGATTAGACAAAGGGCTACAAAAAAGAAATGATTAAGTTGAGTAACAAAGATTCTGTACTGCTTGAATTGTGAAGTCCAGCATTGAGTTGTCTGTTTGACATACACAGCAGCCAAAAGTGTTAGAGGTAGCATAATCACATGTGTTGGCTCTAATATCCAAATGCCGCCTCTGTGGGTGCAGGTGAATGATGGAAAGGTTAACAGCACCCGGCTTTAAAGGGATTTAAAACTGGGTAAGTTTTTTGCTCCACCCAGAATGACTGGCCATAGAAACAGAAATGATCTCATCAATCCTGCATGTTAACTGGGGTTTTATAGTCTAGCTCAGTATTTTAATGGTCTGTATATTGCTGCTTAGTGAAATGTTTCCCTTAAATTTATTTATTGAGAACTCCAATATGTACACTTAATAATTGTCACCTAGATATAACAGTGCATAAGTCCAGCCAATGAGGCTTGTATGATACCATCCAATACCTTTGATAACCTCTTTCAGAGTAGAGGCAAACACAGAATTAAAGGGCTTTCCTAATAAAGCACTCTTAACCTGTATCAGTGGTAAATCCAGAGTACTGAGTGGGCTGTGGAAGTGGCAGGGAAAATACTGCTGTTGCCTGCTCAGTGTCTTGTACAAGTGCCAGGCCACAGAAGCCATGTACCAAGTGCTTTTCTACCACGCTTTTCTACCCTGACAATTTCTAAGGAGTGCTGTCACTGTGTACTGCCTTTTGTCCCTGCCTGTGCCCAAGGGTGGAGAGAGATGGGAGAACCTCTGCCCCGTGCAGCCTGACCCCTGCGGGTGCCCTCACCCCTGCCCCCGGGCAGCCCCAGGAGCTGCCTCCGGGGTGGAAAGCCACTGCCTTTGATGAGCAGCTTGCACAAGGTCATTTGGGGAATTTGTGGCAGTGTGCAAACATGTCAGTCAACCTTAAACACAAGACTGCTTTTCCTGCTTTGTTTCTTGATTCTCCACAAAGGAGCGTGAAGCTACTTGTTGTGAGGTGCTTTCAAGGCAACTATAAGGTTATTTCTGAGGCCTCCTGTGGTGTGTGAGTGCCTACTTTGAGAATTAGGCACTTGCACTGCTTTCAAAGAAATCAAGATACAGAGATTAAAAAAAGTGATAGTAGCACCCACAGTTTTTGTGTTTACACAATGTTTCTGGAGGAGTGAAGTACAATGCAATTATGGAAATCAATGTACTTTGCTTGCAATAAACATGATGCAGTGCAGTAATCTGCAAAATATATGTGCTTCTGCTATGCTATGCAGTGGCAGACTGATCTGATAGTGGTTAACATGTAATTGGGAAAATCTCATTGATTAAAGAAATCAAATTAACTGTGTTTCAGTCTCTTTACTGCTGCCATGGACACAGCCAGCCAGAATGGAGACAGTATGCTGCAGGAAGCTTGTATGTAATTTTTTTTACACCTCCCTTGCATGAAAGTGTAAAAGAGTTTTTTGGGGTGTTTTTTCCCCCTCCTTTTTAATGTGACTTCATGGTGAACAGTATAGTGTTTATTCTTTCTTCCCAGTGTCAGGTGCATTCCCTTGCAGTAATGGTTGCAGTAATTTTCTATTCTTACGAGGTACAGGCATCACCACACTAGTAATAAACTAACTGCCTGTTTTTTGTGTGTACACCACTATTGTCTGCTGGGTGGAAAGAGAACTGGGGACTGAGTCAGAGTCCTGCTGATGCTAGTAATTTCTGAGAGGTCAAAACAATCATAGGGAGATCTGATGATCTGTGACTTTCACTGGAAGAGGAGAAGGGTCTTGCAACTGCGAGGCCTGGAGCAGCTATGGTTGCCAGGGAGATGTGTGATAGGGGAGTAATTAAAAAAAATCCTTCCCCTTTATTGACTGCAAAAATCTACTTGAAAATGAACTGATGGCCTAGGTTTGGGGGAAGCAGGTATTTAGAGAATTGAAGGAAGGGGAACATGACTTGAAGAAACGCCTGTGCAACATGTGGTTTTAGTGTATTTATAGTATGGTGTACTCAGCAGCTTCATGAGTAGTGGTCCTTATGTGTCTAGTGCGGTGTAAACATACAGCAGGCGGCCCTTGCCTGGAAGAGTGTACAATCTCAACTATCAACAAGTATTGGATATAATTCTTGAGTGTTGGAGGATTGTGAAAATAGGTGGAGACCACAACACGGAGGGGCTTTCTGCCGTGCTTTCAAACCCGCTTCTTAAGCGCAGTTTGTTTAAGGACAATACATGAGAAAGGCAACCAGTGTCACCAGAAAACAGCTTTGTACTTGTATGTACATCAGACTGGATTTGATAAGAGTGTAGGACTTGTAGGCTGGAGCTGCAGCCCAAGTTCTCACAGAAGCCTGGTACCTCAACCCTTGTTGGCACTTAGGCTTCCTCCTTAGTAATTTTTGGTGACCTCAGAAGGCAGCTCTTTCTCTCCATTTGAACCCTCTAGCAAATTTTTTTTTTCCTTTCCTCCATGTAAAGAGGTATTGCTGCTCCTGCTTCATTGTTATCCCTGTAAGAGAAGGCACTAGGCAGAAGCAGTCTGTGCCCAAAGACGTTTTGCTGTAAGTGCAGGGAAGGTAGGAGGCACTCAGATGCAGAAAGGCTTGCCCAAGGTCTTGCAGCAGGTTGCTAGTAGAGCTAGGAACAGACTCTAGATCTTCTCACTCCTGTGTGTTATTGCATGCTAAACAGCAGCACAGAAATGCCATGCTGTTGCTTCCCAGAGAGATGGTTTTGAGATGCTTTCTCTCTGCAGATGAGGTCTGAGCTATATCTGTGCTAGCGGATGTTAAAGGCATTTTACAGCAGTTACGCTGAAACAGAACAATTTCTCAATCCATTTATCAGAATGTCTGCAGTTCCCATTTCAAGGCAGATAAACCAACAATGAATATCAAATAAAGGTGTCTTTATCCGGAACATTTTAAAACAAAAGAAAGAGAAGGTTGGTTCTTTTGGCCTCTGGCTTGCATTAGCTCTCTGGAATGTAAAGTCTGTTCTGTCCTAATGAAATGGCTTTATTTGGGTTTCATCCACCTGCCTTAGTGCCACCTGTGTTTCTTTCAGTGTAAAGAATTTAGCTGCCTCTCAGTTAGTTCAGTGGGATGTAGACCAACAGGCTGTTTCACCAAACTACAGTCACAGCCTGATAACCCTGGCCCTGTCAGTGCCCAGAGCCAGTTGTATTAGAAGGTGTGAGAAGTACTGAACTAGACAAGAAAGATGAGTTAATCACAGCTAGAGAATTAACCACAACTGGGGATTTTCTGGTTCAGTGCTCTCCTGTTACTTGCACACTCTCTCTCTTGACTTGCAGAAGTCATTAAAACCCAGTTCTTGCTGTTTTCCATGGCTGTTGGCACTTACAAATCCTTGAGGGGTGTGAGCCTTAGTCATTCTGTTTTGCTTCCCCATCTGTAAAATGGGGATAAGTAGAATTTGCAAAATCCTAAAATGATTTACAGATTTATTCTGCCAAGAGATCTTAGGATGTTTGTGAAAAGCTTTCAGCAGATACAAATTGCACTAGGTTGATTAGCTACACAAGTTTTATGCTCTTGGTTCTCTCCCTTGATTGCATGGAGCGAATTCAACCATTTCATGTACAATTTGGGATTAATTGTGAATGACATTCTGAGGTGAAAGTTGTCTGTCTGCTACTGAACTTCAAGAAGTAAAGTATTCATGGCAAAAAAGTCAGAAATATAATCAAGTGCAGTTTCTGTTCCAGCAAGGATTTGCACAGGTTGCTCAGCTCCTTCTGTAATTCATGCTGTATCACTTGTACAGTTATTACATGTTTATATCCACGTTTTATCAGAAGACTGCAGTGCAGCTTTTAAAAGCATAGTGTACTCTAATATAGAGGGGAAGGTAGGAGACTTGTAGCAGACTAAGAATTTGCCAGAAGCATCAGGGAGTTGAATACTGGTCTTTAGTAAAAACAGGGTATTGGCAGAAAGGATGGTCCGGACCTTCAGATTTTGACCTGCCACAGATTCTTTGGCTTTGAAGCAGTTGCTTAAATTGTGTGAGCTTCAGCTTCTTGCCTATAGAGTGGAAAAATAGTATTGTCTAATGTATTATGAAGATGAATGTCTCAAGGATGGTAGAGGAGATCAAATAGAGAACTTGTTTCCTAATTATGGTCCTGTTACTTGTCAGCAGTTTTGCAATTTTTATTTTAGTTAAACTAGTGAAAGCAGAGTTTGAAATTTTTTTTTGATGGCATCCGTGTCATTGCTTCTGGAGCCAGAGGGCCTAAGGCGGAGCTTATTGCCTGAAAGAGCAGGATGAGTGGATTTCCTTAATGCCCAAGTTGGCTTTTTATTCACAGAAAGTTTGCTGAAGAACTTTACAGTGGGAAATGATGTGCTGTTGTATAATTGCTTACATGTTGTTACCACTCTCCCCTTGCTCTGCTTTTGTTACCAGTGTATGTGTGCGTTCCCAAACTCTAGCTGCATGTAAGGAGGACTCTCTTTCACTGTTCTCCTATCCGAAATGAGCAATGCTAACTGGCAATTTAAGCATCTTGCAGAAAAGCTGGTCTTGCAGTTTGAAAATGTAAGTATGTACTTGGTCTCATTCTGTGCCCCAGTCCTGCCTCCTTCATGTTTCTGTAACTCCATTATCATCAGCAGGATTCTTCCCTCTTCTCATTGCTGCGGGGCAAAGGAGGATCTGGTCCTTTGTTAGACAGACACTTGATCTGACATTGGTGAGCAGTTAAAGCCAAGTTGGAGGTACAGAAAATGGAAGCTTGTTTCTTCTGTAACAAAGGCACAATTTAATGTTCCTTTCCCATTTGATACACTGAATAATAATATCAAGAAAAATCTATTTCCTTCCAGAAGGGAAATCTCAGAAGGATAATGAAGCCTGGTGCTTTTCCAAAGACAGCCATTTTTAAAGATGCTACTTGCATCATGCAGCATATTGTTTATATCCCTCTGTTGTTGTTTTGTCTCCATTAGGGAAAGGTTAGGCACTGATTGTGGACACTGGACATCTGTCAGCAACCATCCTGGGATGTTTCCATTAAAGTTAAGCACCACTTGGAGAAGGACTCAGTCTGTTAATATTAAAATAATGTTCACCTGCTGAAATAATAAGCTTTTGAAGGATAGGGAATTTGTCTCTGATAGTGTTGGGGCTTTATTTCTAACGTTGGGTTTAACACATAATCTCCGAAGGCAGCAGTCCTGGAACGATCGAAGAGGGAGGATCTGCCGCTCGCATGCAGACCCCCCTGCAGGGTTACTCCCTCTTCTGAGGGCTCCAGTCCCCTTTCTACACGCTGTGGTGTGGTGGTGTGCGAATCGTGTAGCTCTCCAAAGGATGGTGAAACAGCCGTATTGGAATTTCTGTACTTTGGTAGGGTGTTTTAATGAAAATATATTTAAAAAAACCTGTCAGGTGCTCATGTGCTGGGGGAGCAATGTGTGGAATGGTCTCCAAGCTGCAGATAGTATCTTGCTGAAGGCCTAGAGCTAAAGCACGGTGGCTTTTTGCATGAAGTTCTTGGGTCTCGATCATGAAGACAGATAATCTAGTACCTTGACATGGGTGTCTCATAGACCAAGGTATCTGCTTTCAGTAGCACATACAGTGCTTCTTTCTTTACCTTGGCAAGACTTAAGATATGAGAGAGAACCCTGCAAGGCCTGTGCTGTTACCACCTCTTAATAAACAGCTGAATTGACTCGAAGTAAAAGAAGTTGTCTTAGGAAGAGCAAGTTCATTTCCAGAAAATAATGTTTTATGGGAGGGTCTGTTGTTTGTTCCTGTTTAAGTGCTGTGACAATCTTAAATTAGAGAACAAATTCTGACCTTTTTTGCCTAGGAATCTAATACTAAGGGCTATTACGGGGGAGGTTTTTTCCCTTCTTTTCCATGAGTGCAGTTAGCAAATGAGACTTTTTACAAAAAAAATACCCAATTTGAAGTCGATTCAATTCACCCCTTGTTAACTCTTTGATTGAGAGCTATGTAGATTGAAGAAGAAAGGTATTGATCTACTTTTGGGATTGAAAACTAAGATTAAATAGAATATGTCTAAGGGTGAAAATGAGCTTTTAAACAAATGGAGGAGGTGAAAGAAAAATAAAATAGTACAATATAATGTTAATAGCAATAAATTCTGAGTTTCTTTGGTAGTTATACATGGATGGAGATCACAGGATACAGAAACTGTGTGGAAATGACCTGGACTTTGCATATGAGTAGATTGATCCACTGCAGCTAGTGGGAATATTTGTGTACAAGTTGTGGCAGATTGGTACCTAGCATGAGAATTTTTCTAGATAGGATCAGAATAGGATAAAATTAAGTCTGGTTTTGTAGTTTCAGAGCATCCCTCAGTTGCCAAGATTATATTTGGACAGAGGGACATTTATCGTTGGAACAGAGGTGATAGTTTTCAGTGAAGAATTTAGTTTTTGCTGTTGTATACATGAAATTCATGTGTAAAGGGACTGACAATGTCAATATAATTTAAATGTTTCACTTTTTCTACAGATAATCTGTTAGAAACCTTTTGTAGCTATTTATTATTTAGGGCATGTGGCTTTTTTTTTTGGTGCTATTGGGTGAAGTGAATTGTTACCTTTTCTGTGTACCATCAACTTCTGGTGACTTTCATTGATTGCTCAAGGTGACAAGTAGGCATTAGGTAATAAATATCAAGTGCAGCAATACTTAAAGGAAGTGAATGTGAAAGTGCTGTTAATGGAATCAAGTAAAAATTGGATTTATATCCCAACAAAAATTCCCAGGAGAAATTGCCTTCTGTTTGCCTCTCTTTGTAATTCAAATACGATAATACAAGTGCAAGCTGTTATAATACAAATGCCTGGCATAGTGTTTTGTTGGAAGATCTCTGAGCACTCGTAAATGCACAGTACTAAACGCAGAGTACATTCCTCTATAGAGAGCATGGGGAAATGAGAATTGTGGTAGAAGAGTGAAGATCTTTTAATAAGTGGAGTCTGCTTACTCAGGATGATTCTTTTTTTTTTTTTTTAAAATGTCTCAAGGTATAAGATTCTGATCGCTGTACTGACACCTAGTTTGCCGTAATGGCATTAGCTGAATATTTGAAGTCAGTTCTTCTGTGTCATCTTCTACAGAACTTCTGTCTCCTTTCTGTTTTGAGCCCTAGGTGCTAAAAAGGGATGGCGGCCCCCCCTGCAACTACCAAGAGTATATAGTAGATTTGTATAACTTCTGTGCTTTCTACGTAGTTATAAATGCATGAAAACATAACCAGATTACTCTATTGATGTTGAAAGATATAAGCTGGAAAATGAAACATGGTGGGGAGGGGAAAAAACCACTTGCAACTCCCTCTGAGCTTATGGCAGACTTATTTCTAAAGAACAGTCTATCGGCTGTATTATTCTCTTTAAACTGTCAGTTCTCCATCAGTATAATGATGAAATTGTTAATACTGTGAGAATTTCAAGGACCGAGGTCTTCTAAATTACTAGTGAGATGAGATTCGTAGCTAGGTCAAAGATCTCTCTTGGGGCAAGTTCCGTTCTTACTGGCCTTGAGGGAGCATTGAACTTTACAGATGGACACACAGCTTCATAACTAATAATGGCAAATGAAATTGCAGCTACTTTTAAGTCTTTTCATGATGACATGGATTTGGTAACAGGGGGAATAGAGACTAATAATGAAAATTTGTCATGAGGAAATCTTCAAATTAGGCCTTCACTGAGAATTGTGAGATGGATTTCACCTTGAACCTTATTTCATCTTTCTTACATTTTTTGAGATAAAGGAGTCCTAACACCTGAGATGAAAATGAGTTTGTGTTTGAGCACAATGGATAAGCCATTTAAATGCAAATATTCTTTTACTGGAAAATAATTGAAATACAAATTGAAAAATTTGTTTTGGAGGTAATAATTAGCACCTTATAAATGAGACGGAGTAAAAATGCCGCTTATGAGTGGAGTCCATTTGCAGGGGTTTGTACAAGTGTTTTTCATCAAATTAGCTTCCCTTTTCTGAGTTTTCATTTCATTTGTGGGTTGAGATGAACTGCCAGGTGAAACACCAAACTTGGGGGAGATGGATACAATCTGAGACTGGTGAGATTTGCATGTTGGGAATCACAGCCATAGCAGAAAACCATGCCTGCCCTGTGTCATTTTTATGGATGTCTGGACTGAAGGTGGGGAAAAAATAAAACTTCACTGTGCTCCTTTTACAGATGCAGAGAGGAAATAAGAGTAAAAAATTTTAAGAAGCTTTTGAATCATCCTGAGCATTTTCATTGAGTCTTGGACTCCCGGGGCAAGATTTGCAAGGATGTTTAGATGCTTAAATAAGTGTACACTTGCCCAGTGGGGTTTTATAAGAGGATATGTTAGCTGCAAAACTCAGGTGCATTTGTAAAGGCTACAGCATATCTGTCTGCAGTTCTTAAGTTATAAAAAAATGTTTGTAAACCTGGTCCACTTAAGTTCCTTTTGAAAAGGGACTTGTGGTCCTTAGGTGAATTCATTTTGGTTTTGTGAAATATTCCACAAAGGAGTTGCCTGATCTCTTTGACACCTTGCTGTGAGTCCAGGGTCAAACCGTAGCCTCACAAGTTCTAGCTTAGTGCCATAACCATGTCTTACATGTATTTTCTTAGGCTAACTCTTGGTGTCAGTTAAAAGTGTGCACGCTTGCATGGTGTGTTGCAAAGCCATTCTCCTGTTACCAGAGTAGGATGCAGCACTTCTCTGGCTCACTTTGAAATGTGGTGCATAAACACTCCAAAAGAGACTGATGGTGTGATTCAATTAAAGAATACTGGGGCAACTGAAAAATCATGAAGGGAAGTCACAGAAAAACCCGGTGAGGCTGTTATTCACACTAGAGACAGCATGGGAAGAACGTACATTAATTGGTTAATGCTTGTGAAGTGCTTTGAAGATGGAAATAGCTATGTAAGTGCTTGATGGTATTATTATGCTGACAATGGCTATGTAGAAGAGTCGTGGTGCTAAGGGAGCAGTCAAAATTGATTAAGAGACAATTTTGAAAGAGAAAGTTTTGAAGGGAGAAAATTGCATCCCTTGAGAAGAGTCCGTTCTGGCTGAATATTGGGATAACTGTGTTACTTCTCAGAGCTAAGCAAATGATTTCGAGTGATGGATGGTCTGCAGAAGATTCCCAGTTTCATCAGGAATTATGCAGCTGTGAACTTTTGCAGATAATTAATGTTCTTGTGAGGGGTGGAATTGTTGCAAGCATTAGGAAACCCAGTTGTTCAGGCTTGTTTGGGGTGTGAAGGTCACACAGTGTTTAGTTTGAAACCGAACTCATGAAATCTAGTTCCACTAAGAGCAATCAGAAAACCCTGGAGCTTCTGGATTACGAATCACAAAAGTTTTAGTGTATGTGTAGACAACTCCAATGGATTTTCCAGCAGAGATGAGAAAGAGTTGATAGGACTTTTTATAAGGCATTTGTTTCCAAGCAGATGTCTCTGTTCCTCTGGTGCTTGGGAGAAGAGCATATCTCCTGTGTCCTGGAGATATGTGGAAATGCCTGCAGCCTCTGGCTTTGCTTAAAACGTCACTCTTGAGCTCATCATCTCGGGGCCCTCTTGCTAAGAGGCCCTAGGCCAAAATTCAGGTCCAAATTGTATGTGTAAGGCTCACTTCTAAGAATAGTCACACTTTCTGCTTTGGTCTGGGGATGTCACTGCTCTTTCTTTGTGTCTCCTGCTGCCTCTTCCAGACCACTTTGCTTGGCCTCCGAGCCAAATTTGCCCAATATTCAGCAAAAAACCCCAAACAATTGGTGTTGCTGAATACCAAAGTCATGCATGTTATGAAGGAAAGGAAGGAAATGAATTGAGACTTAGTGAAGCCATGCAGTAGAAAGCTAGTTTGTCTGCAATACTGCCAAACTCTGTTAACTAGTTAGTTAGCATTCAAAGAAATTTCTATGTATATATGAAATCAAGGCGGTGTTTTCCTTCCCTTTCTTTTTTCGTTAAGGCTGTCCTGTAATGAAGCCGCAGTTGAGATGTTGCATGTGTGCCTTTGCCTAGCAACTGTGCCTAGCAACGTCACGGCATCGCGGCGAACCCAGCATTGGGGACGGAGCCGCTGGCTGTCAGGGAGCTGGTTAGAATGGTAATTTGTGATGAAAGATACTAGAGCCTCTTTTCATGAGGTTTGCAAAGCCTTGTTCTTAATTTCTTGACCTTCAGGCTTCCTTGAATACCAACAGAAAGCTTTATGCCACTGCCCTGCAAAAACCAGACGAGCTGAGAGTTGCCTGGTAGCTAGACCTTTGTACGGTGTGCTGGGCTTTGAAACCTTTTTCATTAGTTTTTCATCCAAGTCACACTGCCTTGCACTTGGGGTGGGGTAAACTATGTGCATGTGACACAACCAATGCACCATAATTTCAACTGAATCTGGCGCTGCCACGTGTAACACCCTTCTGCAGCAGTAGAAGGGCAAGACTTAAAATACGTAACATCTGCCCTAGGAAAGCTATCTGCTGCTTTTAGAAATAACTCTGGGGCAGAAACCTGAGAGTATGCTTAAAGCTTAATTTGTTTTTAAAGTGTTTAAAGCTCCTGTCTCTTCCTAGGGTATTCGGCTCGGAGGCTTTTTGTTTGATAGGGGTTTTCAGAATTTTAATGCGTGAGCTATTTTGGCCAAGGTTCCTTAAAGCCCCATTAAGGTAAGTTGACAGTAACTTGTGAAGTGCAATGGAAGAATGAATGTCCTTCATTCTAATGCAAACAAAGGAGATGAAATAAAGTACTGCTCGTCACTTTTGTCATAGGACAGGCGCGCATGTAGTTAAACAGGGTATAGCAAGGAACCAGAGCAGCACAAGCTCAGTTGGCTGGTTTGGTCTGCCTAGTGAAAGCTTACAGCAGTGGTGTAGGTGGTGAATCTTGAACACATCTGGATATAGATGCTGGACAGGTGAGAGTCTCTCCCTTGCTGACGGCTCCGAGTGCATTGCTAGTGCAAGACTCCTGTCTGCTACCTCACAAGGTTCCCTCCCCCTGCCCTTGTCACCTGTGAAGCAAGTCACCAGTTTTTTTAATGCTCATCTAAGATGGGGTGGTAAGTTCATGCTAAAGAATGCTGATGGCGGGGACAGAAGAGTGAGGACCTTCTCTAACCAGGCTTGTCTCTGGCATGGGTTTGTGGTCAGCAGGCATGTTCATGCTGTGTAGTACAGTAAAGTGTGAGAGATTCTTCTCCTGGTGTTGACAGGGCTGCTGTTTCCACGTGGCAGAGTGCTCTGGAGAGGCCTGCTTGAATCCCATCAGGGTACATCTGTGTTAGTGCTGTGGTCTTCAGGCTGCAGTCAGGGATGGTATTCTGGGTACCACTGCCAGCCTAAGACTTCCCTACTGCTGGCAAAGATTGCCCCATTGCGGGCTTGGCAGCTTGGTTGCAGCTCTGGGTGTACATCTTGTTGATACAGTCTGTTAACTGATTCCACGGCACTTTGGTTGCAGTAGCCTTGCATGAGTTACAGGCTAGACTCTTGAGTCTGGCTCCAGATCCTCCTCTATTCACTCTGAATGGCTGAGTGGAAGACTTACGTCTAAGTGGAGCTCAGCAATTGAACTTGATGTGTTTCCTGAGATAAGTGCAGCTCCTTTTCCAGGTGCTTCTCTTTCAGATTTGACAAGTGAAAAACATAGAATCATAGAATCATTAAGGTTGGAAAAGACCTCTAAGGTCATCGAGTCCAACCGTCAACCCAACACCCCCTATGCCCACTAAACTATGTCTTTGAGCACCTCATCTATACGTCTTTTAAATACCTCCAGGGATGGTGATTCCACCACTTCCCTGGGCAGCCTGTTCCAAGGCCTGACCACTCTTTCAGTAAAGAATTTTTTCCTAACGTCCAGCCTAAACCTCCCTTGGCGCAACTTGAGGCCATTTCCTCTCGTCCTATCGCTGGTTACTTGGGAGAAGAGACCAACCCCCACCTCACTACAACCTTCCTTCAGGCAGTTGTAGAGCGCGATGAGGTCTCCCCTCAGCCTTCTCTTCTCCAGACTGAACAATCCCAGCTCCCTCAGCCGCTCCTCATAAGGCTTGTTCTCCAGGCCCTTCACCAGCTTTGTTGCCCTTCTCTGGACACGCTCCAGCACCTCAATGTCCTTCTTGTAGTGAGGGGCCCAAAACTGAACACAGTACTCAAGGTGCGGCCTCACCAGCGCCGAGTACAGGGGCACAATCACCTCCCTGCTCCTGCTGGCCACACTATTCCTGATACAGGCCAGGATGCCGTTGGCCTTCTTGGCCACCTGGGCACACTGCCGGCTCATGTTCAGCCGGCTGTCAACCAGCACCCCCAGGTCCTTCTCCTCTGGGCAGCTTTCCAGCCACTCTTCCCCAAGCCTGTAGCGTTGCCTGGGGTTGTTGTGGCCGAAGTGCAGGACCCGGCACTTGGCCTTGTTGAACCTCATGCAGTTGGCCTCGGCCCAACGATCCAGCCTGTCCAGGTCCCTCTGCAGAGCCTTCCTGCCCTCCAGCAGATCAACACTCCCGCCCAGCTTGGTGTCATCTGCAAACTTACTGAGGGAGCACTCGATCCCCTCATCCAGATCGTTGATAAAGATATTGAACAACACTGGCCCCAAAACTGAGCCCTGGGGAACACCACTCGTGACCGGCCGCCAACTGGATTTAGCTCCATTGACTACAACTCTTTGGGCTCGGCCGTCCAGCCAGTTTCTTATCCAGCGAAGAATGTACCTGTCTAGGCCGTGAGCCGCCAGTTTCTCCAGGAGAATGCCGTGGGAGACAGTGTCAAAGGCTTTACTGAAGTCCAGGTACACCACGTCCACAGCCTTTCCCTCATCAACTAGGCGGGTCACCTGATCATAGAAGGAGATCAGGTTGGTCAAGCAGGACCTGCCTTCCATGAACCCGTGCTGGCTGGGCCTGATCCCCTGGTTGTCCCGGACGTGGCTCGTGAGCGCCCTCAAGATGAACCTTTCCATAATCTTCCCTGGCACCGAGGTCAGGCTGACGGGCCTGTAGTTCCCCGGATCCTCCTTCTGGCCCTTCTTGTAGATGGGCGTCACATTGGCCAGCCTCCAGTCGTCCGGGACCTCCCAGAGAAAGCATGGCCTGGAGATGTTCCTGGTTCTGTTTGTGATCAGTACTAGCTGCAAATGCTTCGTGTAGCCTTTGGATTTACGTGTTGTTTATTGTATGGGATAAAGTGTGAAGAAACTTAGATCTTCAGTTTACATGAGGAATCTTATTCTTGAGTCCTCTACTCTGGTTTCAGCAAGTACAAAGAGGTGCCAATGTGGCAAATCTTCACTAGTAACTATGCTGTTAAAGCTCAACTCAGCTGAAAGTAGGGTGAGCTGTAGTATATTTGGCCTTGCTGACAAGATTCCTATGCTTTTGTTCATTGTTAAAAGGTTCAGGGTTTTCTTTCTTTCTGTGTGTGTTCATTGCATCAACAAACTCTGCTTGCTTGGCTAAACACAATCTCTGTAGGTCAGTAGAGCGTGGAAACAATCTCTTCTTTTGTGATACGGTCAGAACAGGCAGAGCCCATTTCACTACTCTGATGCATACATGTTTCGGGAGCCTTCCAGATGAAGCCATCAAGGTGGTCTTTGTCACCATGTTTTCAAGGAAGATGGTGAAAACTGAGGTTTGGTGAAAAGATACTGAGGCATTCTGTGTTGTAGAGTAATTAGTAATTTAATAATTTAAATTCCTTATCAGTGTTGGCCAAGCCAAGTTTTCTTTGTTATCCATGTTTGAAATGTTTTCTAATGTTGTATCCATTGCTATCCGCTGGATATTGGATCAGGTGCTGTATGAAGCGGTGTGCATGCCTGTGTCTCTCCAACTAGCTAACTTGAGTTAGTGCAAATAAAATGCAATATGTAAGGTCACTGCTGTAAATAGTCAGGAAAATATGTATGCATCAATGTGTCTTGATGAACACAGACTTCTCTAATATTTACTGCTTATATTAAAAAGAATGTGTTACCAGGGATTTTCTAGATGCTTATTAAAATAAGTCCAAAGTAATTTTTTTAATATCTTCTAGTATTAGTCCTTAAGCCCTCCTACCTCCCCTTCTAACAGTAAAATAGGAGGGAATCCATCTACCTTTCCCCTCACCATGTGCACGTCTTTACTCCTAAACACTTGTCCTGTTTTCTAGCTTGCTTTGATTCTATTTAGATTGTAAGCTTTACAGATGGTAAAATGGTATATAAATCTGCAGGACTGATTGAGAAAGATATAGCATGCACCTGGGGAAAGCCAGCATGACACTGTAATGTCTCTTTCTTAACCCAACAGGAGTATGTGTTGTGGTATTCACTACAGAACAGCTCAAGTTCTTACCAGCTACACAACAGGTAGTGTGATTTTGTGTCCCCCGCTTTGATAGAAAAATGTTTATTTAAAAAAAAAAAAAAATCTGATGAGGGTCTTGAAGACTGAAGTCCCTTCTGTTTCCAGGTTATTCCAGGGTAGGGATGAAGCAAGCTGGCAGGGGACAGCCTGTGTCAGGTCAACATGCCGTGCTATTCTCCCTCTGTTAAGAACAGAGGATTTCAGCCTCAAGGGAAAATCTGGCAGCTGCTATTATGACCAGTGTATTCACTTAGGCAATTTCTAGCTTAACCAAATGAGGCATTACTTTCCAGCAGCTGAAGTCTCTGGCCTCTCAGCATGTCAGGGGACTGCAGTGCAGCTGTAAGACAGGACATATGTGCACTGTCATGTTCTTGTGATTTCAAGTTTTGTCCTGCAACGGCTTTTGATGTTACCTGAAATTGGATGTTTCATTTTTTTTTCTACAGCATGTCAGAACTCCTCTGACCTTGCTGTTGGAAATTATGGCCTTTCAAGGTTCAGTCATGAAATATAAACCCAAAGTATAATAAAGCAGAAAAGACTTTCTTCAAAGGAGAAGGTTAGCTTGGCACAGAGAGGGAGTGTACCAGTGGGGGTGACAGTTGGCATCCCAACCATATGGATGAGGCAGTGTTCAACTCGGGCTTGGGCTTAGCTGCAGCACTCTGTCCAGTTTTTGACTTCACACTTCAGGAACATCTGGCGAGAGTCCAGAACCTCACTGAGGGTTCAGAAACATCATTGAACAAGGATTTTTGAACAGGTTGGGTTCATTTATTCTATAATAGTGCTTTCCAACATTTTTGGATCTGTTGACCTCAACATTTCCAGTGTTAGGTGCCTTTATTTCTATGTGCTTATTGCATTTCTGGAGAATTTAAAAGAATAGATGTGAGGCTGTTTTCCTTTCTTGCCTTTCACAGATGCCCACAGGCATTACGAGCTACAGGTTGAAAATCACCTGTCTCAGAAGGAGATGGCTGGGGAGAATAAACTGTTCTTTGAGTCCAGTGTAGGTAGGAGAAAATGTCATGGTCTAAAGTAATAACAGGATGAATCTGGGCCAGGCATTAAGGAAATGGAGAGCTATGATGCTTTTGTCCAGGTTTTCCCTAATCTGAAATATGCAAGTGTAACTTCGAACATGTCTCAGAAATGTTACATGATCACAGAGCAGTGTGGCAATGTGTGAGGATGGTGCGTGACAGTTGGAAGTTCCAGACTTCCCTTTCCTCTTCTGTGCAAGTATTTGTAGTTTCCAGCTCTAAGGTGGTTTGGTTGGAGCTTTTGTTGGGGAACTCCAAGGTCAGCAATGTGACTAGAAATCCCAAACGTATGTAGGAAATGTGTATAACTGTCCAAGACAGACTTTTTGGTTGGGAGAGGAAGGGAGGGCACGTGTGGGAAAAACTAAATACATTATTACAGCATCCTCAGTCCACCATCATCTTTTCTGTTCCTCTTTCTTTCTACTTGGGAAGCCCTTAAAATTGATTTGTTATGCTAAAATTGGAACAATGCCTAAATGTAACAGATCTCTGCAATAACAGCCCAAAAGCCTGGGCAGCACTAAAAGGGACAGAAAGTGATGACAGAGTGGGAATGAAAGACTGGTGGAATAGAAAGGAGGTAACATCTCTCTCCAGAGAGCTGAGGTGACCACGTTAGTTTCAGGAATGGTATGTTTGATTTGTGGCATCACGGTATTGTGCCATCCTGCTGAAAACTCACATACTGCTTTTGATTTGAGGTGGATGTTATAATTCTTTCTGGACTTGGCAGTAGTGGCATGAGCTGGATTCAGATAAAATGCATGTTCTTTGCCCTTGCATTCTTCAGTTTATCACTTTATGTGTTCAGAGAAGAAAAGGCACTGGCTATCTGAGATGTAAATCATCTGCTTGATGATATTCTTGGATCCACTGGCTTTTGATTAAAAGTTATAGTTAATGGAATGTCTCTGCATTATTTATTACCCAGAAGGCTTTGATATAAGACTGTAGGTTAAGTTAAAACTATGAAAAGGTGAATACTTAAGGAAACAAGGCTTAGATTTATGAAGTGTGAAGGTACTTTCCCTGTTTGTTCATTTAAATTGTGTGAGCAAGAGAGTCAAAGCTAGGCCCTGGGTAAACTACTTACTGTTTGTGATTGTCTGTAATGATCTAGAAGACTACTATGTAAGGAAGTGTAATTAGTTGCTGATAAATGATTCAAAACAGTAAACATAGGGAAAAGGAATGTTTTTCCTATTTAGATGGCAGATCAAACAATGTTTTAAAAAAATTAGAGTTCTGAAAGATTAACGGTTCAATACAGGGGATAAGTTTTTGGTATGTTCTTCTTGGGGAGAAGGTTGTGAAAAGAGCTGTGTGAAGAAGCTGGCTATGAACCTTTCACACCCCACTCCTGACACCCCCGTTCTGAGGCCTGTTCAGAACAGGGTTTGTGCCTTCCTGCCAAAGGGGGGTGTTCAGTGGGACCTGAGGTGTCGATCCTGTGCTGTGGCATATACCCAGTTGTGTGAGGAGCTGAATGAGTCTTGTGTGGTTTCACAGGTGACATCCCACAGAGTTGGGGCACTTCTGCACTGAGTTTGCTGTTTTAACTGTGTCTCCATCCTTCAGCTCTATGCTACTCATCACACCTCCAGATGTGCTCTCAGGGGATGCTGAAAACTTAGGTCAGTATTTGAGTGCTGCTTCTGAGTTGGGATCTAGTGTCTTGCTTTGAAGAACTTCATGCAATGAAGGTGAATGACTCTGGACAGTAACGTAAACAGAAAAAATTGAGAAGTTACTGATGTATGAGCAGGATTTGCCCCTGGTATTTTAGGCGAGGATGGAATGTGTTTGTGTCTGCAGGATATGGATTTCAGTTTTCTTGGGGAAAGGTTTTTTTTATGTTCATCTGTTTTATTGAATTGGCTAGAATGACACAAAATGGAAACATTTGTGCCTAAGTAATAATAACTAAAGAAAATGACAATTCCAAAAACTACTGCATTATGGAGAAGACAGCCATGTATCACCAATAGATAATACTGCTGAGAGCAAGTCAGTATATATGATTTGATATTTGTTCCTTTTGAATTGTGCAGTGACCATATATTGGTGTTTGCTAAATTCGATTTCTTTTCTGCTGAGAAACAAAGTGCATCAACTTATATTTTAGGAAGCGCTTCAGAAATAAATTCTGTTTCCCCCCTCTCTAAAGTATTGCTTCCTTAGATATTAGTATGGTGTAAATCAACATAATTAATATACTTCCTTGATTCGCACTGCTGTGGATCTGGCCTGGTAAGTTTAAGGAATTGAAAGTAGGAGGATGTTTTGTACCCATTTCCTTTGTGCTTACAATGTCAGACAACGCTTTTGTTTGTTACTTAGCTTCTGACATCTTGGTGAAGATTTGTAGTGACAGAATTTGAATGTACAAGTTTATCTGAGTCTAGAGCTGCTGAAATTTTACTTCAAGTGATGAAACCCAGGCCCAGCTAGCGGTTTGAAGGGTACACCAGCGAGGCAGCTCACTCCTGAATGTAAGTGTTGCTTATTTGAAGGAAATAACAAAGTTCTGTTGCTATGAATGTGCTTGAATGGTTGAGTCTCCTCTTTTATAAATGTAACCAGGTTTGTTTTGATCAATGTGCAGTGACCGTCACGACTGCCAGTCATGCGACATCGAAGACATGAGAACCAGTTAATGCTACCCACACTGTAGCCATTGGGGGTGAACTGGTTCTGCTCCAGAACTGTGAGCCATGTTGCACTAGGCAGAGGCCACTGGAGTGACTGACACAAGAATGGTCCCATGGTCATGTGTCTAAACAACTTCAGAAGTACAGTGTAAATAAACCTCCCACTAGCTTCTGTCTCCAGTTATGTAGCTTGTACTGTCATAAGAAGTCTTGGGTTTTGAGTACAAGGACATTCTTCCTGCCCTCCTTGTGCCAGAGGCTGATCAATACCTGGAATGAAGCTTGAGGCGTTTGCAACTTTCCTGCTTAAGCAAGAGGCAGCCAGAGCTGTATTCAGCTAATATTTATTTTTTGCTTAAGTGTCCAGTCATGTTAAGTTTTGTGGCGTGTGGATTAACTGTGCATTATAAAATGCCATAGGCAGGCCATGTTTCTGTTAAAAATGCAGTTTTTCTGTGAGCGTATTGCAAAGTAAGTATTTCATCGTTTTCCTTGTGCGTATGAGCCAGAAGTGGAGCCGATTAGCCTGTTTACATTGTTCAAGCAGTGTATATTGCACAGAACAAGTATTTTAAGTGGAGACTGGTAAAGCTGACTTTTAAGCTCTTTTGTTGAGGAAATGGTGGTGTCCTTGGATAAAGATGTTTTTCTGCAAAACCCCAAGCCCTCCACTAGTGTGGGTTTCTTTGGGTTGTGTTTTTTTCTCCCCCCTTAGATTTTGATCCCTTTGGAGAAGGGCTCTGCCCTCTGAACAGTGCCAAGTATGAGGCCTTCGTCCTTGTCTGGAAACTTTAAGTGCTACTGCAATAAAATTACACTGATGCATTCATTAGAAAGATATACTCTCATAATAAACCACTCTCCAGAATTGAAAATAGCGGGTTGCATTGGCAGAGTACAGGTTAGAATTAGCTCCATTCTCAGACTGGTTATCTCTGTCACAAAATAGGACACATGCCCACAAAGGCATATCCACTGATGAGTTTCATGTTGGTGTTATACCTTCAGAAAGTATGAGTCCATGAATAATAGCATTAGAAGCTGGAATATCTACGTAAGTATCTACACTGCCACACTTGAGCCTTCTGGCAAATGAGGTCTGATCCCTTAGCTTTGCGTGTTTACCTTTCTCATTCGCTGTTGGTGCTTTTGAATAAAGAGTGGCAACGTGAGGGGGGGACATGCAACCATTCTGGAAGGGTTGTAATTCCTCTGATACCAGGGCTGATGGTTAACCTACAGAAGGTGTAAAGGAGGTGGCCCTGGGTACAGCTTGTTCTGTCATTGCTGCAGTTTCTTGTGGTCACCTGGCACAGCCCCATCAGAGCTGAGATAAAAGGGAAGGCAGGTGGTTGACTGATCCATGAGGGAAGCTGCTGCATTCCCAGTACTTGACTAGCGTGTGTGGAGGTGCCTCCTCTCAAACTTTTGGATTGGAGAAAATGCTTCAGAAATTTTGGAAGGATATTGTCCTCTGTCAAATATGAATTCACCTGGAACTTCATAGAACAGACACTGGGATTGTTCTTTCATACCTTTCTGCTTATTCATCCTTCTGGGCTAAAGGGATAAAGAGAATTGTTTTTGCAAGTCTTCAGAAGAGAAACCGAGTGTTTCCTTTGTCATGTACTTTAGATTTTAGATAAGGTTTTATCAGTCAAGCCTGAGCTGAACTAACTCAAACCTGAAAGCAAATTATAGAGTATGCATAAATTCTCTTGGGCTTCTTGGATGTTTTTCCTGTGCCTGCTGACTTTTTCCAGCAGTGTCCAATATAAATGAAGTTCCCTACTATTACAGTTGATGAAGAATATATTGCTTTCCAGATTGTCAGCTTTTGGAAAACTAATTTTTGTTTGCAATAAGCAATTTTCTTTTAGCTGTGTCCAAAGTACATCTTGACCAGAATCATGAACACAAATATTTCAGTAGATTGATTTGATATGTCATAAAACTGTATCCTATTTTTCTATTATGTATTTGTTTTTCTTCAGCTAGGTTTAAGATTCTGGTACATTTTTCTGACCTTTGTTCTATTTTTAATCGCTGACTATGCAAGGACAGCGTAAATTTATATTGATCTTAAAGCTTGTTGCCTTTCATATGACCTTGGAACTGTTTGGAACAATGTCTCTCTGACCTTGAATTTATTTTCTGAACTTCATGCAACATTAGCAGCTTTTATACCATTAGGAAATGGAGGCATGCAGCCTCTTTAATTTCCCAATTTCCTTAAATTGTTCTGATGACATTTACTTATGACTAAAATAAAAAATGTGCAGTAGAGACAGATTCAATATCCCCACATTGCCTGTTGAGTGCCAGTCTGGGTGAAGAAAAGAGGATGTGATTGAATTTTAGAGAACTGAAGCTTATAGATCTTTGGCAGTCTCCAAGTTATTAAACCAAACCAGGCCTAATTTTACCACTCTGTGATAACTGTAATATTCCCAGTCCTGTGTAGCTTTCTGGCAGCAAGTTAATGCATCCTTTCAATGAACTCTGCAAATAAATGGAACTGAAGTGGAGGAGGGAGGTAGATCTCACTCATGTATGTATTATGTATTGACAAAATGCACTGAGAGAGGCAGATGCCAGGTGCTATAGAAATGCAAAGTACTTTAGTCTGCCCTTGTTAATGAGTTATGTCCCTAGCTCAGTTTTTAGTCTCTGGTGGATTATGGGGGCTGTCCTAACTCTCCTTGATATAATAAACATGATACAAAAAGATTCCCTGGGTAGTAAATATGATTGACCATTTTAGATTCATAAAGGTGTGAACTTCATCTTGCAGAGAGAAGTTCCAATAAGCATTTTTACACCAAAGTAGGTCAATCTAATTATAATTGGCTTTAATGAGCACTACTCTGCTGTTCTTTACCTGTAGCTGGTTAGCACTCAGAAGTGCAAATGCCATTGCTGCCTTTGAAAAAAGCAATGAGAAATCAAAGTAGTAATTTCTAATCCAATTCATTTCAACTTGAAAGCCTCGGTTATCTACATAAGCAGGGGTAAACAATTCAGCATCAGTAAGACAAGCCAGAGCAAATGCAGGCAGCAGGGATCAGCAGCTCTGATGCTGGCCATAGGATAAAGGTGAAATTCTGCTTTTGGTCTCACAACAGTTGCCTTGCAAACTGTCTGGAATTTAGCTTTGGTGTGGAGGAGTTATTCCATTAAAGCCAGTAGGAGTTATACTAGTTTGGAGTGAATTTTTCTTTGTGCCTCAAAAGACATTTGAGTAAAGTAGCAGTAAAGAGAGAGGAAAACACTAAGGAGAATTTGTCATTTGGGCTGTTCCCAAAACATTATGTACCTGTTTCCCCAGAGAGAGAAAATCTTATATGTCCAGAAATTGTACATCATGGCAGTCTTTGGGATGGAGTGTTCATGGGTACTGCTTTGGGTAAGGAAAATGGATTTGAGGGAGGTGTCAAGTATTTAGCTGGTGGGTACAGGACTGGGCTTTTGTTCTCAGAAGATGTAGATTTACAGCAGTTCCTTGGGAGTACTGATTGGAAGACATTTGCTATGTGTTGAGCCTGCATGAGGAGCTGAAACCTTTCAGAACTGGGTGAGAGAAGACAAAGCAGCCTGAGAAGGCTGGGTCTAGCCAACAATTTCTTTCCTATGTACCCTCATCAGGTCTAATAGGGGTATGTAGTGTTACTGGTGATGGCAGCTCTTGGCTCTGGGCCACAGTCCATATTCCTTTGCAGTGGTACAGTTGCCAGTTTGGGGTACGCAGACCAGAGACCGCGTGGGAACATGCCTTTTCCTAATGTCAGTCTGCATGGAAAGGCCCTGTATAAAATCCAGGAGGCAGTTTCAGGCTAGTGAGCGATGTTTACCTGAAAGAATGTGGACAGGCGGAAAAAAGAACTGCTATTCTAAGAAGTTGCAGAGATTTGGGGTTTTTCTTTGTTTTTTGTTCCAAGTAACTATTCAAGAATGGTTTGTTCGTTAAAGCCTTTGAACTGTGTCCTGTTCTTTCTGGAGTCAGGACAACTTTAATTTCTGATCTTTTGCAATTCAGTTTTCATGCAATCTTGTCCAGACAGACTACTCATTTGGTGACTCAGTTCCTTATTATGTATTATGTCCATTGCAGGTTTTGGCCTTTCAAGGTGAGGGGTGGTCTGTCTCTTTTTGTCTGCACAGTTGGGCCCTGATCTTCTGTCTCTTATTCAAGTGTAATTAAGGGTAAAAGAGATGGTCAGCTTTGGCATTGTCATTGTGACTTTCTGTGGCCTCTGAACCTCTCCTGCTTGAGGTACCCAGCATGGCAAGGCACTCTTGAAACGTGTTAAACCCCTAAATGCACAGTGTGTAATGAGGAGTATGTTGGACTTTGTTGTGGGCTGTGAAAGGATGTCTGAGTAAGCTGCTGTTTCCCAGTTACAGTCAGCAGCTGCTGTAATCCAGCTGTTATTAGCCCATAATGTTTACAGCTAGCAGGAGCAGTGCCCAAAAGGTGGGTATTTGGGGTCCAGGTTCCTTTAGGGAGGACAAAGATGCATCTTTAGATTTTACCTTTATCTGTTCCCTGGGACCATGAACTGAAAAGAAATTCAGTGGAAAGAATCCTGTATGATTTGTTTTGATGGTGAAGATATTAAATGTGTATCCTACACCATTTGACTTGTACTTTTGTCTTTTTTCTTGCCAGCCCAGAACTGCAGTCACATTTTGCAGGGTCCAAATGGGACAATACAGAGTCCAGGCTTTCCATATGGATATCCAAATTATGCAAACTGCACGTGGACAATCACTGCCGAGGAGCAGAACAGGATACAGCTTGTTTTCCAGTCCTTCGCATTAGAGGAAGATTTTGATGTATTATCTATCTACGATGGACTGCCTCAGCAGGGGAATCTGAGAACAAGGTACATTGTTCATAACAGTGATGTTTATAAACATGTTCCTATTTCTGCCACTGGGATTAAATCTAGGTTGGACGTTTATGCTGCAATAAACTGGGAGTGCTTCTTCATGAGCAGTTCTTATAGTTGTTTTGATTTCTTATCTCTGATAAGGTTTGAAATGTTTCTCTGAATGCCTGACAGTAATGATTTATCAAGAGTCATTCTAGACATCCAGAGAAGTTAATTAGAAAATGGAGCAAGAAGAAAGCAGAGCTAATGTGCAGAGGAGCTTTCCTCAATCCAAGAGAGATTCTCTGAGTGGGAGGATGGGTAATGGGTTTCAGTTTATAGCTCTGCCAAATGCTTTGTGGGTACATTTGGGTAATTCCCTGACTTGCAGTCTGTTCACCAGCTGGACAGAGGTGATATTCTCTCATGTCTGACTAAACTGTTGGATCTCTAGGGGTAAGGAGTTAACGAGTAATATAGTTTAGTACGAAGACTCTCCATGGATTCTGATGTCTGAGACTTTCAGGTATCATCCTGGTATTAATAAAAAGTTAAATGAGGCTGATTTTGAAAATAATAATGTATTGCTGTAGTAGCAAATGTTATATGACATGTCAGACTTCTGCATTTGAAGGAGTCATGATCTCAGACGTCCAGATCTGAGCCATAGATGGAATCAGCTTGGTGACTTGTGACATGACTGCTGTTGTCTGATAATGGTGTCTGATTGCAGCTGAAGTCTGACAGTAATATATTCAAAAAATGATGGAAACGGTGGCAGCATCCACTGTTAGAATCCCTAGTAAGAATGCTGTAGTTATGTACAGTCCTGGAAATTAATTTTACTTCAAACCACTTTAGTTTAAGACAGATCCTTTGACCTCAGTGTCGTGTCTAACCCAACTGGAAAATCTGAGTTAAAGAAACACTGGTGAAAATCAACTCTTTATGTAGATGATTTCAGTTATGCAAATAAATCATATCTTCATCTTGCAACTGTGCTTGAGAATTGTCTTAATTATGGGACCTCATCATTTAATCAGAAGGTAGCATAGTGCTTTGCTTTGGGGATTATGTAAAGGATGCCTACATCTGGTATAAAATTCTGCTCAGGAAACTTTGTATGGTGGGCAGTCAATGCTACTCTTGCTCTGAGAAGCCCCCTGGCAAATTGCTTTGCTCATCAGCAGTGCCAGATGTTTCCTTTTGCCTTCTAGATGTCAGTGGAAGGTTCTGCTGAAGCAGCAAAATCCATGAATGAAATTAATTCAGAATTAGGGTCATGGTGGAGTAAACTAGTAAGACACTGTAGATGAGTTGCATGCAGGTATTGCTCTGAGCTACTCGTAAGCATGATATGATTATAGATAGAAGTAACAGAAAGGGCATTTTCCTACAGTTGACTGGTACAGCAAAACACTGAGATACAGCTTGGATACGGTCCTGATAATTTGTAGCCCTGCATTGGGGTAAGGTGAGGAGACAAATAAGGTCTTCCCTTTGCATCACTGGTGAACTTCATGCGCAACTTGGGTAGATAAGTGTAAGTTGTGGGATGAAACCAGGAGCACAAAGCAATGTGAGAACATTTCATCTTTAATGAGGGAGGTGAGTTTTTTGGGAAATGGTGTGTGTAGTACAACGGAGGAACGTGAAATCAATGCGGGGGGGGAGATATTGAGGAGGCTTTCTAGAGGTCTGAAAGCACTTACAGGACTTACAAAAGTAAATGAGATATGGGCTCGTGCGTGATGGACGCTTGCATTCTTCCCCTGGGCATTTCTAGATTAGTGACTTCACAACCTGGAACTTGCTTCTCTGCTGTTTGGTGTCTCACTTCTTTGTTCAGCTAATATTTGGTTTTTTGTACATCAATCTCACCTTGGGGTTTTTTCTTTTTTCTTCTTTCTCCCTTTTTTCTTTTTTCCTGTGGCTATCAATTTTGTTTTTTCTCCGACTGCTTTCCAAATGTACTCAATTCATCATCGAAGTGCAGCACTCCAAGATGGATGACCATGCATCATTCATCAAAGCTCATAGTACCAGGAGGCAGGCCAAAATAAGCTGTAAGCAAGTGTAAAAGACGCAAAAAAAAGCATGCTTCTGTAGAGAAGGTAACTGTTTTGTTCAGTGTGTTCAAGGTTGATCAGCAAAACAGAGAGGATCTGTATCTCTTTGCTTGTCGCACTCTTGAGCTTATATTGTTGAGCGGTACTGATGTGTTTCAGTAGATCGTGCCTGCTTGACTGGGAGAAGAGAATGATCTTGGTGTTGATGACATTTGTTTGTGCTGAGGGATGGAGAATGGTTAGCTGTCTCAATACCCTGCTGTTCTATTTAAGCCATATATTCCTAAGAGCTTCCTTGGCCTGACGTGTCCTGTCTATGTGCGTTTCTGAGAAGGGGTTAATAATTGTGTTCATCATGTGCTGGCAAACACCCTGTTGTCTTGCAGTTTAATGTGGTGTGAAAGTTCCCTAATAGAATAAGAGCAGACTTAATCCAATGAGACATTTGCTAATAAACTGCTTTACTGTATATTAGGGAATTTGTGTTGTGTGTTGTGATGAGTATGTGAATACTAAATAAGTTTCAGTGTCTTAATTTAGACATCCAGGGCTGTTGTCATCTTTCAGTGCTATGACTTTGCTTTGTTTGCTAAAAACAGAGCTTGTTTTGGAGTCCTTGCTCCTTCAGCTTCTTTCAAATTTGTTTTTTCCCGACACCATACACTGGCTTTCAGCAGGGACCACTGTAACAGAATCTTCTTTGAAAGCTGAGAACAGTGATGGCTGCAGGTTTGTCTCTCCCTTGACTTCAGTAGGAGAGGTATGTGTTTTTGAGTTCAGATGAGATTTGTAACTTCCCTTCAGTGCTGATATGTGGCTTTCCTTTCTCTTAGCAGTGTTTGTGCTCATTAAACCAGACCAAGCTCTCCCAAATGCTCATCCTTCAAGTTCCTGACTATTCTGAGCTACCAGTGGGATTAGAGGGATGCATGTGGAGACCTGATCTGAAACCTGCAGTTACTCAAGAATAGTCTTTTGCAAATTCCCATTGTGCTTTGCTGATTGTGTCATTGTTAAGAGGATGCTCCAATCATGTTAGTTTCCTGATTGGTTTCTCACTGTGCTGGGCTTACAAGCTCAGCAGAGACCTGACTGAAATTTGAATATTTGGAGTTATGTATGGATCTAAGATTGCTATGGGACTTGGGAAACTCTCCGCACCTTTTTGTGTCAGACTGTTATGTGACATAACCAGACAGTAGTTAACAAGAAAGCAACATGACATCTTCGAGATTTTTTTATCTGCTGCTGATAATTTGCAGGATGCTTTTAATGTGAGAATCTTAAATTAGTTGCTAATTTCCCTATTTGAAGTTTCAGGCTTGTACTCAGATCTAGGGAAAATATATTTACAATGTATCTGGTAAGTCAGTGATTTCAGATACCTAATTCTGTTTTCCTGAAGGGAGCCATTGAGTCTACACTCAAAATAGGACTGGTTAATTTAAAAAATCAGATGCTTTTTTTTTTTCTTCCAAAGATGTTTAAAACTACTTTGGAAAGCCCAAGAGACAGAATATGCAATCTTTTTTACCAGGAGAGACTGCTCACTTGCATATGTGCTGAACAATGTGCTGAACAACTTTTATGATCTTGCAACCCATGGGCTTTCCTTCCCACACGATGTGGGTAGGTAATTGCATTGTCTTCTGGTCTGTTTTTCCTGTTCAAAAGGAATGTTTCAATAATAACTGAACTTATTTGCCTAAAAATGTTTGTTTAAGCCAGAGTATCAAGAAAAAATAAGTCTTTATTATAGCCAGAACCTCAGTAGTGCAGTTTGCATTTCCACACAAGTTACTAGGAGGTGTGTATTTACACAGCTGTGAGGAACTGTCCCATTCTGATGTCTACGGAGTGTATAGGGTTAGAGAAGATGTTTGCAAATCATTACTGCAGTAGCTGCATACTTAAAGCAAAGAGGAAATCTATACTGCCTTTAGTCCACTGGCACTGTGAATAACTTACCTTCTAGCTCATGTCTCAACATTATGCACAGTGTCTTCTGTTAAAGTTGCTGTTGCTTATTAGAGATACTCATCCTTCTTCCCTGACAAATGACTGAAGAGTTAAGAGGAGGATTGCCATCAATATACTGTGTATGCAGTTACAAACAATATGATCTCTTTGGCCATATTTAATTGAGTGAAAGATTAAGTATTTTGTTTGAACTTAAAATTATGTGATACTAGTGATTAGAGTTGAATTATCTACTGGGGTGACCTATTTACAGATACAACAGGAACACTTGTATCTTGCCTGTTTCTCCTTGATAACCTTTTAATTACTCTTTGACAAATTGGACTGGGTGACTTGTACTTAATTACCAATCAAGAGAACAAAGCTTTTGATCTTAAAAACAATGGAAGGGAGGAGGAGAGGAGGAGACAAAGGGAACAGCAAAGGAGAGAATTCCCCCTCCGTGTGCCATATGCTTTCGCTTGCAGAGATGCAAACCTGGGTTAAAATAACATTCTGGGGTTCTGGGTTTGCTGGGGTTCAATGCTGTTAAAGAAATTCCTGGAAAAATAGCATTTGCCACCTGGTAATACACAGAACTTATGTTAGGATTTTGTGTTGAGTCACCTTTGGTCCTGTGACATACTCCTTTGTAGCTACCTCGTATCTACAAGGTTACTACAGTTCTTTTTACTAGGGATAAAGATAAATAAAATGGAGGCCCAGCTAAATCCTTTTGTCATCTTTAGTGAACTTCAGAATCCTGCCTCCCTTTTCTCCTTAGCAGAGTCTTTTGTCACTTCACATTAACTCCATGGGGGGTGGGGGGAAACATAGCAAAAGACCACTTACGTTTGTGTTCTCTGCTTTGTAGAACAAAATACACTTTTCTTCTGTTCCCTGGGAAGATACTTGTTTGAGCTGCTCCAGTGACATTAGGGCCTTTTGCCAATGGCCCTGTCGTTTTGCTCAGAGGAAGTGCTGAATATTTAAACTTTGTTTGTGAGGTAATTGATGGAACTAGATCTGAAAGTCCAGGAGAGCTAATGGAGTTAATGCAACTGTATCTAGTTCAATTTTGAGAGGCCGTATTCAATTTTTCCGTATTTGTTAGGAGAGTGTGCATCAGGATGAGTGATAAAAGGTGATGATTAAATTGGGGTGGGAGCCTTTTCCCTGCCACCATGCTGAATACAGCAGGCTTAGGAGGAGGCCTGACTCTGATCTTTCTGCAGCCTGTTAGGCAGATGGAGAGGTAAGGAGTAGCTTTGGCCCTGGTTTTGGGATTTAAGGATCTGCTCTCTCACGACATTGCTTGTCCTGTATGAACACAGCTTGTCTGCAGCAAGGCCTGCCATTGCATTGTGGCCTGTACCATATCTGGTAAAAGAGGATCTTGCTGAAAATCGGAACCTTTTATTCATCACCACTGTATAAAATATTAATTGGGGAAGTAGTTTCCTGGATGATGGTTGTTCTGCATTTTGTCTGTTGGACTATAGAGCTTTTTCCAGGTATGGCTCTCCCTGCTGTTTAGTACAGGGGGTGGCTTGTTGTTGGGCCTTAAGGTGTTCCTGTTACTCAAATAGCATTTTGTTTTCAAAATTGTTTTTGTTTTCCCTCTAAACTGCTGATTAACCATGTTTACAGGTAAAATCTACTAGCAAACCTTGACAATGACTCTTGCTTCATATTAAGGTATGCTAAGTGTATAAGTGCAGAAAGATTTTCTGTAATTGGACAGCATCTAATAGATTTCAATTAAGACTCTGCACTGGAACAGTCTGCTTTTGATAGATCTGTGAGCACTGAATGGCATTAGTAATTGAGGTGGGTTTTAAACAGGTTAATTTAAGTAGTATGTGGAGATTCTGGGGAGGATCATGGTGTCCTTCGTCTTCCATGCCCAAGTTGATGCAACTCATGAAAGCCTCCTGCTCCTTTGTTGAGCTGTGGGAGCGAAGGAAGGGGAAATGCCCATGAAGTGTCCTGCTGGGGGACATGGCTTGTGTTTGCTGGCCAGTGAAGTCCAGTGTGCAATGCACTGGGACAGCCAACAGCAGTTTTATTGGACTCTACTGTTAACCTCTTGTTGCACAATATATTATGCTTCCCTCCTCAGCTTTTCCTCTTGCAGTTTTGTCTGCGTTGTCTGACAACACAGGACTTTGCTTTTGATAATACGAAATAATTGCTGAAGCCCAGGATCATATATTCTTCTGTAGATCCTCTAGCTGATGTTTGGTTTTACATCAGGTAGACTTTTAATAGAATGACTGCAAGCCTTTTAGACAACAGAAGTAGAGCATTGTGAAGTCTGAATGTGATCTGATGTACGATCACTGTAGACCCTGCAGTGCCTGCATCTACAGTCCAGGTAAAATACATCTGCATGGTGAGATATCTTATAGCTTTCATGGGGTTGCTCCTTTTCCGTATCAAAGATGGCTAATGATAAAGACAATAGTTGCTGGTGTTATACTAATAATGGTTCTATACAGACAAAGCCTATCATCTTTTTATGCATGTATGTATGTGGTGTTTAAAGCGATACTGTCACAGACATTTTTAGTCAAGTTGATTATTTTAGACAGAGCTGCTTTTATTCTTTTAGCAGGAGTGGCAATTTACAAAGCCAGTGGGTGAGCTTTTGGGGTCAGAGCAAGTGAGATTAGATTTTTTTTTTAGCAGTGGAGGGAGAGAAATTGAACTAACCCATAGCCCTTGCATGGTGCTTCTTATTTTTAGATTACAGTGCTTTGAGAAGGAACGGGTCTACTGTATTGTCGTAGAAGGGAGAAAGCAGCACAGGGAAGTTCAGTGAGTTGCCTTAGGCAGCACAGTGAGTTCTTAGCTATTAGTTATTGAACTTGGGTTGCCCAATTGCTGTGTTACTGCAAAACTGTATGATGAGAAGGTGACCACAGTCTGATCCTGCTTGCGTGAGAACATATACAAAAAGTCTCTTGACTTTATTAGTACAGAATTGGGTCTTCAAAAATAATTTCACTTTTAGTCAATAGATATTGACATCAGTTAGCATCAAGATGGCCACTTTCTTTACTGATAATTAGTGTCAGTCTCCCATGAAGAGGATGATATGAGCAGTGCAGCAAAGGGATGGATGTGCAGAGGTGGTGATAAAAGCAGCGCTGGCAGAGCACTGAGGTGTGCTGGTGATCCCTTACAAGAAGTTAGATGTATGTCTTAGTCCTGTTCTGAGCCCAGCAGCTGCTCTGCTCAGTGGCATCGGGAAAATTACTTATCTCAGGTTTTCCCATCTGTAAAATGACATAATGTTTTATTTTTGCAAGTTAAATTTGTGAAATGCTTAAAAGCCCCCAGTTGGAGGGTCTGTATGCTGGGGTGGGGAAAGAGAATCGAAGTACAAAACAGATAAAGTTCACAGCCATGCCTTTTAATCCATTTTTCTGAAGGGAGGAAAAATGTATGCATTTTCATGTTATCTTCTGAATGCATTGAATCTTTAGGTTGAGAAGTTTTTGTATTTCTAAGGTCTGACCTTGAGAGTTTCTCAGGCAAAGCACCTCTTTAGACAGCATATATTTCCCTTTTATCAAAATTAATGAAAGCCTATAGGAGGTGATACAGTCTTACTAGATCGTTGATGATACAATGAAATTGTGGAGTGCTATTACTTGCAGTCTTAAATAGAAAATTGACAAATCCTCAGTGCCTATTGACTCTAATTCATTATGCTCCTGTTGGGCAGCAGAGGGTGGCCTGGCTCCTTTTAGACTATTCGGAATTGGATTTTGGTGTGCTGCAAGAGCAACTGCTGACATCTGGTCCTTTTTCTTAATAAAGAATTTGATTGTCTGTTTGCAATTTCGTAACTGTTTGGAAAACATAAAGGCTTCTGCTGTCCAAAGATGCAGTAATTGTCCTTACATCTTTAGTGATTTTTGTAATATTTAGGCTTACAGCTGATCAGAGCTGCTATAGTGGAGTAAAAGGTTTAGGAAGGAGATAAATATTTTCATTTGAATTATTCTGTAACTTACGTTGTCACTGACCCGTGTGTAAATTGAAGTGTGAAATGCTGTTCTAGCATTTTTATATAATTTTTTTTTTTGCTATTGAAATTGGGTCCTTTTAGCTATCCAGGTGCATGGCAAGATAACCTCTCACTGAAGTTGTTCCCAGTTTATGTATGTGTGGCAAAGGAGGAGTATGGAAACAGAGAAGTGACTAGCTCCAGGGCAAACAGTAGTTCTGATGCTGCTGGATTCAAACCCAGGGCTTTTCACCTCTAGTGAATTGCGCATTACCGGGCTCTCCTGCTAAACATCACCAGTTAGCAACACTTTTATCCCGTTTCTGCTCAATATTCAGCATTCGCACAAGGTGCAAGTGAATAGAGAAGTAAATATGACATGAGTCAATATTACAGTCTTTTTGGATAAATCTTGATTGGCAGGAACAATGGGATTTGTTTCATTTTTTTCATCATAAAAAACACATCTTCTAAAAATCAAATTTCTTATTAACCTACTTTTTTTTGACTATGGAGGACAACTTGCACTGTTTTTCCTCCATTTGGGTGCTTCTTTTTAACCCTTAGCTTTATAGAAAGTGAATTTCTACCGTTTCCTTCTCATCTGTTGCCAATAAATTTTGTTTTATAATGTGTTGTTATAAATTAAAATCTTAAGGAATTAGCGTAGGCATATCTGTATTGTGGTGGGAAGTGAGACTGCAGTTGATGTGGAGATCCCCAAGATGGATCTAAGCTGGCTGTCCCAGGATCGTGTAGGCAGAACAGCGCTTGCCTGATGCTGCAGCTTAATGTCGACTCGGGGGAAGTAAAGATTCTCTCAATACTGATGACTAAAGTCTAGTTCGAATCCTGATTTTTGTATGCGTAAAGAGTAAAAGGGATGCTCATATATTTGAGATGGCTCTGCTGGCTTTAGGCTCTATAAATAACACTTTTTCTAGCGGGAATTGACCCAAACCCCATTTTAAATGAGTGAATAAATCCATCTAGGCTGGAATTTGAGCCCTGTGACTGTCCCTAGAGACTGTTAGTTAATGATGCCTTTGTCAGTGTCAGAGGTAGGCAAAGGGCTCTTGTGGCTTGATGAATTATACTTGGCTTGGAGAAGGGAAGAAAGTGCAGTTGGTTCCGAAGTCATGCTGGCACATGGGGTTTTGATTGTATGATGTTAGTTTGAGAACTGTTCGTGAAGTGCTAGATTAACTTTCTGAAAAAATGTGGGTGTAGTATATGTCATCGTGAGTGAGTTTAAGAGACAGAGAAAGCTTTTTTCCCCCTAATGCTTGTTACTGTCTTGACAAGAAAAATATATAGTGATGTATGTCAGAGCCAATGGATTATATTATTTTAGAAGCAACTTAATCATCAACCAGCTGGGCAGAGGGGATGGTTGGAAAATAGTATGGAATAAAATGGGACATGTGGTGGTGGTTGGCAGCAAAGTAGCTTGGAGTTGCTTGAACAGAGAGTATACAAGGAGTTACTGCTGCTTGAAGCATGCCGCTGAAGATATTTGTTCAGGATCTGTTTGTAGCTTGACTTAAATAAAAGCAGCTTGGTTTTGAGCATAAATCATTCCAACAAGTTGAATAAATCCAATTACGAACTGATACTCTTTTTCTTATGTCATTACAGTATCCGTTTAAGCTGGCTGAGATTTCTTTTTTGGTCCAGAGCATCATTTCGGGCTTACAGGGATCAAAATAAAGGACAGCTGTCTAAGTAACACTAGTGAGTTCTGCCTTGCAGACAGAACTGGCTTTTAAGTGTCTGCAGCATGCATGAGCTGGAAGTGTTCTGAGATTATGCTGTGCTTGTTTTATTGATAATTAATGAGAACATTTATGGTACCGGTTATTCTGTCAATATGGTTAAAAAAAAAAAATCAAGCTAACATCTCATTGTAATAGCTTGTTTCTTTAATAAAGTAATTCAGAGAGGAAGGGAGAAAAACTAACAACCACTGGGGAAAAACTCTGAACCAGACAAGCCTGAGGAAATGCTAGCAGAGAGTCAGCTGTCTCCTCGGGTGTGTGTCTTTCATCCACCCTTACTGAAAATGGGGAAGAGGTCTGCACAGTTCTGGCTGGAAATAGCAGGGATCAGATGTGTGGAAGAGGCCGAGGCAGCAGCCTGTGGTGCAGCTGCAGGGGATGAGCCAGGCAGGGAAGCGCCGGGTGCCTGGGAGGAGGAGGAGGAGGCTGTAGGAGCTGTGAAGATGCTGGAGCAGGTTACTAGCTGGACAGCGGAGTTGGAAAGCCCTCCTGGAGACAGGGCTAGCGCTGAATCTTCCAGACAATAAGAGAGAAACAAAGACCTCTCAGCTTCAGTTTTACTGCGCATCCTGGAGTCCTTGTGCCTAGTGCATCTATGCTTCGCTGTTTTGCCAGCTATGTAAAGTAGTACTTGAAATGCATGGTGATTCTCTTAGGATTTGGCCCATTTGGAGGAGATATTAAATTGCTTCAGGATGAAAGATGATTTCTAAAACTAAGATACTAATAGGAACGACAAGATGTTTTTTTCCCCCCCATAGACTACTTTACCCTACATCCACCAGCAACTGTGTCTTTAAAGAAAAAAATCTGCTACCTGTAATGAGATCTGAGTTGGGATGGATTGCTGTGGATAAATTCGCTGATCTCTTGCATTTCTTCTTTTATTCTTGACATACATTCCGTGAAGCAGCCTTGAGGAGGACATCTGTGAGTGACCACTGATTTTGCGTGTGGCTGCGTTTCCAGTTTCTTTCCCTAAGACTTTGATTTTTAAACATATGTACATATGTATTTCTGAAGGTGTTCTCCCTGCAGCAGCTAGACTACAATGCTTACACATCCTTTTCATCAAGACTGAGAAAGTTACAAATGTTAATTAATATCACTCATACCCATTTTTCAGAGGAAAGATTGAAGATGTATTTAGCCTCTCATTGAAGCTGGTGGGTTTCCTCATTGCTATGTGCACGTGAGCCAGCTGTCTGGCTGAATAAGGCATATAAAACTTGATTCAAAGTCAATTGGAAGTTATTGGGTTCTTTCTGTTGGCCCCAGTTGATAATGGATTAGTCGAATACCTCATGAATGCACCTTTCAAATGATTTCACGTTGACTGCTGCCTTGTTAGCTGGGCGCACACTGTGAAAGAGGACTCGCCTGCTCATTCCAGGCTGTTTTCCAAAGACCACTCCAAAGGGCGGCTCTCGCTCTGAGCTGGTGTTTTCTCAACACGGTGCCTTATACCTGACTTAGCTTGAATATTGTCCTGGGATAGTGCAGGGGTGTCAGACTAGCACTTACAGAACCATGTCATTTCAACTGTATATAGTGAAGAGAGTGGTTCATTTGATGGGAAATTTTCTTTAATAGGTGCCTTCAAATTACATGCAGGAAAAAATCACTGAAGTATGGTGTAGTGTAATTTAATGCTGGGTTAAACGATGCAATCCAATGCATTTTCATTAGATGTTCTGAGACGCTTCTCTAGCATTTATGCTTTAAAGGCTGTTGGATTGCCAGCTGCAATAACTATTTTGATTGCAGCCTGAGCTGATGGTGGGCATCCTACCAGAGAAATAATGTGCTCTGTTTTAATTATGGCACCTGCACTCCAAAATGGGAGCCTGCATCACAGTGTATGATACAGTTGTACTTGGTACAGTGGAACAGTGTAATATGCAACAGATGGAGGTGAGAGCCATTTGCAAAGGGACTGAGGTGTGGACTGTCCTGGCCGACTGTTCTTTTTCTGGGGCAAAAGAAGTGTTCATTGGGAGTTGCTGAGCAGAGCAGTCAGCGGGTGGTTGGTTGGTGCTCAACTCCTTTCATAGGCGATGGGACAATTTCCCCCTGGGGAGGGACTTTGGCGCTAGGGAGGATGGTGATGTATCGCAGAGGCAAGGCGGTGGGGCTCCGTGAGGAGCGGGGAGCAGCGTGCCCAGACCCCAGCGTATGGTCCAGGCCTCCAGCCTTCGCAGGTGCTGAGGGGCATCGGTGCTCGTGGCACTATGGAAAACCTGTGAAGCGGCGGTGGTTACAACAGCAGCTAGTTCTTACTGGCATGGGTTCTAGCAAACCTGTGCTGTGAAGCAGATTTTGTTGTTCTGCTGCGAATGTGGAGTCATGTACCAGAAATATTTGCAGTGTCTGTGGCAAACCCGAGGCAAAGAACGAAGGCTGCAAATAGAGTGGAGGATTTCTGTGTTGATTTGTTTTGGTATATTGATTTTTGCCGTACTGTGAAGCAAGGGCAAGCTTATGAAGTGGTATTTCTGGCACTGGTTTAGTTTGGTTCCTCACAGTAGGAGCAGAATTAAGCCAATGAAAAACACATTGAAAATCTTGCACAATCAGTGTTGGCTCCAAGCAACTTAAGGGGATAATCACTCAATAATCCATTTGGCCAGAGGTACAGAAGAAATGGAAGATGATTATTTGTGCTGTTATTACTGTGCCCTCACCTTCTTATTATAGCCCTTAGTAAAAACAAGGAACAGAGTTTGCTGCTTTTCTTTCTCATTAGCATATATATTTTTTTATTGCTACACTAAATAACAGTAATGTCAGAATTACTGTTTCATGTATGAGGCCATTGGGGAATGATTTCATATTCTGTCTGCTATCATGTTGATCATGCTTTAAATTTGCCTGGGCTGCAGATTTGGGAGGAAGGCATGAGAACAGCTTACCAGCCGGGTCAAAACAAGGCAGGGCGTCCTGGCAAGCTTGGCTGTTTCTGGGTCTTTGGAACTGGAGTGTTGAGGTTTTACAGGAGTGATTTGTGCACTGGCCTTGTTAAATCATTGTTTCTTCAAGACGATATTGCCTGTGCTCTTGCTTGGAGAAGACAAGGAACATCACAAGAAGGGAGAATTTTCAATTGTGTGTGTTGGTTGAAGGCTTAAGAGGAGGAATAACTTATTTTGACTGCAGCTGCTTTCAGTGAGGAGCGGGAGGAATTTAATCTTGTTTCTAGAGCAGGTTTTCACTGCAGGAAGAGATATGGAAATTGGTGGCATAGAAGGTAGGAGCTGCTATACAGATATTTTTCTTATTGAAGCAGTATTTCCTGCATACTTCTGGCTAAGTTAACTTTCAGCACTAATGGAGGCACTTTTCATCTTTTGTGGGCAGAAAGGCTGTTTGATCTGAAGGGGAAGACACTCTTTGGTCACCTTTGTGCTGTCAGGCAGCCCACTTTCTTCAGCTTGCTCCAGGGATGCTGGTCAGACACAAATATGAACATCTGAAGTTAAGGGCTGGGAGAAATGGTTGGGTTTATAAATTTTTAGAGGTTCAGGAAGCCCACAGGTTCCCATGAAAATTGTCTCTTCAGTCAATGTGGAATCTGTAGAAAGACTGAGAACAAACCATCTTGTTACAATTTCATGCCCTGATGCACAGGCCATCCTTTCCTTTTAAGGCCCTGTAACTAGCAAATACAAATGCATGTTTAAGGACAATGTTGTTTTAGGTAGCACTTAATTCCCATTGACTCCTATGCGACATGTGCACTTGCTTACAGGTAAGCAGACATGTAAATTTTGCCCTGAATTAAAAGCAGCATCTGCAAAGTGGTGTCCTCCTAGTACATAGACTGTGAACAGAATCCATGATGCAAAAAGCTTAGTTTGGAGAGAACAGATCTACTTTGGATATAAAAAGCACAGACTACTGTTAACTAGTGCCTAGATAATGGTAAAACACTGTTTGGTGATTAGAGGAATTAAAAATTGACAGCTTCTGCTGTCCGTTGTATGTTTTTATTAAAACTGGTCCATGCATTTCCCAATTCTTTTGAGTGCATTAAGGTTTCAATAAGCCATTTTAATTAAAGCGCAATATAAATTAATAAAAACTATAGTACTTTTCCTCAGTTCTGTGCACAGTAAAACTATCTTGAATCCTTAAAAATACTGCAACATTTTATTTTTAATAAACAGGAGCAATTGTTTTTCCAGCTTGTACAGACAATGGATTTTTACGCTGAGAGCAGCTAAGTACTTCTTTGCTGACATTAAAACTTGACTGCCATCATTGGCTGGCAACTGCGTGAACTTTGCTGATAACTGGAAATTTTGCTTTAATAAGGTTCTCAAGCTGAGCATGTCAGCTTTCATTAGTCAGAGCTCAATCTGTTTGAAATAATATTTAGGTTTACAAAATTAGGGCCAGAATAAGAACAGTAGGGAGGTTCACTCACTGTCTCTGGAAGTTGCTAAGGAGCTGGTGGCAACTTTAAGGAGAAATGGCTTGGGCTGGAAACTGCAGTGTACTAATACCTGACCCCACGGTCAGAGAGAAGATGGTGGCCCCCAAAATTAAAGATCTGATTTTATTTTATGGGTGCTTTCTTTTGTTCCATATAATAAATGAGGAGAGGAGGAGATACTGAGTGAAATACAGGTATTGCTTAAGGATCAGAGTGCTTTGTATCATGAGTTATCTTTTGCCCTCTCCACAAGAAAGGTTAGCTGCTGTGTAACATGATGTGGGATAAACCTCTGAGTATGTGTGTAAGAAGCTTTAAACTTTCTTATCGTAGCCTGTTCATCTTGTGCTACTTGTGTCTTTGTGATCCAGCTTGAATACTTGTGATCTTGAATGATTCTGTGTGGCAGTGAGTTCTTTCAGTTACTGCTGCTTCTGCAATTTTGTAAAAGTCTGGGTTTAGGATTGTTATCAGGCGATGGGGATCACATCTGAATTTCTGTCCTTCATAATGGCAGGCAAGGTTCTAATATGAGATTGCTTTAAAACAGATGTTCCTAATGTAAATCTATGCTGTAAATCACCTTAGTCGAAGGTGACTTCGAAAAGGGGAAGGCTTTTAACTTATAAAACTCTAATTGTTTGTGAGAAATGTGCATTAGCTGTACTTGGGCTTTGTCAATACAGTATCAGGGATTTAGTGTTTGGGATCTAATAATGCCAGTTTAAAAACATTACCAAACAGACTTTTGTAGTAAAATTAACAGTTGCCATTTAGCACTAAGTCTGCAAGGAAAGCCCGGGGGAAGGCAAGACACCTGAGCTATGGGTTTCTGCAGTGCTCTCTTTGGTCTATTCATTAGACTTGTCACCTTTTTATATAGTTCTTTCTACTGACTTGTGGGCATGTCTGTGTTCTAGCAGTTCCCACAATACCTCTACTAGATCAACTTGTGCAAAAGATTTCATGTCTGTGGGCTTTGATTTCCTGAGTGAGTAAAGAGGTGTTCACCATCACAGTCCTCACGGTGGTACATATTAGATAGCAGGATATAGGATGAAAAGTGCTGTCCTTGGGCTTGTTCTTGCAGGCAGGGTAGGCCGGGGGTTGGGGTGGATTCCTAGAAGTGTCAAAACTTATGCACTGCAAAGCTACAGAACAAATACTCTGAAGATGGCCGCTCTGGGCTTTATTGGTAAAAACATTTTCTTGCCTGCTCTCTTCTGCTGTTTTAGACTGTTTGAATTAATGTAGTTTGTATAATGCTTCAGACCTTTATGTAATGTTTTTACTCCAAGGTTCTCAATGTGTTACAAGTGTTATTGAATAATGTTTTGGGCTCATTCAGCAACCTTAAATATTGCTCCCATTTCATGGATGGGGAAAGTTATTCTGAAAGGCTCAGTGGCTACTCTGAGATCACAGAGCTGGGGTTAGCAAAGCGCTGCAGAGCAGATAGGCTGGTTTAAAATAGTCAATGAAGAAATACATTGGTAGTTATTCTGGTAAGCCAGAAGGTGTTAAAAGCCCAGGATGAGTTTGCCCAGTGTTTGCTGAGCAGCTATTGAATTCAAGCTGTACCAGTTTGTTTTCTTTAGCCCTGAAGCTCCCCAGTTCAGGCTGTGGGGTATCAGCCAAAGTGGCAGCTGCCCCACTCTTGATTTGCTGGCAGGTCAAAGGCAGAAATGGTGAGTGTAACCTTCCTCTTGATTTCTTACAGGTTAACGGGTTTCCAGCTGCCTGCTCCTATTGTGAGTACAGGGGTTGTGCTGTCCTTGTGGCTTGTGAGTGATTATGCAGTCAGTGCTCAAGGCTTCCAGGCAAACTATGAAGGTAAGTCGGCCCAGTTCACTAATTGTCTTGAATTGTATCCGCATTTGGCTTATGGCAGGATGTGAAACTAAGGTGCAGAGTTTATACCAGGATATATACATATGCAGACACTTAATCTAAGACGGGAGTACCTGGTTCTTGTATAATTTGATCCATTTTTTCAGAATTCAAATTGCTGATTCTTTCTAAGCGTAATGTATTTTTTCCTCTTGGCATCTTGTGCTCAAAACACCTTTAAAAGCTTACTCTGACAGCAAAGCTAGAATGGCTGAGAAGGAAGGGTAATGTGGGATTTGGCAGTGGAATCTGCAGGGTTACAGCAAGCGCAGCGCCCTGTGTAGCCACTGGTATTTACAGCTGAGACAGTGGGGACTACAGAGCAGTGCATAGGATGCTCAGGCATTAGTGCATTTTTCCTTTACATTCTCTTGGCTTATTTGTTATTTTTCTTTTCCCTGCACCTTTCTCCCCAAGTGTTTAAATTCACCTCCTGTGTCTCTTGTCATAAATGTGCAGCGTTCAGTGGTTGTGAAGGTGAAGGATTGTATGTGAAGGCTTGGTAGCTTCAGAAAACCTTGGACAGTGGAAGTCATCAGATACATGAAAGACCTGTTTATAGCAGAAGGGAGGTCATGACTGTAATATGAGCTGGTACTGCTAGGTAAAAGACAAATTAACCATGTTAAAATTTGAGATACATTTATGTTGATTATTGAACCTAGAATGTTGTTCTTATCTCCATAAATGTTTTTCTTTGGAGTCTTTAGAAGTTCTCAGCCTTAATGATAATTTGTGGTAATGACTCCTACTGGACAATTACCCGATACATTAAACCAAGCAGATGCCTTAATTTAGATGATGATGTAGTCTCTCAACATTTTCTGCACTTGACAATTGTTCTGGTTCAGGAGAATTCTGTTTAAATACCCTCTAATTTCTGATTAAAACCTTTGCTCTGCCTTGAGGCAGTGGTGGCACTAAGACATTTTCATTAGTCTTGAAGCGATCAGTGTGTTAGCAGATGTTCAGTATGGCTCGGCAATGGTGTTAAAGTTCATCTCGGTCGGAGACGATGCTCTGTTTATTCACAGGGTGAGTGCCTGCTGGGGATGCTGGTGGCGTGTGGTGGCTGTCAGGACAGGCGAGCACAGCAGTGTGGTGAGGAAAGGCAGATCCCGTTGCCCATTTGCAGAATTTCTGCTAGAACGTATGACAAATTGTGTCATAGAGGACATGTAGCTGGTTTTGTACTTTCTTGACATTTGGAGTTAATTTTTTGGCATTTAGTTAGTTGGTTGTATGCTCTTTTATGCTTTTCTTTTTAATTACCTTGATGCAGCAGGTAATCTTGTACAAAGGCTTGTTCCAGGGCTGCCCTTTAGTCACACATATTTTAAATTATCTGAAGTTTATTTGACTGGTGATTAGGAGACTTTAAAGCAGGTAATTGAGTGCATCTCCAAGGGGAAAAGAAAGAAATGTACTTAAATTTTAACCGAAGCCACCCAGTGACACAGAGCATTGGTGTAAACGAAAGCTACATTTTGAGTGGGAGAGGGGCAAACTTGCTAAATGTGCTGCTCTGAGCCTTCCTCAAAACAAGCTACTTCCTTGCTGTTTGGATTGTTGTTAACTAAGACTAAAGGAGGAGATAAGTGTCTTTTTGATCAAAGGGACATGCTGCTGCTGTAATGCAGTTTTAGTTCATTGGTAATCTATGACTCAGTGAATAGCTTGTGATTCGATAATTCATGTTTAAAGACGGAACAATGCATTAGAGTCCTTGCAGTAAATGCCTCCTTTATGATCTGCTATCAAAGCATGTTCATTATTCTCCTCCTCCCTTTAAGCAATCATTGGGAAATGCACTAAAAGAAACAATTTCAAAACCAGAACAAAAGATCTCAGGAACTTTTTTAAAGGAGGACAGGAAGAAAGTATGTAGTTTGAGGCATCAAAGTGACAAAAAACCATTGTGCTTACACTGATGTCTGCAGACCTTCTGGGAAATACATAAATTGCGGTTGGCTTTATCTAAGTTAGCATCTTCCTAGCTTATGTAGTCAGTACCATGCCTGCATGATAAGATCTCTTACAAGCAATTTCTTGAAAACAACACAGATATCTCCTGCTCATACCTGTGTATATGTTTCTTCATTTCTTGTTTTAGGACCCACAGCTTAGCTATACATTTCACTGGCTAAAAAAGTGAGGGCTTGCATGCAGTGGTGGCAGAATCTATTAAAAAATGTTTCCACTATATGAGTATGCTTCGAAACAGGCAGAGTGAGTTTCTGAAAGTCTGCAGATCTTTTTTCAAGCCCCACGTAAGGCAGGTGGCAGTGGAATTTGAGGAATAGCCAGCTCCGGGGCTGCTGTGCTGTGATGCTTTCTTCTTGAGCTCACAGTTTTCTGACTTCATTACATTTTATTGTGCCTTGCTCCTAGATCATCCTTAATCCTCTTTTCCTCATTTTCTGACTTCCTCATCTTTCTTCATTTAGTTTGGAGTGTGTTGCCAGCTTGTTTCTGTCTGCTTTCATTGTCTGATTCTTCATGTTCTCAGATCTCTTACTGTTTGTTGTGATTTTTTTCTACATGCCAAATATTGTTTCAAAGCTCAGTAAACAGTAGGGATTTTATATTCATTCTTTGGCTGTGGAAGACAGTGTTGAAAGCAAACAAAGGGTGATATTCTCCTTCCCCAGCCCAGCCATTTCTCAAGGAGTGGACACGGTTGTGACTGAGGATAATCATAGAATCACTAAGGTTGGAAAAGACCTCTAAGATCATTGAGTCCACCCATCAACCCAACCCCTCCATGCCCACTAAACCATGTCCCCAAGCGTCTCATCTACATGTCTTTTAAATAATTCCAGGGATGGTGATTCATGCTTTCCTGGGCAGCCTGTTCCAATGTTTAACTACTCTTCCAGGAAAGAAGTTTTTCCCGAAGTCCAATCTAAACCTCCCTTGGTGCAACTTGAAGCCATTTCCTCTTGTCCTAAATGCTGCTGGGGGTGCAGCATCTCTGGGTTTAAGGCACCAGGTCACAGCTTCAGAGACATGTGGCTTCTGTTCCCCGTTGTGGTGCACATGGTTCTGCACGATCTCATGCTGGTCATGTAGGCTGGGTTCCCAGCTTCCAAGTTACAAAACTAGGGTCAGAATGGCTCCTTGTACGTGCTGCTATGGATTTCTGTTCATGAATGCACGTAGAGCATTCGGGAGCTCCTGTGTGGCGTTGTGAATATGGGAAAACCCACAGCAATGTCACAGTTTGAGAGAGGAGACACAACTAGATCTGCGCAAATAACTGTTGTTAAGTGGATGAGCTGGAAAAAGAAACGGGGGCAACCATTGCAGGATGACTGGGAATGAAAAATTGTCAGCTTTTTCTTGCTGAATTGAAAGAACAGAGAAAATTTCATTTCAATTTAAATATAATACTTTGATCTGAAGGTAATTTTTTTTTCTTAAGAGATTCTTTTACTAAATACAAGCAGTTCTTACACAGCTCCATTTCAGAACATATGATTTAGAAAATACTTAAATTAAGTGCTTTCATGCTTTTAGCATCCTTAAATTTGTTTTTTTCCCTGTTAAACTGTCTGTTGAATTCAACGTGATTTCACAATTAGCCTTGTTCACCTTCAGACTGTGGGATTTTTTGCCTTTTTGTGACTAAATTATTCTTCTCAAAAATTCCTAACCAGCTGTTGTGGTTCATTTCAACTGCAGGAGGATTTCAAAGTAGACAGCTATAAATAATCTGCTAGAATTTTACTAGGATGTGAATCTTGACAGTCTCATCTTATGAAAAATATTCCTGAAGATTTAATGACCAAAAATGACCAATGCTTCCATTTATTGCTTCCCCTGAAAGATGTGTGAAGCTAATATTAAGGCACATGCCTAGACTACAATGTGAAATTAATTACAATTGCTGCTGCACACCTGATGAATACATAGTAAGTTGACATTTAAAATAAATTGGGCAAGTCTTTTACAATAAAAGGAAAATTGATATAAATTTAACATAATTTCCTCAATAATGCTAATAACAGTTCATGATGAATAGCAGGTGTTTTTTTTAGTTTACTAATGTAGATATAAAATAAAATTACATGATTATTTGTAAAACATTCTTTTGGCTGCCTTGTTAGTCCTGAGGGTATGAAAAATAGAAAGGGATTTAAGGAAAGATACCCGAATCTGCTCTTTATTATACTTGACTAGAGAGCAAATCTATAAAACACTGAGGCTTGTAAGCTTAATGAAACTTTTGCTTTTCAAGGCTGTACAGGTCCTTCTTTCTGAGACTCTGAGTGCTTATCAAACACTAAGCAAGCAGTCAGGGCCTGAGTATCTTGGGTAAAACTTCTTTCTGCTCTGACATTGTGTATTGCAGCTTCTGCCAAGGTTGGGGATGTTCTGGTAGCTGGCTGGGGCAGGAGGGTTACGCAGGGGTTTCAAGTGGGGCGAGCGCTGGCTGTGCAGGACAGGGCTGAGGACGGTGCGGGGTGCCAGTTGCACCAACCTTGGAGCCCAACATCTGAATGTTGTGCTCTGGATGTGGACAAAAGAACAAGCAGACAAGGAGAAAAGAGGACAGGTAACACTAAGATGAGAAGCTGAAGCACAGAAAAAACCCAGTGACTGATTGAGTTCATGGAACACAGCAGACTGAAAATGGTTTTTCTATATCCCAGGGGGGATAGCTGATATTTCCTTAGTCTGCTAACCAGATGTTTTCTTCAAACAGTGCAGAAATCCATCGAAGGCACAGGGCTCTCACTTGAGACTTGTCCTGCTGTGGCTAGGAGGACAGTGTTGTCCTAGATTTCTGGTAGGAACAGGAAGGAATTGGATTCTTACTTTAACTTTGTCCCTGGCCTGCTATATTGATGTTTTCAAGTCAGGATTTTGCACTGTGCTTCACTTTCTCTCTCTCTCAAACGAGATTGTATTTTCATTCATGGTGTTTGTGTTCTAACAATGAAAGTGCTATAGAGAAGAAGAGGGATGTGATAATGTTCAATACTTTTTTTTTTTAGGAATCCTCATCTATGTAACTCTTCGAGTTTTAATGTTAATTCCCCCCCTTTCTCCCCAAAGCAAAATTCAATCAGAAAACCCTAAGAGAACCGGGGCATTTTGGACTCTGGACTCTGCTGCAAAAGCAGGGCTGTGTAATGCAGCAAGATTTAACAGTAGGTGAAGATTTTCCTTCCCAAGACATCGTGTTTGATTACAGCTGCAACAAATTTGATAGCTGCAAACACTAAGTGCCTGATTGAAAAGAAACAATTATGCCTAGAAGAACACTGCTTATTTTAAGAAATTAGAAGTGTTTAAATACAGAGAGAAACAGCCCCAAGTAAATGGTGCTGTTTTCCTTCGTAATAAATACCCTCCTCTTTCTCAAGCACAAATATCTCATTCTTTAGAGGGTTGTTTGTGGAGCTGTGCATACATATTTAGAAAATACAATTAAAAACTGGTTCCTGTCCCTCTTTGACCATTCCTTTTGCTAAACACAAACAAGGTTTCCTGATTCTGTGCTGCTCTGTGGATGTATTGCTGCTGTGCACAAGTTGTGAAATGGCTTCATTTCTCAGTTTTCCCATCTGTGATTTGAATTTACAGTAACAGTTGCCCCATTAATGGAATTTTGAGTTCTCTCCATCTTTGGAAACAAGAAATAAGATTTTTTTGTAAAAACAGATAACAACTGTCAAAATCAGCTTCTGATTATGATAGAGACAAACCCTGTCCTCAGAAAAAAATTACAAACACAATGTGCATTTTTTCGGAAGTCCTCTAATAAATTGGGAAATAGTGATCCCATTTTTCAAAGACCAGAGTGGAGGAATTCGGATGCACAAATCCCTTGTCTTTTGAAAATGAGTCTTTATTATAAAACTCTGGGAAGAGTTTCTGAAAACTTGGCTGTAATTTGCTTGTGCTAGGAGTAAAACTTGGGCTCTGGTTTGGATCGGATTCACTGGGCTGCAAGAAAGTTCTTCTGTAACAGTTCAGATTTCAGTCCTACCTGCTTGCAGTTGACAGTGGGGGGTCAAAGCTGTTATGGGGACTAGAGGCTTCAAGAGATACTTGGTGAACGGGTGGAAAAACAGCTGGGAGCAGCCTACCGGGATGGTGTGTGGCCATGCTGTTCCTGCGGGCTGGTTGGTGGTTACATGGTGACTTGTGCTGGTCCAGTGGCTGCTCAAAGCATATTCCTCGTCTGTGTAAATAGATTTCAGAGCTGCCAGGCTAGTCCTGAATAGGCTAAAATTTGTAAAGCCATAACTGAATGTACTTTTTATGCCAATTTGCCTTCTGAGCGAACACCATATTGGGTTCATTTAAACATCCAGCTGGGTCCCAATTCTCTCAGTACCTAAATCGTAATTTGAAGCATACAGCGATCTTGGTAAATTTACTGCCTTGATGCTTTTCTCCTTTTTGAGACCAAGACAAATGAACATGAATCTTGAGTCGCAGCAAAGTACAGATTAACCCTTGTTCTGGTGGCAGTGGGAAGGATGAAGGCTCTGAGCCTTGCTCTGCTGCTCCTTTTTTCTGGAAGTTTGATGTTGCTTTATTTGTCTGGTGATCGAATCTCTTCAAGAGATGGTTTAACGAGTTCAAAACCAAAATGGCATTGCAGCTGAATGCATGGATCTGGATGCCAGAGTGTATCGAGCCTTTAACAGCTACTTTTACTTTGGTCTGCTTAGTATTGGGCATGTTGAGTGTGTGGCATAAAGCTTTCAAGGACTGTGCAATACCTTTTTAGGACTTTTCTGTTTTAATAGACATAGTTCTTTACTTGCCATATGGTCAAGCGTTCCTGCAGTTTTTGGCATTTCATCCTTATCTGCTGTGCTTAATGTACCTTGCCTTAGTGGTGTGTGGTTTTTTGTTTGTTTACTATGCCTCCTAATTTGAGTATTGGTTGTGACCTGGGAAAGACTGAGCTTTGACTCCCTTAGGCTGATCTCTCCCTCCTCCCGTGTATCTCACAAGGTGGGTTGGGGTCACACTGGAGTCAGTGCTGGGGAGGGAAAAGACCTCCCCGGGAAATCCCGCGATGCCGAGGGGAGGTAGGTTTGGTGAGTCAGTGGATAGTACCGAGTTAGTAGTGAATCTGATAGCATTGCATGTTTCCTTTAAAAAGAATAAAGAAAATTTGTATTGAGTTGATGAATGTGATTACAGTCATTGCTGGTTTGCTTCTGCAGGTGCTTTCTTTAGCTTCAGGCAAACAATCTGAGTGGGTTGATGCCTGTGAACATCAAAGGGCATGTACCAAATCTGTGAGTGTTAATAAGATGCTAAATGCAAAATGAATGTAGCATACCGATGTCTTCACGTTTAGGCAATATTTTATTGTTTTAAAAATTCTTCTGAATTTCAGGTGAAGAGTGCTCTGCTTTTTCTGGGCTGGAGCAGTATTAGACTGTACTGTTTGACGTTCTACTTCCGCGGTGATTGTAACTGGTGAAATGATTCCTAGATGTATAAATGGCCAGAGCTCCATGCTGAATCCACCCTATTACTTCTCATTATTAAAGAGCTGTGCTCAAGAGTTAAAGTTTTAATTAAAAAAAGTTTGTAGGCCTCACAGTTTGTAGAGATAAAGCTATGGAGAACAGCAGCATGGGAAGCTGTAAAATGGTGTTTTTCTGAATGTGCCAACACTCTGAAACTCAGTGGGTTCAAAATGCCCCTTTGTCTCTTAAGAGGCTTCAACACTGTAACTTTGAGATGTTCATTACTAGTTTAAACTAATTCACAGCAGATGATTGCAGGAGAGATGCAGAGTTGGTTTGTTCCTTTCAGCATCTTTCAGCTGTCTCTTGTTTGCAGACAGGGGAACTGGGCTATGCTTCATGCTGCTATCCAGGAGCAGCAGCCCCAACTCCAGCATCTTCTGCGATGTTGGTACAAAATACTGTTACCTGTCTGAAAACATGCTGATGGAATTAGTTGTATTGAATTGATGATAAAAATATTAATATGAAGATTTCTGAGCTTATTACATATTATTCTTTTTATAGTTAATTTGTTCAAAATTGTAATTAACTTAAATTTTAGAAAACTTCCCATCTGTTTGTATTGTAAACTGCAGAACCTAAAAGCCTTCCTGAAGAGTTTAAATCCTGATTGTTGCAAATTATATGGAGTGCTGTAAAGAGAAATTGCCCATATTTTGTATGTAGGCCCACCATATGGAGAAACAATGAAATAGCAGAGGACAGTAGCAGATGACCCAGGAGTTTTCATCTAATTCTATGTACCAAAAATTGTTATATTAGTTTATTTTGCTGTAGTAACTTGCTTAGAGCATTCAAACCAGCCAAAGAGATCAGCAGCTGAGATCCTAAATTGGCTGTGCTAGCCTCATGTGCTTCTTAGTAATCCTTACTGTCACTGTATCTTATTGTTAATATCTATATCTTAGCAGGTTTGTGGATGAGTTGACTTGTTTTGAGTCACATTGCTGTTTCCAAATGGCTCTAGAAGAACTGATTGTTTTAGAAACAAAGCAAGAACTCACAGGTCACGTTTGAATGTTGATATTCGTATGTCTGAAATGTCCTAATCCATTTTAATACATGGGGATTAAAAAAGCATGATTGATCATAATGAACATCGTGCCTGAAAGAAAGGATAGGAACAAAAACTAGATGCTATCCCTTCATTGTTACTGCTGCCTGTAAAGAAGCAACAAACCTGGAGGGAAGCAGCAGAAGTTCAAGTCTTGCTGGAGCGGGAGGCAGTGATGCAGTGGCACTGTCTGATGATAAATAGCTAAAGGATAACATAGCCGTGCAGCAGCTTTGCCTCCTGCTCCTCTGTGCTGGAACATCTGGCATGATTTTGCTATGGAGCGTGGGGAGGTGAGGAGCAGAGCGCTGTGCACTGCTGTGTTCACTGCTCTCATTTTAGGGTTCATAACGCCGCACTTACGAATGTGTGCGTAGAATGCTGTCAAAGCTAAGCCAAACCACGCAGCTCTTCAGTCGGCACAGTGTGTTTTAATTTGCTTCTTGTTCACAAAGTATTAGTATTTGGACTACATGATAAACGAAGATACCAAATAAGCAGTAAGGCAATGCAGCATTGTCAATAATATTGAGTAACAGGATTGTTCTACACAGTGTGGTGTCTGGAAGAGAAGTAGTTTTATAATTAGATTTAAAGCATAGTATTGGATTGATTCTTACTCCAATTAAGTATTTTCTACCAGTGTAAAAAATTTGGTTGGCAATTGGTTTGCCTATCATACGGTTTCAGATTTTTTTTTTATGGCTGCTCTTTGGAATTTTTCCACAATATCTCAGCTCTGTAGCTGTGTCCCTGTTTGTCATCAGCTGTTCGCAATGTGCGTTTAATGTACCATATGCATATTGGAAATGAGATTTTGCACAGTCAACTGTTCTGTTCAGTCACATGTTCGGAGTGGTGAATGCAAACTCAGTGAGGGAAATACTAATATCTGGTTGGTCAAAGTCAGTCAATTCGGCTTTATAACCCAAATTAGCCTGAGTTCCTGCCAGTGCTTCTTGCTGCCCTTTGCCACTGGCCTGTGCTAAGCACTGGAAGAACTGGTGTTGGCTTCACCGTGAATACATACCTTTGATGTCTTAGCTGTGATGTTAAAAAAAAAAAAAGACTACTTCAGAATTTGATAGTAGTTTAGACAAGAGCAGTTGTTTTATAAACAACTTTTAAAGGGCAAAAAGCCAACTGAGAAATCTAAAGTTGGCTTGGAAACCCTGTTTTGCTATTTATTTCCAGTTATCTGTATCCGTTTACTCCTTTTTGTTCCATGGAGGAAACTGTTCTCATGGTCAGAAGCATATTCCAGTCATCAGTGGCATTTCAACCTTGAAAGGGAAATGAATGGTAAATTGGCAATACAGTGGTGACTCAATTATTTTTCACAGCCTTGGCAGGAACTGGTGTAAGTGCTGCTCAGTCTGATACTGGCAGATAATGTCCAATAAATTTGCTGAAGTAAAATTGAGCAAATAAGCCAGGTGTTTGCCCATTGCAGTGTTTATGAGCTTGGTGCTATATCAGGTAGTCAGGCACTCATAAAACAAAAATCTCGATTAGAAGATGAAGAAATACATGTAAATAGCTGTGCTGGCCTCTATTTCCCTGGGAAGTGTGGCTAGGGGTACCTGCGCTTGTTTATGAACAGGCACTTCTTTTCTTCAGGTGAGGGGAGTGTTCAGGTGCAAATACCTCCTGGTGCATAAAGCTGAAATTAGCTCTGTTGCTGGCTGAGGTGCAGCTTGGCTTTGAATAAGGAGAGGCTCATGAGTGCTCAAGGTCAAGTACTTGTGTGGCTGGTGCCATTTGTAGCATTGGCTTAATAAAGCAGCAAGCTCTGGGACCTGGTGACTTGCAGAAGCTGCATCTGAGTGAGGGGAAAATACCTTAAAAGCTGCACTTCAGTGAGTTGTCTGTGCTTCATCTGCTGGCAGATGGGTGGGAGCCTGTGACTGACTGCGGTGCACAGTGGTACTGGGCCAGACCCTCAGCTGGTGTTGATCGGGTGTGCTCTGATTTCAGTGGATCTTCTTGGTGCAGTCACTTAATTCCAGAGCGTGGCTGTTGCTGAGCACCCGTCAGGGTGGGGAAGCTAACCCGGAGCATGGGGTTTGGGTGGGGGGGTTCAGTGGTTCTGCTGTAGGTGGATGAGGCTGGGGAGGCTGCAGGCTGGGGTTTGGTTGGACCATTTGTTTGCCTGAGCTGATCGTGCAGCTTCTCGTGGCAGTGCTTGTTCCCAGAAGCCTGTGGTGTTAGCACTGGAGAGCCTGTGCTCCTTGGGAGGATGTTTCGTGCTGTGGCAGCCTGGAGTCACTGCTCTGTAAATGTCAGTGCAGGTGAGGTGCCACTGCAGCGAAGGATTCATGTCGTGAATACAAGGGCAGAGGGTTGGTGGCTGTGGATATGTGCTCTGAATTCTTCTTGCTGTCTGTGTATGTTAATACTGTTCAAACAAACTTGTACTAAAGACTGGGGGTTTTTTGATCTCCTTACTGCTTTCCATCTGAAGCCAGCAAAAATGGCAGAGCGGCTCCTCGTTTCAGTAAACGTTGTGGCAGATGCGTTGCTTGCCGTTATGACTTCCGATTAAAACCACTCCCTGGGGAACTGGGGAAGGAAGAGTCAACCTTCCTATTTTTATTCTTTTTAGCTACACAAAAGATTTTTATTACTTAAATGAGCTCCCAGCAAGTCTGCCTTAATATACTACTAATTGATTTTAAGACTTGAAAGCACCAAAGCTTATTAGCACTTGCTGACTCAGCTAGAACCCTCCCCACGTACTAGAGGATGGAGTGAGATATTGACCCATGGTGCTGCAGCACTAGATGAAGTTGAGAGAATATTAAGTGTCTCATACTGGCATTTGATTTGCATATGCAAATGAGATCAATCAGTGCAGACGCGGGAGAACAGGAATGCTAATGCTTTGCAAATAGGATCCAGTATTAAGCATTTAAACAAACATCAAGTGACACTTGCTCAGCTACAATACGGGGACACTTTGCTGTGAAGGAGGTCCCACTGCTGCTCCCCTTGCAGTACAGCTGCTCTGTTAATCAGCCTGTTTTAGAGAAGAGTGTATAGAAGTAGTGCAGAAAACACTAAAGAATTTGTGAGACTTTGATATTGCTTCTGCTTTTGTGGCATTTGGAAATGGAGGGCTATTTGTGCTTGAGGTGTACTTGCCTGAGCTGTGGGTTGCTGTACGTGACTAGACAGGTGAAAGGTGCTGGAAGTCTCAGCACAGCAGTGTCAGGACAGTTTATGAAGGACTTGCATTGTGGTTCTTTTTTCTTAAAACCTTCATTTTCCTCCCTTCTTGCTCCTTTTTTTCCCCGCATATAATAGAGAGCCATTTCTTTTCAATCAAGGAATCTATTTGCAGAACATGTAGTTTAGATGCGTTTGGTTTTGTTTCAGCATACATTTCCATAAAAAGTCACCACTAATGAGCTGTGCGAAAATTTCAGACTTGCTGCCAAACCAATTTGGTTAAAAGGCTCGTCTGTCCTTCATTACCATTTGATCCTTACACATGCACAGTGTGCTTGAGCAGGTACAACCATGGTAGCTATGAAGGTGAGATGCTGAAGATAGCATCTCAGATCTCTGAAAAATCCTTGTTGCTACCAATGCAGCTGCTATTCTTCGTTTTACTTTATCTCCATATGTTGGTTTCCCAGTTATATCTCATCAATGGATCAAGGTTGTGAGAATTAAGAAAGATCTCAAAAGCTGTGGAGTTTCTCTCATAGTTAGAATTGGCTGATAGATCTTCTAATGATAGCCAGCGTTAAGGAGGTTTTTGGTCAGTTTGTCTTCCAAATCGACTGCCATTGAAATTCTGTTGACTTTGAAAATCTGAATCCTGGGCTTTCGTTTCCCTGTTTGGAAAGTGTTAAGTATGTTAAGTGATCCAACCTGAATCCCAGTCTCTGATCGCAGTTGTTGGCCATCCTGTGTTCCCTCCGTAGAATGACGTTTCTAAGGGTCCACAGTCACCATCTGAGCCAGTTTCTGTATTCTTGATGTTGGGGTTCCTTACTGTATTTTTCTCTCTGTTTGCATTCCAAGAGGTTATTATGTTTAATTGTTTATATTACATTTTAATTTGCTTTTAGGCTGTTGTACAGAACTCTGCACCTTGGCAGGGGAGGGAGCTCTTTATAACTACAGGTTTTATTATTTTGGCCTTCTGATGTGACCAGAGGTTTGAATGCTAGTTCAGTCCTGGAGCTGCCTGCAGGAATCCACCAGCCTGGAAAATGTTTCTTGCTCCTCAGGATTCACAAGTGCAATTTTAGAGGTCACTGTCTAATGGTTATAAAATTTATCAGTTTGTTTCTGTGCATAGAGAAAGGAACATCGGGGCTGGTCCTCAGCTGGAGAGATCAGCTTGTGTCTGTCTTGCACCAGCTGGGACTTCCACAAGAATCCTCATAATCTTAAATTGCTTTCGGTGGTCCATATTCTTTTTTTTTTTTTGTGGGATATGTATTTGGGTACATCTTGATTAGGCACACAAATAAATTTTCCATCTGATACGCAGATCAGATAAACTTCAGAGGAAGTTGTGTGTGTGTTGCTGAAAATACAGACTAAAGCTGTCTATATGTAGCAATTTAGATAGGAAGAATTAGCTTTAAGCTCCAGTTTCTCTGTTAGTAGGAGGCTAGTTGACTTTTGATAATGTAGGCAAAGCAATTCCTGCAGAAAAAGAGGAAGTGGTTTGGCTGACCAGCATTGCTTTTAGTGCTTGCTGTGAACTGGACTTGCCATTCATAGCAGTGATGGCTGGAAATAGAAAGCAGTTTGCAGAGGCACGGAAAGGAAGCCTGCTTGACTGAATAACAGAAAACCTATCCCACAAAGTCCTCTACATGTGCCGATTGGATCTAAGCTCCTGTGAGACATCTCCTCTCAATCTGTTCAAATCCACCTAGCTGACTGGTAATTCCTTCTCCTTTTCTTTACCTGGTGATATTTCTTTCTGGTTTTGAGATTAAAATGTCATCTGTCCCAGTAGAACCTGGCTATAACTAAGTAACTTCCAAACAGTTTGCTGGGGCCCACCTTACTGGAAGAGCCCTGTTCTATCTGTAGCTTGAGCTTTGAATTGCTGGTGACTCCTGGTGGTTTCTGTGAAAAGTGGAAGGACCCCCAGCCCCTCTTCAGGTGACCAGGACACGGGCCAGCAGGAGGGATTTCATGGTGGAGGAGGACATACGTGTTCTCTTTCTGGATGTCCATAGGGCTGGGCTGTGTTAAGCAGAAAGCATCGTGTTCTGGATGAGGGGTTGATCTAACACAAGGAGATCTGTATTCAGGTCTCCATCAGTTGCGCTCTTTCCCTGATGCTGGGTAGGAATGGGGGTGATTCCTGGCCTTGTACTTCTCTGCTTTGCCCTCTTATCTCCTTCGCTACATCACTTTTCTTTGGTCTTTTCGTCACTCCTGCACGCACAGAAATTGTGAATATGTGGTGTCATATAGGTCTCTTTTGTGCATCTTCAAGAGCTCTTCAAGCAGTCGTCCTGTCCACTGAGGAACAGGACAGGATTCCCCTATTGTTCAGTTGCCTGCGTTGCTCTTTGGAAAGCAGAGAAGATGAGAGCTAAAGCAGATGATATGAAAAAGGCCTGTGTGTATGTATTAGACTACACAATTAATGTATCTTCAGGAAAGCTTAAATAACACAAGGCTACTACTCTGTGCAGTATACCTTTTGGTTTAGGGTTTTGATCAGCTCAAGTAGAGTGAATCCATCTTAATTCAAATTAAATGAGTATTTAATTAACTTTATCTCCACTTCCAGAAGTGAATGCACATGCTGTGTGGTGATCTGTCTCTGATTGCCATGCATTCTCACCTTGAATAATATTTTGATGAGGAAAGCAGTATGATTAGCTATCAGCCATTTAAGATGTTTTTAAAAAAAAGCCCCTTCTCCGTCTTTTCCACCAAAACATATCCCTTTGTGTAGGCTGTGTTCAACTGAAATTTGTAATTTTAAAACCTAAGAGCATGGGACTGTTAACAGCTGTATGCAGATGGAGGGATATATTCTGCCCTCCACTTGAGCACATTGGTCACTTCAGTTGAGGCACTTTGAATTCAATCTGGCAAACTGAATATAGGTTAAAGGAAAATAAAGTCATAGTTGTGTCCACAATGCACGTTAAGAGATCAGTGTGGCAAAAAGTCCTTTGCTTTACTGCTCTGCTTTATTCTCTGTGATTTACTTAGTTTGAATTTTGTTAGTGAGACCCCAAATCAGTCAAACACAGGCTGATGCAGCTATCCCTGGCAAAACTACATGTATTGAAGAATGCTGGGCAATTATTTTGGTTTTTGCCATGAAATGCTGTTCTCAGTTCCTGCTAAGGCTTTCCAACAGCTGTAGTGGTTCATGGACAGAACTCTTTGCTTCTGTTATACTAATTTTTCTGTTCCTTGACTCAAACCACAGTGTTCTGTATCGCACTGTACAAAAGCTGTTCATGCAAATGTGAGCTATGTTGAGAATGGTTCAGCTTCCTATATATAAATAGAAGGGCTGCATGTGTAAGAAGATTCTTCTCCTGATTTAATGTTTTCTTCATGTCCTAAGTATGAACTGCCTTTACAACTCTTGCTATTCATTACCATATCTAAAAAACGGGTAGGGGAAAAGGCATTTACTTGAATGTGTTTGCAACTCATGTGTCTGGAAAATGCCACATACAGGTAATTTGAGGCTGAGCAAAAGCAGCGATGCTTCATTCGGAGCATGAACTGCTGCTGTGTGAGGAGACTATTAACAACAATTTTAGGGAGGTGGCAGGAAACACCACCTGTAACGCTGTCAATATCTAGATGAAAATGTACTTTTACGTGGATATCTGCTTTGCCATATGACTGTGTTCAGGGAATCTCGGGGCGTGTAACCAGTGCAGAAAGTGAGAATTGGTTCTTCACCCAAGCATTAGAAATGGCGAGATGAAATGCTGTTTAAAGAAGGGGGAGAATCGGGGGGTGGAGGGAGTGTCATCAGTCTGAGTTTGTTGTTATTCTGGTTATTATGGCCTGATGTGCCTGGAGATGGAATGGCTGGAGCATTATCTCAGTTGCTCTGGGTTTTTTTTTGTTTTGTTTTGTGGTTTTTTTGTTTGTTTGTTTTTTTAATTGGCTGTCATTTTCAGCAGCTGCTTCTCAAGTGGGGAAGGTCACTATGGCTTTATGCTCTTGAGCCTTCCATGTAAACCCTATGGAGTTATTGAAGAGGAAATAGAATTATTATTCAAGCACTGAAAGGCTCAGTGATATTATTATTATTATTCATAAGAATAGGGCAAGTCAATCAGTAATCCCTGAAATGTAGAGCTAAATAAATATGGCCTGGCTTTCTCTCACCTTGTAGAAGTACTAATAGATCCGACCTGTGTTTCTTTACGGCTGTGCTGTACAAAGTCTTGGAAAGTGCATTCTTTCTCTAGATGATAGTAAATCCTGGTATAACAGGTAATCCAACAATTAAAAATAAAGTAAAATGGAAAAGCTGAACTAAACATAATACAGATTAAAATATTTAGGGACAATTACTTGACCTGTTTCATTTGCTAGATAACTCTGGTCAGTGAGAAATATTTTTGGTGGAAAAGTGAAAAACTCACAGAAAATAGTAAAGTTTGATGTAAACAGTCTGCCCTCCCCAATTTTATATGGAAAACTGCAATAGGTTCCAGTTTGTTCTTGAAAATTGGCTTTTACACATTCTCTTTTGTATTGGGAGTATTTAATTCCTAATGATTGTCTAGTAATTCTGCATTTTTACTGCTAAAACTTTAATTACTTAGCAGTGCTTAATTATTAGCTATGTTGGTCTGATATGATCAATGCCCACTTGAAAGAAATTAAAGTGAACCTCTCTTAAAAGAGAATTAGATCAGGTTCTAATATGAAATATCGTGCATGTTTTGTCCAGACTTTGTGGAGAGAGCTTAAATGACATTAACACCAAATGTCCTCACACGGATCGTGTGAAAGCGGATACAGCTTTTTCTGAGAACTGCCCAGCCTAAACTTACAGGTGCATCTCTTTGCATCCTGAACCTTTTAACATCAAATTAATGGCTATCCAGTTAGCTCTCAATAAAGAGGATGGTTTTAGAAAACTTTTTTTTTCCCTGGGCGGTGAACATAGTTATGCCAACTGTAACTGGTCAAAATGGATGATTTCAGTTGAAGTTCCTGATTTGCAACATCACAGGCCCAGCCCAGTGCTGTAACATGCTGTATAAACGTCATTATAAGAGAAATCATTTAGTTAGTAAGAGTTAAGTGTATGAGCTTTAATTTATGCAATACATTGAAAGCAAAATGTGTGTCACTTACGGCATTTATTTCCTTAAGTGTAGATTTTTATTAGCTGTGTCTGAGTATCCCTGTCATAAAATTCATCATGTTGTTTTTAGATTGGTTTCCAAAAGACATGAGGAATGCAATTAAGCCCTGTGTGTGGACTAATAATTTTTTAACCCAGCATTTCAACCAAATTTAATAGGGATTAAGTGGTGTGAAAGATAGTTCATGTCCTATGAGTTTTACATTAAAAACAACAATGCATGCAAGAAGAACACTGCAGCCATGACTGGTACGGGCAGGTGAAGCTTTTCTAGCTAAACCAGTAGTAAAATAGACCTGCCATCATCTGAAAGCTCAGCTTCATGTGATGCTACCCTGAGGTTTGACAATCAGAGGAGATAAGAAACCACCTCTGCTTTAAAAAACAAAACAAACAAAAAACCCCAAACAAAAAAAAAAAAACCAACCACCAAAACCCGCTTTTGTGCTCTTTCAGACGATTTGACCTTTTTCTCATTTGTTCAACAGCTTCATCCATTCCTTAACACGCAGCCTTGTCTGGTGCTTTGCCTTAAGGGACAGCAAATGCATTTTGCCTGTATTTCTGTGCCAGGAAAGATTGAGTAAAACCAAACAAAAAGTGGGTACACATGCATGTGACCCCTTGAATATCGACCAGTAAATACAATGTGCACTCATGGAAGGTTGTTGGTGTGCACAGTCTGTGGTAGTCTCACCCATGCAGTTCTAAGCAGTCTGAGAGGTTTTGTTTGGTTTTTTTTTTATTTATTTTTAGCTCACACCAAAGCAAACAAGTGGCAAAAGGGCAGATAACATCTTGAACATGCTTTTTGTGAGGACATCTGCTTGCTTTGATCTTCTCATAGATGTTATTTTCTTCAGGCTGACACAGCTGTGATAGTCATTTGATTATTCTTGTTATTTGCATGAAAATTATAACTAGTTACTTGATAAAGTCACGGTGACTGCTTTCTGCCCCCAGGGAAGTGCTATGCTATGCTTTATCTTGGAAATTTCACAGCGAGAGATCTCATCTGTAAGGATGTAACTGAACAGTTGGTCTTATCCCTCTTTGCTTCTCTCACTGGAGTCTTCCCTCCACCTTGGCCACAGCTGATTGACAGACCAGGTCTTTTAGAATATCTTTCACTGGAAGGATTAACTCATACTGTTTTCATACACTTTGGGTACAGTTGTTCTGATTTGACTTTTAGGTTTTTTCTAGCTAGAAGCCATCTTGCAGCTACAGAGCTGTTTTGCTTTTGCAGTGGGGAGGTATTGTCTAACTGGTCTTTGGCATGATTCAGTGGGGAGTCAACTGCGAAGCACGCCCCAAGGAGATGCACTGAACTCCTTTTCTGTTCATTTTCAGTGCTGGTGTCCGTCCGTCCCCTCCCGAGATTCTAGCTATTTCTTCCTAGTCTTTCAATTAATTTCAAGGCCAAAACAGTTTTGTGCACAACTTGTAAATTCCTGTATTAATCTTAGTACAATTTTAGTTACAAGTAGTGTTTTATAGCATTGGTGTAAATCCAGATGTTTTTCTTCTCTGATGGGTCAGATTTTCATATCTAGGTATTTCTGTATTGAGAAATACTGAATCCAGATGACAAATCACATGCCATTAATATATTTCAGACTGGGAAAAATAAGAGCTTGCTCATTCAAAATAGATGTTTCTGCCAGAGAGATATAAATACATATGGCTTCTTCAATATTGTGGCTTCCATGCTTGATAATAAGCAATTGAGAATGGAGGGTGGGGAATTTGGCAGTTCTGTTGTTACTTCCATAAACAGTAGGGATGGGTTGGCTGGATATTTTCAGCTTAGCACAAAAGCTGAAGAAAAGGAAGAGGGTGGGTATAAAAAGCATAAAAACATGGGTTCCAACTAATCCATTAGAGCTTATTGCTGCAAGAAGTGGCTAGTTTCTGAGCATTTTTTTTGTTATTTCTGTCTGATGGTTTTTTAAGAAGATTAGTCTTTCAAATGCTTATTTATGTGCCATGTAATGTCTGAAATAAAACTAGTATACTTCTCCCCTTCCAGGACTCATAACTTTCCTCTGTGCCCTGTTCGAGATGTATATGTGAAAATGGTGTCTCCTATTTGTTTGGTGAAGAACACAATTTCATGATTGTTTTTCCTTGCTCTTATGGAGGAAGAAAATTTGCAGGAATATGTTTTTGCTCTTGCTTTCCTTTCCATTTGTACTTAGTTCCCTGCTCTGTAAGGTAAGGTGACAGGTTTTTACATGACGGCATTTTCAGTTGCAGACCATCTGTAGTCGAAGGTGCAAATGTCTGTCCATTTATCTTCTGAATGTGGGAATATCTCATGGTTCAGCCTTCTCCTGATCCCTCTGTCCTTTTTAGACTGCTAGCTTTTTTTGCTCAGCCTGAGCACTTGCTGCTGGACCTTTCTTTTCAGTGCTGTGTCATTAAATTCTGTGAATTTTCACCTCATGCAGACTAATCACTTTAGTGCTTGTGCTTCATACATCTTGGCTAGAGCTCAGAAATGTCTGAGACTGGGCATTTAGAATGATCCTGTATTTTAACAGAATAGATCCTGTAGTTTGGCATCAAGTGAATTCTTATTTTATATTAAAAACTACATAAGCCCGACTCACTGCTAAGAAAACAGACTGTATTTGAAGCACAACAGTTTCCGTAGTCCTAATGGAAGTGACATAAAGGTGATTTGAAAATTATCCTGTCGGTCTCTAGAAAAGAGCAGTTTGTTTTAAATGCTGTGTCAGAAATTGTTGTATGTATGTTTTTCAGAGTGTCTTGGACAGAGATTGAGGTCTCGGACTCTCCTGAAATTAATCTTCCAGACATTGTGTTATGTTTTTTCAGTTCTGTAAACTAACATAGAGGAACCTTTACGCTAATTAAAATTTCTTACAAGCATTGATCTTGCTTTTATCCTGTTCCTCCCACGCAACCTCTCATCCTATAAAATTAGACCAGCCTTGCAGGAACATATAGTGGGAGGAAAATGAGTTTGTGCTAGCATATTTCATATAGTAATCTCATTAGCAGTTGTGCTCTGTTGTGAATACATGACCAAGTTGTCCGTCAGTGCTTGCTTGATGCGTTTATCCTAAACCATCTTCCAGCATCTTCGTCTGTTCTTGTTTTCATGATGGCATGTGCGTGTTGGTGTCCTCCTGAGTGGTAGCCTCAGGTGGCTGGTAGGTAAGAAAGTTAGTGGAAACAAAAACTTAATGGAAGTTAGGTTTCTTGTTCCAGACATGTAATTATGTATGAGCAGATTCTCAATAGGCAAACCAGCTGTATTCTTTGTTTTACAGAAAAATCGATGTTACAGAAAGTGCATTGGACCAAAGCGCCTCAAAGCCTGGTGCAACTTGCGTGTACAGAAATGATAGCCATTAATTCTCCCTGGGAATTTTTGTTTCAGGCTGTAGTGCTGAAAGTAGGTGAGTGTCTAGGATAAAAGAAGGACTACTGCAATCTTTTTGTTTGCAAATCAAATTAAAAGGAAAACTTTATTTAGAGCTTGAAAAAGTGTATGTTATTCTTTAGAGACTTTAGGTTGCAATGAAAGTGTACAGGCTGTGCTACCCCTTAAACAGGTCTGTTTTTATGGCATTTCTGGTACAAGTGAAGAATCCGTTATCAGAAGTCCCATGAGAACTAATGCTAAATAGAGATCTAGCCCGGCTGACCAGTCCCTTGGGCGGCAGGTAACACCTAAATGATGATTTGAACATATAAAATATTACATAAATGCCACACGTTGTTAAGCTTTCCGTTACGTTTCTGTCCTGTGGAATATATCCAATTTCACTTGAGCCTCTGTTAGCTTTCCAGTGCTAGGAAACTTTTAGTCATGGCTGAACTGTTACTGGGCAGCAAAAACTCTAAAGGACTAACGGCATTAATTTATTGGAAAGGTGAGAAGTTGAGGTGGCATGGGATTGAATGGCAGGTGTAACCCTGTAATTGGGAGAGTATGTTTATCCTTGCTTACAAAATGTATATTTTTCCAATATTCTTTAGTTGTTTGATCCATGCGTAGGGCTCTGTCAGTAACAAAACACATAACAATAAGACTTACGATGTATTGGTACTATCACAGTCCCTGGAGCAAGGTGGTTTATGGCCTGTCTCTCCCAAACACCAGGGTTTGTAAGAAGGAAGATGCATCTTCTCCCTCTCTGGGACTTGTAGGACAATAGCAGTTTCCTTCTGGTCTTCTAATGTGTGATGTTGGTTTCCTTCTGACTTGGAGCACAACAACTTCCCTGATTTCAAAACCTCTCAGCACTTACAGAAGCAGGTGGGTGGATGTCTTTAAACATGACTGAAAGTTTTCCAATTATTCTGCTGTAAGTGCTGGAAGATGTGCAGTACAGCGGCTCTCTTGTGGTCACAGCAGTGTGGAGTTTCTCATTTCAAGACAGTTTACAAGATGCTGAAGCTGTCTGGAAAGCGTCAAGTGTTGCAGTGTACAAATCTGCACTTAAAAGATGCTCTAGTGGAGGCTGACAAAGGCGTTTGCAGTGGGGAGTTCATTACTGAAAAGATACTTACATAACTTTCTTCCTCCTCTGTGGGATGCCTGTAACTTTTATAAAGTAAATCATATCCTGAATGTCTTTTACAGTGTCAGCAGGAGATGGGACTGAGAAGTGGCCATGATCCTGAATATGTGGCAGTTGAGTCCAGCAGTTGCTTTGTGCTTTGTAAGAATGGGAAGGTTTAATCTGCAGCCGAAGTAGCCTTTCTCCCCTACTGCTCTGATCTTTAGCTTGCGTAAGCCGCAGCCTGCTGTGCTGCTTTGGAATTTATTTAATAGCTCAGTTGTTTGGACATGATTAAAAATATAATGAATGGAATGAAGCAGTAATAAGATGAACGGCTCATAAAGGGTTTTAGTCTAAAAATATCTGTTTCAGCTTAGCTAGTAAAGTGAAGACTGTGGTGGCAGTCACAGAAAAGTCTGCTGCATGAATCTCTTACAAGCTTTAGTGAGCTATTGCTGAGTATGAGGCTTATGTGTCACCTTCCCTAGTTTATCTTTTACAATGGGCCCTATTTTTTTCCGCTCAATCGTTGCTTTGACTTCCTAGCATTTCCCCTCTGAGTGCATAGCTCCAGAGAAAAGAGGTTTTACTTTTTTTAGATTGAATTGTATGTCAAATAGGTGCTGTGTAAATTCTTTTCCCATGTGAGCATCTGAAGGGGTTGAACAGGGCTTTGCCTGGATGTGCTTTGGCTGTTTGAAGGGTTCAAGAGCTGAAGACTGTTTAGATTAAGATTTAGTGTTTTCTTAATAAAAAAATGCTCAAGGTGTAAACTGGTAGCCACAGAAGCTGGGTATTATTCTCCTCTGTGGTAGACAGGTTTAGGGAGCTGTCTGTAATAAACAGATTTTGTTCCTTCGCCTGCCTTGCAGCAGCATCTGCAGTAGAGAATGTAAGGTTGGGAGGGTGAGTGTGTCCACTTCCCATACTCCCCACCTGAAGTTTAAGTAGGGTTTGCATCTTTGCCCTTAGTGAGGGTAGACTTGTGTTCCATATAAATAGTGTAATTAAAGTAGCAGGGAAAAAGAGAAGTGCAAGAAATTATTTTTGAGCTGTTTCATGTTGAATGCTCAGTGAAGTGCACTTTTTTCTCCTCGTTATTTGCATGTGGGAACCTAACATGGTATTTTTGTGGTTATATGTGAACTCCTTCAATATGATCTTTCTCACTGTAGAATTGTATGAGCAGAGTCAAAACATTCAGCTTTAATATCAGTGATGTGAAATTTAAACATGTGGGTTTCCCCCATATAGTGAAACAAGGTTCAGGCTAGTTCTGAGATCTTGAGGTATCTTCTTTTCTAGGTTCAGTCCCAGTCCTTTCTCTTTCCATTAATGTGCTCTGAGTGTCCTTTTAAAGCAAATCTGTATCCTGTTTCCATGACAGTATTTATACAATAGATGCCTTTCTTGTAGCATGTATATATGGATTTTTCATTTGTAGCGTCTCTTTGCATCAATTCCTGGTATTTTCAAGGTCTCCTTGAAGTATTTGGACCATCATTCTATTCCAGATAGAACTTAAATGAGCATTTCTGGATAGATACAGGCCTAACCTTTGAGTAAAGCTTCACAGTATCTTGTCTGGGGAGAGAAGAGTGAATTAGGTGAATTTTTTCTATTTTGCTGATGAGTGAAATGGAACATTCATTGTGTGATAGATGGTCTCTGCAGGTTTCCCTGCATTCCCCATCCTGTTTTCTTCTACTAGAAGGTGGGTTTTGTTTGGGAGAATGGGAGCCGTATACTTATGCTAACGATTGCAGTAGCAGCTATCGGATTTTTTTTTCACGCTGAGATCTATGAATGATGGCCAGCAGCCACTGCAATTGTAGAAGAGCTAAGTAGGTGGCTGGACATTTCTGCCTCCCTCTCAGATACATATGTCAGTGCAGAGGTCTCAAAAGTGGTTGTTAGTAATCTAAACTGGCAGGCAGGCTGCGAGTGTCCCTGTAGGGCCTGTCTTGCAACTGGCCTGGCAGCTTATGAGAGGCATCCAGTGCAACTCAGCCATGTCTTGTCTAAAACGTGCGTGAAATTACACCCACGTCCTTCAAGCCACATGCTCAGAAGTGACAGGCAAGTCACCTTCCAACTTGAATTTAAGATACTTACTTCAAGTGACTAGTCTTTATATCAGTCAAAGAAAAACTCACTTGAAGAACGCAGCGCGTGGTCACTTGTTCACGTGCTTCGGTTCTGTGTGGGCCTGGTGGTGTTTCTGTACGGTGCTGGCAGGTCTGGAGGCAGTGGATATTCTCCTATTTGCGGTAACAAAGGGACTGCCGGGGGGCTCTGCAGCAGGCTCCCCCTCGCAGCAGGAGTGACCGACTCTAGATCAGGTCGTCTGTGCTATTATTTAGCTGGATCTTGACAATCTCCAGGGACAGTGTTTCTGCAGGGTCTCTGGGAAGCCCATTAGCGTGCTGTACTTCCCTGCTACTGAAGGATGTTTTCTTGACATCCACTCTGAACTCTCAGGCTATGATTTTTGGCTGTTTTTTTTCTGGTTGTTTTTTTTTTTTTTTTGCTGGTGTTTTTGTTTGTTTAAAGCTATTCTTATGGGCATTTCCCCTTTCACCTTCCCTGCCTGCCTTAACCTTAGCTTGCATAAATGTCCTTTTAATGTCCATTAAATAGGTTGGGATGTATGAAAGAAAAGATAGGGCAGGTCTGAGCACCCAGATCCACAATCTCTACCTTTGAGTAACAGACAAGGATTTGAAATCAGAATAAGCTCTTTCTTCTGAATATATTCAGGCATTGGGGAGATCCCATGTGGGGCTAAAAACTTGTTCTCTGAGATGAGTGCATGTTATTGCATAGCTTGCAAAATTATGCTTGTGGCACATTTTGCAAGACAGCCACCTGTGAATTTAGGAAACAGGTCTGAGCCCTAGGCATGTTTTTATGACATAATTAGATTGCTTTAGCTTTGTTTTCAGTGAAGAAGATAAAATTACATTCTAGATTTTTTTGAGCAGTTACGACTGCAAATTAATAATGAATCTCTAGTGCCGGAAGCAGAAGACTACCTAATTGCTACAGCAGCTCAGCGGACTCTTTCGTGGCACCATCCTTGAAACGTATTTGCTTTCTGGTTATTGATAGGAGGTGTCTGTGCTGTGAGCTCAGCCTTCCTAGTTGCTTTTACTGTTGACCTTTCCACTCAACAGTATAATATTTCACCTTTCCTGTTCTCAAGGGCATTTCCCCATGAACTGTGTGATTTCACTGATTAGTTAATGTACCGCTCTGTAAGGCTGATGTCCCAGTTAGTTATGCCTACAGCATTGGCCATGGTGTGGTATTGAGTAGCCAAGCTTCCTGAAGAAGTACCGAAAAGATAAGTGTACGAGGGAATAAATGAGAAGGAATAAATTATGAGGACAAGTTGAAAAATGAAAACAAACTAGTTTTTCTATACTTATTTGTGGGGGTGAGCCAGACCTTATGTAGTTTGAGTGGAAGCTGAAGCAACAGGAAGCTGTGAATTTTGGGAGTTTCTGGCCCTACTTCTGAGGAAATGGGTTATTCACAGTTTAACCTCAGTATAGTTGTGAGCTATCTTGGTCTGTCTTGCTCGGGAAGACGGGTGGGCAGGAGCGAGGTGTGTGATCCCCAGCTGCCCCTCCAAAGGCTTCTGAAATCCAGGAGTGAGGAGTAGGAAAGACGTGTGAAAGCTGCTAGAAGAAAGAAAATTGAGCTGCCTGTGATGCTGGTGTGAAGACCCACAGGGCTGTGTTTGGGCACAGGGATCACACAGTGCTGTAGGTGAGACCTGAGGAGCCCCAACACTGCTGGGCTCCCCGCCGGCTCGGGCCGTGGCAGGGGCTGCTACGCCCTGCGCTTTGGTACGTGTGCTTCCAGAAAAGTGGCTGAAAAAACTAGGAATGATATGTTGTGGTGAATGCTGTTCCTCTGCAGTGAAATATTTATTAAAACAGATGTAGCTGGCTGTTTCTGTTTCTGGGTAATCAGCCAATAGCTAGAGCAGATCAATAAGCAGATAAACAACATGGTCTCTAAAGTTGGAAGTGGCTTTTTTTTTAACAGAACAAAGAGTGTTCCCTGTCCAGGGACACTCTCCAGCAAAATGCAGAGCGGATCAACACTGGCACCCAGTGTCTAGATAGAATCAGTTCAAATCTGGGTTTCCAAATCTGACACCCTTTTTTCACACTGACGCCTTGGCTTTTGGTCTTGATGTGCACAACGGAGTGAGGTGCTTAATCTGATATGGCAGCTGAACTCTCTGGGGCTGCAGTTTTAATTCTGCTTTCGTTTGGTTCCTGCAGTTGTCTTATGCTGATAACCACTGCAGTGTTGCTTTTTTTGGCTTGTTTCTTATATTATAAAAAGATGCAGGTCTTTGTTTCCCTTGGAATGGTTAACCTTAGTTTGGGGAGGAAGAGAGAAAACAAGTGTAAAACCACCCTCCTCCCTAGGGAAGTTTTTTCAGGTTATTCTGCAGCTGTTAAATGCCAGTTCAATGAAGCCTTTAAACATACACTTAAATGCATTCCTGCTAAGCAAAACAGTTAACCACATACTTTAATTTAAGCTTGTGTTCAAGTGTTGTTGCACTGAAAAGCAGCAGGACTAGAGCATGTTCACAAAGATAAGCACATTCGCAAGTGCCTTGCTGGTTAGGCTCCTGATGCAGGAGAGCATCCCAGGTTGGGATGGTGTGTGAGGACCACTGGTTCTGGAAACTAAGCATCTGCTGATGTCTAAGCATCTGCCAGCATGACGTTGTTCTTCAGGACCCAGCAAAAGGTTTCTGTAGCCCGGCTTCAGTATCTGCATCTTCATTCTAGCCAGGCTTCCTCTACTGTGCTCAGCAAGTAATGACATGAATTTGAAAGTATAAATAATGAGTGGCATAAAGTCCCCAATGTTAAGGATCCCTGCTTGCTGCATCTCTGAAGATACATGGGATTGTTTGTTGCCGTATCTCCTGTGATCTTACTGCTTTTATGTTTTGAATCTTTTGCTATTTCTGTAGTGGGATGACTAAATCAAATCTAAAGTACTCTTCTCTCAGCTCATGTTGGAAGTTGCATGGAAGTTGCTGTAGCACGTTCCAGGAAGGTAAATTGAAAACTGAAAATGAATTTTTCCAGAAAAGCCCTAGAACTACTGCTACAAAGAAGATGGATGATGAACCATTCTGGTCTGTTATTATCCAAAAGTAACTATCTGGCTGTTTCTTAGTGAACAAAGAAATATTAGAGGGGAAAAAATAGTTTCCATTTAGCTTTATCTCTGTTGGCTGTACTAGAAATGAATCATGACATTAAAAAGGATAAAACGAAATGAAAAAGATACCATTTATTTCCTTTTCTGTAGCACACACTGGACACTTATTCTGAAGGTTAAAAGTCTTCTGAGCTGACACAGATTGCGCTAGAACACTGGTGAAAGGTATTAGAGAGTCATGGAGTATCCCTGTGGCCCACAAATTAAGGACGAAAAGGGAGAGGAAATTGGTTTGTGTGGGTCTCCCCCTCCCACTGGAGTTCACATTTGTGCTGGCTAAAGGTGCGCTGTCCGAGCTGTGCATGGGGGTTTCAGTTAATTTTTGAGGCTGTGATGGAAGTCTTCGAGATGCTCTCCTTAAAGAATCTGTTTTTCTCCTTGAATTTCTAGGAAGGTAACAAATATAGTGCAGGATGTCTTCTGAGTGAAATATCGCTCTGCCCAGCCTGAATCTCTAGCAGAAGAGACCTTTCTGTTGATTTGCTTGGGTGTCTTGACTTCCAACCTCCACTAGATTCAGAAAGTGCAGGAAAATGGAAAGAAGGGTTAAAAAAGCATAGTGGAGATTAATTTGGAAATGAATGTGCAGTGATGACTGAGCCAAGTAGTTTAGGTCAATGGTTTTGTTATTTTGCTTGGTCTATGTAGCATCCTTTCATTGGGATTTATAAATTACTCCTGCTGCAATAACTGTATTCAGGAGCTATAAGTGTCTGCTCTGGCATGGCTTGCTTGCTTTCTTTTTTTTTTTTAATAGAGATGAAAATTAGTTGGGAATGAGGAGATAATGTATGGCCTCATATCATAAAAGTTGCACTCCTTGATAAGATTTCAAGGTTAGAACAATGATAGCATTGAAATATCTGTGTAAACTACCATAGGTAATTCAAGCAATAAAAATGCTTCTTTTAGCTATGTAAAGAGGGTAATAGACTGGAATGCAATATCTAGATGTATTAAATGTTGGGGTTATTTTATATTTTAACAATATAAACAGAAAATGGAGCTGAAGATTAATTTGAATAGGAAACAGGGAAGATTTCTCTTCGGAATGGTGAGCAAGCTAGGGATGGATTTGAGTTTTTGTTTGCAAGTACCTGAATTGGTAAGGCAACTCCAACGTACCGTTGCGATGAGCAAGAAGAGAAACATATCTCTGCTTTTTTTTTTCCTCTTTGCCTTTTTTTCTCCTGACAAAAAGAGCTATGGGGTTTTGGGAAGGGCTGATATAATTAGGCTGAATGCGTTTTGATGGTGGGATGCTGTCCAAGGATACGTTGAGTCACATCTAATGACTTAAAAACTACTAATTAATTTTGAATGAACTGGAACAAGGAGACATGGCTTGAAAAGTACTAGGTTTTGAAAACTGCTGATTTTGAAAACTTCCACTGTAGTAATTCTGGGCAAGGGGGTGAGAAAAGTTAGGAACAACCTGGTGAGCCTGTTGAAAATGGCAGAAAGAAATGGGGATAAAAATTGAAGTCCATGAATGGTATGAAGCTTCTGATGCAGATCAGCAATTCTGGCAGCTCTTTAGCTGCTCTTTAGCAGCTCACAGGAATGGATGGTGGAAACTTCTCTAATGTGTTGTTTCCGTTTCCAATTTGTTCAGTTAATTTTCAAGCAACACACTATGAAATCTGTGAGGCACCTCTGGCCTTGTACTAATAGTTTTGGATATAAAGTTTACAAAGGGTAGCTCCAGGAGGGAAATGCATCTTCATTGCTCTATAAAAGCTACGTAGCATTGCTCTATAAAAGCTATGTAGCACACAAGACCTTGAATGATGCTCCCAGGGTAAGATGAAGCATGAGAGATAAACCAGTGGAGCGTGTGTGGGTTCCAAAGGATGGGACGAAAGGAGCCCAAACTGAAAGGCAAGAGAAAACAAAAAAGGAGAGAAAGTTTGGAGCAGAAGGACGTTAAGTTGGGCAGAGCTTGGTGTTATGCCCTACAGGTTTCTTTTTGAAGAGCAAGTGGATTTGAAAGATAGGTTGAAAACTACAGGGAGTGGGAGAGTTCTAGGTTTTGATGGGTTTGTTCCTGGCTGATGTTTTCCATGTCCTGACACTTCATAGTTCCTTGCTGAAAAGGTGACACTTCTGCCTTACCCTCAGATCATCCTATCTCCTGTTGCCTCTTAAGACAGTTGTAGCTGTAGTTCTTGCCTAACCTCCTCTCCAGAGATAATTAACCGGTCTGGTTCTCTTTGTGTCTGTGCTGGCAATTGACACCAGACCTGCCCTGTGTGGTCCCAGGGAGTGGGGTCTCCAGGGCAGTGTGTCTGAGTAGCCCTTGGTACAGTGATGTTTGAGGTGTGTTGAGGAGCTCTCCAGATGCAACTGCAATAGAATAATCCTATTTCCTTTCCTCTGTCATAAAATAAGATAACGGTTTGGCAGCTGTTCAAATCAAGACAAATAAAATAAACTGCTCTAAATTCATCATGGAAAGAAACAGACTTAGCTACAAAATGACTAACAGGACCTTCTATTCATCTGTACAAATCTGGTCTGTGGCTGCATTCATTTCCATACAATCACTGGAAAATATTATGTTGATTGCTGGGAACAAAGCTTTTATGGGGAGGAAAAAAACCCATGCTACTAATCTACAGTGGAATTGGTAAATGGGTAAGACAAAGCTTTAATAATATTATTCTGTGCAACATCTGATGTAAATAATACAGTTCTATTAATCTCTCAAGCAATCAGAGAGTCTGGCTGTTAGAGGCAGCCAAGTATGAGCAATAATATTATCTCTTCTTGGGAATGTTGGAGTAGAATCACAAATCCACTGCTGTGAAAACGGTTGCAGCACCAGCTCAGGGGGTCCCGCTCAGCAGCGGCGCAAAGGCACGGGCTTCCCGTGCCGAGTGAACCGGTCGGGGGCTTTACGAGGACGTCTGCAGACTCTGCACCGAGGTGTTTGGACTCGCACCCTGCAGTCTGCTCTAGGGGTTCTGTGAAGCTGCACTTCCTTAGGGGGCAGAGGTGTTGTCCTTTGACTCTCCTCCTCCCTCGGTAGGCGAAGGTGGGCTTCATCAGCTCGTGTTTGGGGGCTGACCAAACTAATCTTCTGCACGAGTGTCTCAAGGGCATGACTGACAGTGGGTCCTCACGGGGGCAGCTCTATCTGCTGCTTGTGCCAAAAAATCAGGTCTCGCCAATTCCTGCAGCAACTCCACTGAATTCAAAGCAATCAAGGAGTTAATGTTGCTTCCTCCAAAAGCATGTGTGCATTGTCTGTCCTCTAACAAGATATTAGTTAAGGCAGCCAAATGAAGCAGAATTTTTAAATGAGATCCTCTTTTTCAAGTATGATTTTAAGATATGATGCAGGTCGGGGAAGTCTGATTCTTCACAGTTCATTAAGTAGAGAGCAGCTAGTGTTAGAGATTGACTTTTAAAAATGATAGATTTTTATTTATAGCAAAGTTCTAGTCATTAATTTTAAAGGAAGGAAGCAAAAAGCAGGAATGGGTTCATTTTTTTAATAAAAAGTGACATTGGTAATTTAATTAAATTGGGGTTTTGAGTATCATTACAGAAAATGAAACATTAGTTCTACACTGCTTTTCAACCCATCTGACATATTTCATAGCATCCCCCCACTTACGAAACCTGCATGATCATTAATATTTCTATGTGAAAGTTGCTGCTGAACTTCCCAGCTCTAGGCGCTTTGTGGAAGGATGTAAATAGTATTTTTTAGGGAAAGAGCAAAGGGAAGAAATCTTGTCTGTCCGAGCGTGTACCTGTACCCCCATTGCTGCGCGATGGAAGTCTGCGTGGGGAGACTGGAGCCCAGCGCTGTGTCCCTGGGGTGCTGGCTGTGCTCCCCTGGGGCTCTGGGAAAGGCTGCTCCCCTGCACGCAGAGCTTGCAGTCGTAGCAGAAAATAAAAAATAAAACAACAACAAAAAAGAAACTGAGGCAGTGCAGGAATCAAGATGTACATGCCATTAAAATTAGTCAATTTTAAGGTGGCAAGGTTGCATTTAATCTGGGTTAACTAGAAAACAAGGTAGTCTGTCTGGATCCAGGAAGCCTAATCCTATATTCATTACAGGTCAGTCTTTCATTTCCTCGCTGTGAGGAAAACTGTCTGCGGATCTGCTGCAGAGAGCCCTCGGGGGTCCCTGAACCCTGCTCCGAGGAGGCAGCCGGGGCTCTGGCGGGGGAAGCCTGTGCTGGGGCCAGAGCAGGGCGGCTTCAAATCCCGATCCTAAAGCACTGTCCCACGGCAGGACAGAGGTGTAGTGTCTCTGCATCAGTTAGTGTCAGGGATTTATGTTTCATTTCACATGTTTACGCACAGTTTTGGTTGTATTTTATTCTGCTGTGTGCCGTGTATACTAGCATATCATTTTCCTTTTAATCTTCCTCTTTTCCTTGGCAGAGCTGCAGACTAAACCTCCCTTTGCTTGCAGAATTAATCTGGTTTTGTTCGTGCTCCTGACAAAATTCTTTCCAATGATAAACCATCACTCAGCTTTGAATGACCATGTTTTCATTCCTCTGATGTTTCAACCTTAATGAAAAAGAACTATAATACAAGATGCTACACAAGGGCCTGATTCAAATTTGATTAAGTCATTCTTAGTCTTGGTTGTCTTCACTGGGTTTTACATTGGGTTCTAAAACTGTGATTTGAGTGGATCTTTCTGGAGTGGCTTATGGGAACCCGTCAAGTTTTAAATTCTCTGAAACTGCTTTACAGAGGCATTGGTTAAGGATTTACTAGCATTCTAGCTGCAACTTCTCCATCTTACATTCAAGTATTCCATATTCTTTCTGATGCAAACTTTTGTTGGACTGTAGTTTGCCTTCAGTGGAGCTGGGTCCAACTGCATTGTTCAGAGTCCGGTTTGATGCATGTGTGTGAAATCTGGATTAAACACACAGTGCAATGAAGTATAAATCCTGGTGGGCTGAAATGTTGCTGGTTTTGTCTAGGTGGTAGTTGCTAATTACAGGTTTTTCTGTCTTCTGTGTGGTTCTAAGGCATAACACAATGCTGCTCATGATGCAGGGGCCTTTGAGGTGCCTGGCGAAGGTCTGTTGAGAAATGTTATTTCAAACAGGAATGTAATCTCTGGATTCTAATCAACTGCAATTGTGTTAAATAGAACTGCAGGGGGGCGTAGGAAAGGGGGATGCTTTGGTTTAGAAACTGCTAAAACGGGTCGGGAAAGAGGAGGTCTTTTTTCTGAGTCAATGGCTTGGGGAGTGATTTTTGCTTCTTTACATATACTCAGTGGAAACGGTACTTCAGTGTGAACTGGAACTGGCCTAACGAATTCTGGTGCAATCCAGACGGGTAAGTTTTGTGGTTATTTGCTCTTTACATTTTAAGTGCTGCATTTACTTTGAGATGAGCCTCCCCTCTGGATTCTTCACCTGACAGCTCTGTTACAATGCACTGTTCCTAACCAGAAGCAACTTTCTTTGGCAGTTCTACCAAGTCATACGTGCGGAAATCCAGGAAAGCTGCAGAATGGAATTCAGCAAGGGACAACGTTCAGCATCGGGGACAAAGTGAGATACAGCTGTAATCCAGGCTTCTTTTTGGAAGGACATGCATTGCTCACATGCCATGCCAATTCGGAGAGCGGTGCTTCCTGGGATTTTCCTCTCCCCTTCTGCAGAGGTAAAGTGCCCTCTCTTCATCTGGAACAAGCCACAATGAAACAGGATTTAATGAGCTATTTGGGATTGGGAAAAACTTCATGGACTGTAAGCTTGATTTAAAAGACTTGAAAACTGAACATGATGTAGTTAATATTGAGGTTCCTTTTTATTGGATTCCTTAAAGCTGCTAGGGTTTGGGTGAATAATAGGGAGGTTATGAAGTGCTCAAAGAATTCAAAATGCTGCACAGCTACTTTAACTTCAATTTCTTTGTCTAAAGGGGAGGGGGAAGCATGAGTATTACCGTAAGATAAGGCACCTACGCAAGACTAGGCAGGTTTTCTAGATCAAACACTAGAAAATGAGACTGGATTTTCTGCTTTCTGCAATGTCAGGCTGGCTTCCCTCGTGGCACGTTCCACAGTGATTCTGGTGCTTTTCCTGTAAAGAAAAGTGAGGCTGTGCAGAGTGCTGATGTGCTGCGGGTTGCTGGCAGCGGGGCCGGCAGCCTCAGACAGGGGATGCTGTATGGGAGGTAAAATCTGGCCTTTGTTTGAAAAGGCTGGCCCGATTTCCTGCAAGCCCTTTTGGGGTAGGGAAACTTAGATTCCTTTATCAGTATAGAGGGCTTTTGATAATCCTCTGGGGCCACAAGGGACTAGAGAGTCTGTAAATATACAAGTGTCTATGTTGTTATACCAAAACAGTTGCTGCTACTTTGAAGTCTTTTCCCCTCAATTCTTTGTGTACTTCAGCAGAGCATCTTATATTGATTCTTTTTATTGACTCTGCTCGTGCAATCAATCAGCAGTTCTAAGCTGTAGCATAAATCTTGAATTTAAAGTGAGCAAATATTGTTTACTTGGTGTGTTTTTAATGCTTGCTTGAATGAGTTACACAGCAGTAATATGTGCAACTTAGTGTATTTCTTGTATGCTTACCTACTGTTTTGGGGCCAAGGGCTTTATATCACTGAAGGAGTGGTTCATACACCAAACTGACACCGGAGAGGACAGCTATCATTGCCATTTTAGTATGATCAATTATGATTCTTTGCTTTTCCTTTGGATTAGAACTCTTGTAACCTTTTAAAATTTTTTTTTCTAATTTCACTGGAAGTGTGTGCAGGAAAAACATTCACTGTAATTCAACTTTGAGAGTATGCAAAGCGATATCCTTTTTAGAAGAGAAGGAAATTACTTGCATCAATGGACCAGTGTTTCCTCCAGTCTGATAGCATTTCTCTAATAGCAGCCTTCCTTTGGAGGAAGGCAGTATCTTCTTGCCCTGCTATCATTGAGACATTGTTGTAGTAGACCCCAATAAGGGAGGGATTAACTTCTGACCCGAGAAGGTGTTGAAGTGGAGGGTTGGCATCCTTGCAATTTTTGTGATCCCTGCTGCAGATAGAGTAAAAGACTATTTTTGTCTTGAACTGCCAAACTCGCTTTTAATTTTAACACCACCGTTCCAATCTTGAATCCAACAATGATGGTGGCATCTGATATACTTCAGAATGAAGTATAGGAATATTCAATTCTATGGTACTTGCATCAGTGCTGTGTGAATTGCTCTGATGGTAGCAAAATATGTGCTTGTTCAGCTGCACTTGCGTAGCAGGTTCCTGGAGGTAGCCACTCCTTTTTAATATATTTGGTCCTGATCCTTCAAGACTTTTCCTCAAGTAAAACTCCCAAGGCAGTTTTTTTGGAGGCAGGAACCAGAAATCTTCTCATGTGACATTTATATCTTGTTCCAGGAAGGCAGAAAGTAGCGAAGACAGTCTGCAAATTGACTTGCTGCATTTGAAAACCAGCTGCACTTCTTCTACCATAAGTAGGTTTTCAGCAGTCAGACATTCATGCTTGGCTGATTAACGGGTGACACAGCCTTCAGTCTTTGCAAGGGGCGAGAAGATTTGCGTACTGACAAAAAGGTTTACACCTTCTTCTGCAGGGAAAATAACGTTTTCAAAACTGTTTCCTGAAAAAGAATGTATCTATTTCCTTGAGAGAGAAAAGATCTTTATGGCCTGTGTAGCTTACAATTCTGTTAACGTTGGCTTAGTGGTAATTGTCATCTGAAAGTCTGTTAAATGTATTTGTATTTATTTTTTTATTTTCTAACTTAAGTTGGACATGGGTCATGCTGCTGGGTCAGTTCCTGACAAATCGAGATGAAAGGTTCCCTCTAGCTGAGCAGGTGTTAAAATCTTGGGAGCTCCTGTCTTGGGAATAGACTTGCCTAATGTCACTGCAACGGACAGTGTTAGGTTTGGGGACTCTGCCCTTTCCTCCTTCCCCTCCTCTCCAGTGTAATGGCAGAGGTACGAGACAAGTGTTGAAAACAGCCCAAGTTTCTACCACACTAATCAATATCCTCTTCTGGTTTCTTTATGCTCTTTTCTTTGTGCTTGTCTTCTGCTTTGTAACAGCCTTTTCTATATATTGGTAGCTTTGTCTCTATTCTAGTCTTTATGCATTGAAATAATCGAAGATGCAAAGAAATGCATGGTAGAAAAGAATGAGAAACAAAGGTGTTTGAGAGGATGTGCTGGGACAGCAACGCTTTGAAGGAGTGCTGTGGCTCAGCTGCTTTTTCTTCATGGGAGTTGTTTGCCCTCCCTTTACCCAATTCTCAGCTACGAGGTACAGTTTTGTTTTTTAAAGGACAAGTGTAATCTCAATGAGAAAAGAATGTAGGAAGGAATTCCAGTTACAGGAAGAATGGCTTGGTGAAACGTGTCTTTGCAGAGCTGGTGAAAGTAGCTAGTGCTGCAGCTCGCCAGTGGTTTTGAAAGCACAGTTATATCAAAATTGATTCTTGGACTCTGCGCTAAAAGAGACTATAAATTCAGTCTGCACAGACTCTGCTGTGGTGAGTTATGTTTCTTGCTTGCGTGGCAGGAAGGATTAAAACTGCGGTGACCTCATTCAGGGAGCACCAAAGCAGCAGCGAATGACATCTCCGTGCTGATTTGCAGGGTAGGAGAACACGGAGCTGGGTGGCAGCTGTGGCTGCCCAGAAGAGAAGCTTGGCTTTGCCTGGTAGACCATGTGTAACTCAGAAATTTGCCTCGAGGAGTGAAAGTCCTCCGCAAGTCTGGGTCAGACTGTAAAATCTGGACTAAGCTGGCATTTATCCCACCTCTATAACGTGTGTCAGAAATGTCTGGAATGGTTTTCTTATTGCATCTTGTGTGTTTTTACATGCTTTCTGCACAATTGTTCTGTATTCGCAGAATGAAATGGGGCCTGGTACTTAATGTAAATGGTGCCTTAAGCTGAGTCCTACAAGTCTAGCTGTATTTTTATCTTGACAGTTGGCAGGCTGGAAGCAAAACCCCAGCAGGCTTGGAATGCTGTCCTCTGTTCTGCTGCAGCCAAGGAAGGAAGAACCCTCACCTGGGTCAGTTAATTTCAAATAAAGCGGAATGGTGCATTTGAAGCACCAAAAGAATATCTGGACACGTCTGAATCTGTTTTATAAAGTGCTTTCATGCATATGGAGAGAAGTCTTGCCCAGATCGTTTGCTGAATTTAAGTAGAACTGATAGGTTTATGATTCTGGTAGGCGGTTGAGTAAAAATTCAGTAAGCCAGCTGAAAAGTTGAGAACATTTGCGAAGCTACATTTTAAGCATATCAAATATGCATAATCTCATTAAGTGGTCTGTCTTACTATAACTCAAACAGCTGCTTAGGCTGCACTGGGCCCAAAATAGTTGAAAGGCTGTTCAAGAAGATTTTAGAAGATTGTAGAATGTGTTTAAACAGTAACAACCTCTACCGACTTAGGAAGTGTGTATTTAGAGGTGAATGGGAAGGGAATACATTTTCCATTAAATACCTTTGCAACGAAAAATTTTCAAGGAATTTAAATTGAAAACTCCCCTTTTAATAAAAAAGCCAAAACCACCATACCTTTGGCTAGACCTTCAGCTACTGTAAGTTAGCTGAGTCCCGTAAAGGAAAAATGTAGTTCCCTTGTTTAAGAATTCTCATATAGCATTGAGTCAAAATTCTGTAGCGTATTTTTCCATCCCCACCTTTATTTCAATAAAACAATTTCAATATACCAGATCCAGCCTCAGACTTCCCAGACCCCAATAGTAAATGTGGCTGAGAACTTGCCAATAGGAATTGCTTCTTCGACATCCTTGTTGCATTTGCTCTTGGGTGTGTGTGTTTAAGGGCTCTGTGTAGACCTGAGCCGCACGAGTGCACGATCACAGTGAGAAGCAAGTGTTTGGCCAAGAGCACCTATGCCCTTGGAAGTGGTGTTCGCATACAGAGGCTGGATTGCTTGAAGGTGTCTCCTGGCACCGGTGCAGGCCCTTACTTGCGGAGGTACTTCGAATGGCTGCCTGGGGCCAATAGCAGCCAGGCAACACTGTTCAACATGTTATGTTGGAGAGAGCTGCCTCTCTGGAGGTAAATGTATATTAAGAACAAATTGCCCTTTCAGATCCCTGTGCATTGCTGAAGCAGCTAATCACCTTACTCCTGCTCTGTCTGTCTTGCTGCTGGGCATGTGGTCTGGGAACCTTTTTTGCATCTATTTCTTTCTACCATCTGCAAGGGCACTTATTCATGAGAAATCAAATTTGAACATACCAGTAAACTGGTGAATTGTGCTTATCCTGTTTGGCTAGAATCCATTCATCCTCTAAAAAGCATTTTCATTCTGTCTGTCAGAGGGAAGGGTTTGGAAGTGGCCCTTCTACTTTTTGCATGGACCTTCTTTGGAGGTGTCACTGCGAACCTTGCGTATGATGCATTGAAGTTTGAAGGATTTCCTGGTGCTTGGACTAGATGAGAGATCTTTCAGCCTAAATTTGTCGATGATTCTAACTGCGCTTCAGCGTCCATGCATAACTTTCATTCACTGAGAATACAATTGCAGCAAATGGATAACTTTGACTGTTCTAAGAGAATACCAGGGAATAGAGCATCGAGTTGGGATTTCAGTGGCCTTTTTCAGTTCTAGTTTTCACTGCTGGAGTGGCCCAGAAGTAGTTGCATGTCTGCCTACATGTCTGGATTTTTGTCATATTTTTTCTGCCGTTCCTGCTTTCTGCGAGTTCCGCAATAATCAGTGACGTGCATCCAGTCTGAGCACGGCAGCCGTTGCAAAGGGCCGTCCCTGATCTCCTCTGGGGCCGAGAGGTGCCAGTGCAACACGTGTCGTGTGTTAATCCATCCCTTGCCGTCAGTCACCAGGAAGCAGGTGTCTGCCTGTGCCTTCTGCTGGCTCAGGTGCTGGCTGCGCTGGGATAGCAGGTGGCCGCGAGGAAGAAAAGTTGGCGTATGTTTGTCTTTGTCTTTCAAGTTTCATGACTTAGAGGCTGCAAGTTTCAGCCCTGCTGATAAAACCTGCTGATAGCACAAGACGCTAATTCCTGAAAAGGTCTAAAAGCTGAAGGATCCTCCTGAGCAGCCTTGCAGAGTTGTCCTGCCCTTTCCTTAGGTGCTGATGGCCCATTGCACTTAACAAATGTTCTTACCTCTGTTAAATTTCAGTTTGGAAGGGGTTTTTTATAAGTAGTTCGTAATGAAAATAAGTGTTTATAATGTAAAGGCCCAAGCTCCTTGACTAAAGCACCTGAAATGCTGCTCTATAATGCACGTTGTAAAGTTGTCAGGCTTTTCTTAGTGTTTCAGATAAACGCTGAGCTGATGCTGCATGTACGAGAGCAGTGAGCTGCCCCGATGCTAGTCAAATGAATTCTTGGTTTCCTCTGTCTTCCTGCCCCTGTTTTCTTTAGATCCTTCTCTTTTAATTGTCCTAATAACTCCTGCTGATAAAATTGCAGTTGTAAAAATGAAAGAACCTGCAACAAACAGGAGATCCAGTATGTAACCAGGAAATGTCACTGCTAGATTTCTGAAAAAGTGGTTGAGTTTTTACTACTATGATTTTGGTAACAACATCCATTTCCTTAAGAAATTGGAGTAAACAAAGATATGTTAGGCAGGTGTGTGGGATACTCCACTCCTTTTCTATTAGATTTCTATAAAATACAGCGCTTGTACTCTTTAAGTCCTGTTGTCACAACCCTTGGGGGTGTTTGATGGTGGTGCTGAGATCTATGTGAGTTGGGAACAAACCTCTTCCCCTGCTGCGATAGGAGAGTTTTCATGTGTCTGTGAAACCCTTCTCAGTCCCTGAATTCCTGGCGGTTTTCCTCCTGCGTTGCTGGCTACATAGATGGGAGGAAAGTTGGAGAGAACACCTTAGAGGATCCTAATCAGGAATAAGGGATGGAACAGAAAACTTGGGCAACAACATGTGAGGAAATACTGTCCTGACAGCGAGATGCGTTAGCTGAGAACTGCCTCCCCAGGGAAGTGGTAGAAGCTCTGTCACTTGGGGTGTTTAAAATTAGACTAAACAAATCGCTAGTAAGTGTACAATGGGGAATAAGCTGGCACTTGCCAGGAGACACTGGCTGACCTAATAGGATTTTGCATCCCTCACCATCTTTGTCTCTTAATAGTGTGTAGTAAAACACACCCCGACAAAAGCACTGGGGCTTTTAAAGCTTTACTTTGAATTTGGGCTTATTCTTTTTTAGTGTACTGCTTTGTGCATGTCAGCAAAATCTGATAATTTGCATTCTGTTTCCAGCTGATGATGCTTGCGGAGGGACTTTGCGGGGACAAAGTGGAATTATCTCAAGCCCTCATTTTCCCTTGGAGTATGGCAATAACGCAGACTGCACGTGGACTATTCTCGCTGAACCTGGAGACACTATTGCTCTGGTTTTCATGGATTTTCAGCTGGAAGATGGATATGATGTTTTAGAAGTTGCTGGAACAGAGGGATCCTCGCTCTGGTAGGTCACTACTGGCCACACTTCATTAGGGTCTGCACAGTCATGTAGTACCCGCTGGCGTTTTGTGTGTATAGATCCAAACTTTATAGGATGTTCAGAGGGAACAGAGTTTGTGCCTGACTGAAGGTAGTTCCTGGTTATTCCCAGTCACAGGTTGTAGCTACTACCTTCCAGTGAAACTCCCTGGGATGCTTTTTATTTGCTTGGTAACTTTGCAGTGACTATTGTCTACTTGAAATCATATTCACTGCAATAAGATTTCATAGTGTAGCTGATTAGAAGAAATAAAGAATTAAAAAAAACCAACAAACAAACAAAACCAACAACAATAAAAAACCAAAAACCCACCGCCAAAAAAAGCCCCTTCAGAATCCACGAAACCCTGCTCAAACCTTGTCATGCTCAAACCTTGGTTTTGCTAAATTGTTTTCTGATTGTTGCTAAATATGTTGCTGACAAGTTGACTTCACTGTTAATGAACTTTTGGCAAATGTTTCTACAGATCAGCTTGTCCTTTAGACAGGAGGCTGCGTATAGAATTTCAATACCTCTCTCATTCCATTGTTTGCTTGAGCAATACTTTCAGAAATATTGCTTTTATGGATAATAAATGCCATACTGTTTTTTACTGGTATACAAGAGCTGCCCAAATGATTAGTGCTATGAAGTCTGAAGTGAGGGCTTGCAGAAGGAATTTGACATATTGCTTATGTTGCTTTTATAGCAGAGTACAACTCTGCCTGTAGTTGATCTTCTGCACTGTGATTGCACTCAACAAACAGTTAAAATTCCTAACTAGCAGCAAGTGGAAGGGAGTAGTCTTAAACCCAACATCCCTTTGGAAGGGAAGAATTAAGTGTTTGAAATAGGTGTTGCCTGGGATTATAAGCAGGAAGTTAAATTACGATTATTTATGAGGATTCAGTCGCAGCCAGAAATAACATTCATTTAATTAATTTACACTTGCCTGGCAATTACGGGGGATAGGATTTGAATGTTTAGGCTGTATTGATGTGAGAGAACTTGCCATTTACCATGTACCAATTGTTTACTGTTCCTAGGACCTCTGAAAATTAGATGTTGCTGTTTCATGAAAAAACCCTGGTTTTATTAGCATGCATTAATATTTTAGGGCACTGTTAGTTTTTAGCCTTTATGTACTGCAGTGAGGATCAGTCATCTGTGCTATGTGGTAAAGATGAATGTAGCTAGTTAAGAAACATTATTCAGCCTGGAGGTGTTGCCAGTGCAGCACTGTGTCTTGTCATATCAAAAATAAAACAATGCCTGTCAGAGTGAACCTGCTGGAAAAAAATTAATAAACTACCCATAAATACAGCATGGTAGAACTTTAAAAATGGCAAATGTGTCTTAGAAAATTAAGCCCTTTGACTTTCAGTAGTACATGTATGTGCACACACATTCTTTTAAAAATGAGATTTAGGAGCTATTTTAAAGGTAGCATGTTTTACAAACATCAGTTTTGGGGCCTTGTCAGAGGCAATAATGATGTCTTTACTTTCCTTCTGCCCCCCCAAGTGCCCATGTGCTGCATCTTTAATGATGCCTTTCCTCTAAATGTGTCTTCCCTGGGAGTTGGATGAACTCTGCGAGCTGTAACAGCAGTGGACTCTTGTTTGAATGGGCTGGTAGAGCAGGCCAGGCGAGACGCACCGTGTTAACGAGTGGAACAGGTCACACAAACGTGAATTTCATCCAGGGCTCGTAGGAGAAGCTGTTCCTGCTTTTTGAGGTTCATCCTGCATTTTATAGCTCCATGCAATACACATGGGCAAGATAAACACACCAGTCAATTCAAAGGGACCTCATTTAGTATTCTTGAAGTAAACTTCGTAGTCCCATAAGCGGAATTACAAAGAGTCTTATTGTGGATTTCATTTTTCAAAGCTGGCCTTCACAACTCGGAGCCTGATAATTAAATTCAGATGACTCATTTTTCCCTTCTTTTAAAATAATTTTTGCCCGTAGGGGGAAAAAAAGTGGAGCTTATATCTCCTCTTTAAACATGTTGATATGATTCAGCTTGAAAATATAGTTAAAAACCTTTTTTCTCCTCTGTCTATGAAAACCTAGTTTTAATTATTGGTAATATGGCAGATAGACTTGCGGCCAAGTAAACCATTCTATTGAAGTATCTTGCAGCTAAATATTTCATTTCCTAAGCATTATAAATGGTTTTAGTCTGGTCCAGAGATGTACACAAATAAACAAAATTAAATTTCATCTGGAGTATAATTCATATGTATTTTCAAGCTATGAAGTATTGTGTAATGGTAGTATTTACAAGAGCACTAACTCAGCACATTAAGGTTGACTTGGCCTGCGCTTACTAACTCCTGCATTGTCATTCACCCTCCCCTCTTTAAAAATAGATGCTTTGTTGGTTTTTCTACGAGCCAGGTTCCCTTAACCCTCTTGCCTTCAGCAGTCGCTACAGCTGTACCCACCGCGCTGCACATCGATCTCGGCGCACACAACCGCTCCCCAGAGAATCCTGTTACGAGTTTCATTCGGTTCCCGACCTGTCGGATGCGAATCCTGCAATAAGTCTTGAACGGGAAAGGGCATTGCAGGCCTAAGCATCCACATGTCAGGCAGAGCAATAGAGGTTGAGTAGCTATTTGAGACATATTAATAAAATAACACATTTACAGCTCTTAACTGCTATCACAGTTTCTGTCATGGGACCTTGGGTCTGGATTTCCTTGACAGGTGAGAAATAAAATTCTACTGAGCAGAGAACAGGAGGGGGGAAAAAGTAGCAGTGTGAAAAAGAGCCCATTAGATTAGGAGGGACAATGTGAGGGTCCCTGGGCTAGAAAGAAAAATTGGAAGGATGGCAGTAGCTGCTGTGTTCTCTTCCAGGTTAGCTGGAGCGGCCCCCCTGTTCACAGCCCTCCTCCCTAGGGCAAGGACGCACTGGACACGGGGAGGGGTGGGTAGTATATACGTTCTCTTATGTCATTAGTCCCAGAGTTTTTCTTGTCTTCAAGACTTGGGGTTCTCTTCCCCCTCATTTTGTACTAGCTGGGAGATCTGAAAGGATTAATGAAATTTTTCTCTATAAATACATGTAAAAAGAAAATTCCTCAAAACAGCTTGGGCTCCAGTCCTTCAGGGGACTGAGCTCTGTTGATCCTGTGCTTTGTGTCAGTATCTGCTCAGAGCTGACTAAATCCCTCAGCTAACACTTCTCGGGAGTATCTGCTGATTATGGCTGTTCCGTGGTACCTGGTTTAAAACTTTCGTCAGTGGCGAGCGTGCCTGTGGGTGCTCGGCTGCGCTGAAAATACCAAACACCTCCAGCATCGATGTGTCCCCTGAAGGTTTAAAGAAAGTAGGAATGTGCTGTGCAGCAATTGTTTGGCTGCACTCTGAGCACACGTTAATAGAGGGTAAGTTTTTGCTTTGCCTGTGGTGGAGGAGGTCTGGATTTCCTATATTTGTGCATATTTACTGCTGTTTAAGTGTATGCAAACACTGAAAATGTGGTTGTCTGTCTCTTGCGCTTCTTTCTGTTAAGATCTCATCTAGCTGGTCTGGGACCTGTATCTAATATTAGGCATAATGACTTGTATTACCATTATTAAAGCATTATGCTGCTATTGCCGGAGAAGGTGGTGGTGTAGGAAATGACTAATAATCCAATTTATGTATGTGTGTTTACAGCAATTGACTAAGATCAAGTGTACATTTTGCTGGCTATAATGCAAATATTTAGCAAAGAAGGTTTCTGCAGTCATTCCAATATAGCTGAAGCAGGCAAGATGGGTAAAAGGTAGAAGCCTTGTTCTTGGGCTGCGTAGGTGCAACATGCACATGCAGCAGTTCCTCTAGAGTAGGGATTTTCCAAGTTGTGGAAATGTGGGAAGATGGTCTAATGTTTCCCATAAGAAGTTTCTTTTATGCTATTGGAAAATAGGAGGAAATGAAGAGAAGACACTGTAAGCTTCAGCTGCCTGCTGAACACGTAAGCAGCTAGTGATACCCTTTCCCCCCAGAACGATGTTTGGCGTTCCACGGCTATTCGTTCCGGCAATGAAACTATTTAGAAACCCCTGCTCCTGCCAAGTGAATTAGTTCCATGAGATAAAACTAACAACTGTCTCATTTGTTTGACTATGACAGACTGCTGGTTTTTGCAGGGATTCTGTAAAACAGATTGCGTGATGATTGCTTTAAAATTACTTTCATCTCATACTTGCCACTTCCTTTTTGATTGTCGTAATTGCTTTTATTTGAAAGTTGACAAGCGTTATCCTGCCCTGGTGCTTGTGTGGGGCTGGAGACTTGAACTGTGTCTTGAAATAACTTTTGTCACTAGTTAAAGCCTAGATAATGCAATTTTGAAAGTTTTCTTTTCCTGTGCAATGAGTTAAGCTTCCTTATTGTAAGAGCTCGTTAACTAATGGATACTTAATCTGTAATACTCGGGTGCTTTTCTTCCATGGTAACATTTTCTATAGGACTAGGAATGAATAAAAACCGTGTATGAAGTGGCTTTCAAAATCCCTACTTAAATGTCAGTGACATCGTCATTGGGATCTGGAAAATACTTCTGTATTTGACTGGTAGTTTAATTTTGTTTTTTTTTTCTTCTAAAGCATTCATAGTGCTTTTAATTGGAAACGAATTCTACAAAGGCTTTGAAGCTGTGAAACATTGCTTTAATGGGAAATAATCTTCTTGCAAAACTCCCTTTTCTTGTAGGAGGTGTTTTCCCTGGAGGTAACATTTTGGAGAAGTTTGTCAGAAACCAGAACCATCCCTGTTCGCAGCCAACTTCTGAAACGCCTGCAGCTCTCCGTGCCGGCGGTGGTGGTGGCCCCTTGTCTCTGGCAGGCACGGTGTCAGTTCCCTGGGATGTACCAGCTTTTGTAGCTTGCTATACTGCACTTCAGGCCTTATTTGAATATGGATCTGCAATATGAAGAACATGAATTTGTGGGTCAGTGAGCTAATTTCTCCCTGATGGGAGACAGCTGGCAGGGTATTGGGAGCCCTTGGTTCCTGGTGGCAGCTGAGAGCGAGCTGATTGCTTCCCTAGCGGATGCAAATGATTCATGAGCATCTTGATTGCTGTTTTGAAGTGAAGTTAAAGGATTGATAGCTTTGTACAAAATCATTTTTGTAGAGAAGTATTGCACATTGTCCTAGAGCTCCTTGGCCTGTTGCACTGCAGAAATAACTGGGAAATTCTGGAAGAAAGGGCTAATCAGGGTAAGATGGTATTTAAAGATGTTCCATAGTTTAGCATATATTTCTGGTAGGGCAAGTTTCAGCTGTACCCCAGCTGAGGAAAATAATGTTCAAACTACGTTAGCTCTCATCAGCTAAGCACTTAGTTGACAATACGTACAGCTCCTTCCCGAAGTCGCAGCGTGGCCAAAGACGGAGGCAGCAGAAGTGGCTTTTCCCTGCTGCTGGCTGCTCGCCCTCCTGCAGGGAGGCGTGTGCTCAGCGCTTCCGAGAGCCTGAACCGCTCTTCTGCCAGGAGCGGGGCAGGGAGGGGGACTTCAGTGACAAATGACAATGAAAGGGCCTCGTGACCTCTCCCACTCGTGTTTCATTCAATAAAACATGATTAGATTTCGTATACCGCTTTCTGGCTAATCTTATTTTTCCATGCATTAATATGATTAATTCTATTTGCTAGATAGTAGTGAGCATTTCATGAATATTCAGTCTAGCTTTATAAGCCAAGAAAGAAGATGCTTTTAGGCTGAAAATTACCCTGGTCATGTTTTAATTGTCCTTTTTATCCCAATTTGTCCTCCTTCGTTGTTTGGTCACCTCTGAGGCAGAGGGAGAACCCTATGTGAAGGCTACTGTTTTGTGGGCTGCACCTCGAGGGCTGAGGTGCAGGAAGGCCTGCAGTGGGGGGGGAAATCCCTGAAAGTTGCTAAACATGGATAAATTAATGTTTAGCTGTTTCTGTCCTGGATGCAAATGCATTGGAAGAAAGACAGGCTTGTTTGCAAGAACGCTCAATACCTGCAAGCTAAAGAGTTGTTTTTGTTTTTGTTTTGGAAAGACAGACCTCATGCAAATGAGTATAACACAACTGGCTGAAAGCTGAAAAAAATATTGGTTATCTCAAGAGTATCTTCTGGGTTTACCCAAAATATAAGTAACCACACAGATTGTAAAATGGTGAATAATACCTTTATTTGGCAGGGGAAGGAGATTTTACATAAGTGCAAATGATGTCACAGGTTGTAAAACGTTGGACATGTGGGGTCCTCTTTGAAGCACCGTGTCTCTTCTGTGCTGTTACAGCGGGACACTGAGCTTTCCCAGTTCAAGCAAGGATTTGGACAAATGTTGGTGGGAAAGGTCACTGACTTCACTTACAGGTGCTTCCAGGAGATCTCTCTGCCTTACCCGTTGCTTTTTTCCTTGTTCAGAAACCAATTCATGTCATTTTCTGTGCGAGGCTCCACCATTGTTTAAGCTGACTGAGGATGTGCATAAGCAGAGGGGCCTCCTTTCGCAGAGGTATTCACTATGTTGAGGGAGTTGGATTTGTATGTCAAAATCTGGCTGCCAGAGCTGATAATAGTCATGTTTTACACTGCTCACCCTCATCTACAACTTCAAAGTGAAAGAGTCGAGACACCTCTGCAGCTGTTTCAGTGCTTTCAAAGACTTCTTTCTGTTGGGGTTTCTTTGTGGACCAATTCACAGATGCTTTCTTACATTCTTTAACACAACTTGTAAATATAAGTACTTTGTTTTCACATCACCTGCTTTATAAAATATATTTTCAATTATCTTTGCCTGCTGGATTTTCCTCCCTAGGTTCACTCAGCTGCTTCTCATATGAAAGCACGGGCTTGTTCGCCTGTGTTCAGGTTCTGTAGCTCTCCTTCATGGGCTGTAGGTGAAAGTCACAGCTGATAGATTGCTTGGTGCTGAATTCATCTCTTGTTTAAATTGATTTTTTGGATGTCTGATGCTAATGAATCTCATGTTAAACGTGATTAAACTACAACTCCCTTCTAATTTGCATTATATGCTAATTCATTAAAGTTGGGGAAGAATTGCATTTAGCATGGTTTGCATAAGCTCAAGCTGCAGAGAAGTGTCACTTATTTTTTGACAATTCTCAGGTCATATGCATCTCTCCAACCTGATCTTTGCACTTGTCTCTAGAAATATTTAAGTGCACGAAATACAGGGAAGAAATTTTTCTAGAGCGCCTGCTTTAGGAGATGTTTGGCTGCTGAGGGTAACGTAGTGGAGTGTGTGTGTGTTATTTTCTGCTCTTCAGATAGACGAAGTGTAGCCTTCTAGCAAGATAGAGGTGTCAGATCAGCACCTTCCTGTCACAAAAAAGTGCAGAAGTGAAGTGTAAGAGGCCCCTGAATGCTCCTGGTGGGAGGCTCTCTGAAGGTTGGTCTCTCCTGTAAAAACAGGAATTGGATCGATATCTTGCTAAGTAGCAAGTTGGCGGCAAACCAAACTCTAGATGGGAAGGAAGGATGCTCTTGTGCGTTGGGTTTTTTCCATTTACTGTCATGGTGGGCAAGCAGCTTATCGCCACACCTTTGTCTCTTCTTGTGCATTCAAACCCTTTAGTCCAACCTGTTTAGACTGCAGCTGAGGTTCGGGTTTGTGAACTGGCGATACCAACATATTGACAGGTTTATGAGATAATACACCAGATACACTCAGGAGAACTGAACTTGGCAATAAGCTGTGGTGAGCTTGTCAGAAGATCATTTTACTTCTGTTTTTCCTTCCCTTGTTTTTTGTTTTTAAGGTAAGCTGCTGAAGTTGGAGATCTTCTCAGTCTCTTACTTTAGAGCTGACTCAACAGCATCTTGTTTCTCTTTGGGGGTTTAGGTACAGGACCTGTTCCCTGTTTCATCTAGGATGACAGAATATTTGGGTAGCACAAAGCTTAAATATATTACTGTTGATACAGGATTTGAGGTTCTTCTAAGGCTGATGTTAGCTGCATTCCTTCAGTCTATGCAGGTGTGCTCTGAGTTTGTACACAGACACAGCAAGGAGCTTTATTTTAGTAGAAGCTTCTGGTCTGGTCTTCACACATGAACAGCTCCACCACCCTTCCCCAGATGGTCTTAGACAGAGGCTGTGAGATGGAGAGTAGATGTGAGGACAGTGGAGGAAAATTTCAGTGCTTCAAAGATTAGAGAAACACTAATGTGTTTTATTGCAGTTCCTCTCGATAGGAGAGATTAAATAAAGTGTTACCACAGCCATTGCTGCAGCCATAGAAATGGAAGAACTGTTCAGGTTAAGAATTAAAGTGTGTTTTCAGAGCTAGTCCATTGTATTTGTTAAGATATATCTTGACATATCTATATATCTCTGATGTGTCTTGACAAATACAATGGAGTACAAAAACATATATGTACATATATATTTAGATAGCTAAACTTCTGCAATTTGATAGCTGTAGTGCGATCCTGGAGGTCTTTTGTCCTTGAGTAACAACCTTTCAGCTAAAGTGAAAAAATTGACTTCTGTTCTGTTTGCTTAGTGCAGGCCTGAGCTGCTGCTGCTTTAAGAAATAAAGGTACCCTGACAAGGATCAATAATGGATGGGATAAGCAGGAGAGCGCAGAGACTATTTTCCGTTCCAGATCCGTGAGATGCTTGTGGAAGTGAGCTATTCACAGGGGGGCTCCTGAATTCATAAATGGAGAGAGAGTTGCAAACGAAGCCTTAAAGTGAAAGGTGTAATAGCAGTTCAGAATTGGTTAATGCAGCATCACCTAGTAAAGCGCTGTCTGAGATCTTAGGTGGTGGAAACCTGAACTGTGCATCCTTAGGGTGAGATGTTTCTTCAAGGAGTTAGTCCAAAACCTGGTTCTGAGCTCAGGGAACAAGAATGGGCTGACAGGCAGAAATGTGAATGATTTCTGATGTGGGATGTAGGAGGAGAATAATGAATTCTACAAGTTTTCTTGCACCTTGGTATCTGTGTTTCTCTGTGCTTCAAAATCCAGTGGTTTTCTTTCTGCACTGGGAGGTGCTGCCTCAGATGGGTCTTGGCACAGATACATTTTTCTGTCTCGCTGCTGCTTGACTCAAGCATGGACTGCAAATCTAGTAATATCAGTTATTAAATGCAGACACTTAATCTAAATATCTTGCCTCTTAGTGTTTCTGTTATCTTGTACACAGAGATCTAATCAGCTTTCCCAAAGCCCAGATGGGGGAAGGAAATCATGTTTTTGGATTCATGTGGCTACTATATTTTGCTGCTTCTTCTTGGCAGCATTTTGTTTTGTCATGGCAGGTTGTGATCTCTTGAGCTCATGCAAAGTTTGTTTTTGACAGTCTTGGCTGTTTTACAATATGGATGTTTTGATTCTTCCTCACAGAGACCTCTCTTGTGGCTGGACTTATAGCAGAGATCAAGAAGATGCCAGGGCATCAGTAAATATCAGAGGATTAGTAACAGACAAAGTGTTGTCAACAGCTAATACCTCGTGACTGTCTTACTGGCCACAGTAAGCTGGAATTTCGCAAGACACTGGAAAACTAGAGGCATTACGGTGCTTCACTGATGTGGTTCTGTGTACAGGGCGATTTCTGCCTTACTGAAGTCCAAAAACGCAAAAGGCGAGTAGTTGCTTCCCTGCCACTATAATGACCCGCTGATTTGTTGTGTGTCAGTAAACTTGAGTTGCTTTTTTGCTAGTGACCTGAAAACTTGAGCAGCTTTCTCCCTACTTTTAAAATGGGCATGTTGGTTTGATAATTCCCAGTTGGAGCACAGGAGAAATACCCATCTCTACGTGCTTTCCTTTATCCCTTTTGTCTTCATTCTGTACTTTCTAGATGAATTTTTATAATCGTCTTTTAAATAATGGAGCAGTTCAAAGTAGCTTTTTTTAGTCAGAATTACCTGCATTAAAGATCTCCCGTAAAAAGAAAGGCATAAAAGTAATTAATTGTGTCAGTTATAATAATGTGGCTTAGCTTGTGGTTTTCTGTTAGAAAACCCTGTTTTTGATAAGTCAGCTGTTCTTAAAATGGAAAAAAAAAAAGTGCTTCAGGCTGGAAGCTGGCATGAAGGAATTTTGAGATAAGGTTGTTCGTGCTGTAATGTAACAGAATAAATTAGCACCATTGATCCTGGAGCGCTGCCCTGTGCTGGAAGCAGCCTGCTGGGGCAGGGGAGTGCTCGGAGAGGGGTTTGGGTTTTTTTTTTTTTGCCCAGTCACAGATGCTTTGTATAACTTGGAACAAATATTCATTGGTTTTTAAAGCCACACTGGCATTTCTGGAGCCTGAAAGAAAGGGAAGGGAAAACTAAGTCTTGAAAGAAATTTCAAAGCCAGCCTGTGCAGTGCCTGGATATTGCAAACCTACTTCATGTGCGTGGCTGAGGACCACCGAGGACTACCAGAGTCATGGCAGAAGGGGGACAGGTCGACCAAGCGCTCGCTTCAAGCCTGCCTCCCTGCAGCGGGCGAGCTTCGGGTTGCTGTATCGGAGAGGATCTCCCAGCCTGGAACGGAGAGGGAGGTTGCACAAGGGCGATGCTCAGGATCGCAGCGCTCTGCTCTTCTGTTCCTCTTGCTTTCCTTCTGCCTGGGCACTGTCACACCTCCCTGGGCTCTTCGTGCTGCCGGCACAGCTGGGGCCGGGCGGGCACTGGTGCTGATCGTGGTGCTGCCGGTTACTGAGCTGATGTCCTGGTGCCAACCCAGGCATTGTGCACTAATACACCCGATGAGGCATCCATGGGGTTTGCACCTTCCTGCTTCTAAGTGGTGCCAGAAGGGCATGGGCCTCTTATTCCAATGCGAACGCAGGGATTTTAAAAGGGTGACTGATTTCTTGTTGTAGTTAATGGGCTGTGTGAGGTGCACTGTGGGAAGTGGTTCCTGATTGTAAGAACATCCAGTATGAAAAGTTTGGGCAGCTCTGTCCACTGGTTGATGCGTGCGCAATCCTTGCAGGTAGAGGAAAGCTCACAGTAAAAATCTTTTGGTCTTTTTAAACTCAGTTAATGCACTCTCTGATTTGAGCCTCATCTCCAGTTTAAAAAAGAAGCAGCTCATAAGCATCTATATTGTCACATTCGCTCTAAAAATAAAAACAGTTTTAAAATGGAAAATGTTTAAGCAGGAGGGTCTGTATATTGCTGTTCAGTTGCTCTCCACCCCTCACCACTGCCCCCCAGTAAGAACCCTTCAAAAGTAGGAAAACCTCAAGTGATTATTATTCAGAGCATGTTGTCATTGATTTTTTTTTTCCTTCCTTAGACCTCTTAAGGAACTATAGATTTTTAGCATGAAATTAATATATTGGAATTTTTGTGGGAAGAATAAAATACTCATTAAATTTTGCAAGCCTGGAATATGTATAAAACAGATCTTGCAATTAAAATTCATCTTGAAGCAAGTTAACAGAAGTTTTGTTAATGTTTAACATCTTTATGGGTGCCATTCTTTGTAAATTTGAACTAATTAAGTCCAAAGGGACAAAATAATAGATTCTGCATTTGCTGTGGATGCCAGTGGTTGCTTTGCTTCTGGCGCTTTTCCTCTTACTTTGTGCAAGTTCTGATTTTAATAAGTTGCCAAAAAAATAACTATTTTGTTTTTTATACCAAATTATCAAGAATCCATCTTCCTAATTCTCTGAAAGACTGCAACGAATGTTTGGTAAAGACTTGATTCTTGCTTACCTCCTCTGACTCTAAGGTATTTACTGATATGAAGTTCAGGAGACTTCAAATTGGAATTTAAAAAACTTCAAATTGGAATTTAAAAATTTTCCTTCTAAAAATTCTGTTAAGGCAACTTGCAATGGCTCTGGGCTGTGTAAAAGTCTCGGCTGGACTGGAGGCTGGTATCCTGACATTCACCCTAAAGTTCTGAGGTTTCCTTAACTGCAACATAAACCAGTCTGAAATGTTTAGAATTGTGAATTTTGTGTTTCTTCCTCTCCTTAAATATTTCTCCTGGGATCCTTTTCTTAAGCAGTTTATAGGTAGAAATAAAAATAATGGAAAATATTTCCAAGTATGTAACTGTCATAATAAATCTGAGACCAGAACCTGGCCTCAGTAGAGCTTTGAAGCTCCCTTTGGCTTGCAGGTTAGATGTCAGAGTTAGTGGTTTGTAAGACTCCCCAGCAAAGACATATTGAACTAAAGTTTAATACAATTGAGTGAGAATGTCTTTGGCTGCAGGCTCTACCATGGCTGCATCAAGCCTCTAATGCTATACAAACAATCTCGAGATTGGAATAGGTTGTTAATGGCACTTTATTGATTGAAAGGGTAGAAAGTTCATCTAAACTGTGGATGATTCTGGTAGTTTCCTTGCAAATTTGGCTGCTGTGTAGCTATAATTGCTGCACCAAGCTTTCACCTATAAGTAACAATGCCAATAAACCCGTTAACATATGTTGCTGCTTTCAGTAGTAAAGCTCCGAGGTTTCTTTGTAAGGCCCCTTGATCTGTCAGTCCTTCAGATGCCTTGGCTCAAGTTTAACACTGAACTCCTGCAAGGGAGGTGTTCGGGCCCTTAGAAAACAGGTGGGATTTAGCAAAATTAGGGATTGGCTGCAGCCCAGGATGTGGCTGGCTTTCTTGGTGACCTTGCTGGCTCACGTTCCGCCTTGCCCACCGGGACCCTCAAGACTTTCTCTGCAAAGCCGCTTTCCAGGCAGCGAGCCCCCGGCCCGTGCTGATGCACGGAGTTACTCCTCAGTCCCCTCGTTTCCCTTTGCTTCAGGAGATCCCTGTTCCTCCAGCCCACCGGGTCCCTCTGAGGGCCGTGCTCCTGTCGGGTATGGCAGCACCCCCGGGCTTCGTGTTGCCTGCGGACAGGCTGAGCGTGCTCTGCCCCACTGTCCGGATCGTCAATGAAGGCATAAAAAGGTATTGGGCCCACGTTAACTATTGTGTAAAGGTGGATTTTTTTTTTTCAACAGAAAGTGGACTCTTAAGGTCTGCTGCCTTTCTGTGAATGCTGTTATAGTCTGTTTCATTTCAGGCTGGAGCATGTGTTTCAGGATTTCTTATCTGATCAAACACTTGGAAATACAGAATGATGGGCAAGCGCGGAGCAGTCGGTGACACAGTCCACGTTAGTCAAGGAGACTGAGCGTAGGAGATGCAGATAGATCTCCTCTGAGAATCTGGAAGAGAAACTGTTATAGCAGCAAAGAGCACATAAAGAAAGGCAGGTTTAAAAAAATGAAAAATAATAAAGTAAAACCCACTTTTGACATACTGGCAGTGCTTTCAAGTAGTCAACAGTTTCTGTAGTTGGAAGACTTCAGGTTGTGTTAAGGTCATCCACACAGGCTTCTTAAAAAGGAGGTTTTGCCCTTGTGCAGTTCTTATTCTGCTGTCTTGGCAACTTTGCTCAGGTGTCGCAGGCCTCTCAATCTTCCTGCGACAGGCACCGAGCGATGCTCCCTGGGCTGGTCCCTGGGGAAGAGGCTGCCCCAGGTCCCGAGTTCTGATGCTCAGCCCCTGCCAAGCCCTCGCAGAGCTGTTGCCGTCTGATAAAGCTGCTCTCGAGTGCAGCGAGGAAGGATTAATATGTTTGTTTTGTCTTAGCTGTGTTGGATGCTAGGCTGTGTTTCATTCAGCATCAGGATTAAGTCAAGCAGTGAACTCTTAATTGATTTCTCAAGGAATGAGGTCATCCCGGGATTCCCCCTGCCTCTTGAAATGTAAGCCGTGCTGAAACAAAGTGGGGTTTGAGTTCTTCTCCTCACGCACGTGTAATAGCATCTTCTAATACTAGAGGTGGTTGTGTGTACGTGCCCAGGAGAGGAATTAATGTCTTCACCCTTATGATCTAGCCAATGTGGTGGATGATCCAAATAAATCAATCTACAGTAATAGGCAGTTGTGAGATTATGACTTCACCATCCCTGTCCCAGTCAAGTCCTGCTTTACCAGCAGCCACAGGGACTCTGCTGATGATGCTTAATTTCTGGTTCCTGTTGAATAATTTCTCCTGTAGATTCACAAGTAGATATTCATATATTTAATTTATTTAAACTTCAGTGAACACTTTTTTGTCATTTGATGTTCTTGGAAGCATAAAACTTTTTGCAATGAAAGTGATAGAAAATATACTTTAGCAAAGAAAGTAATTTATTAAGCATATTTAATATTATCTTAACTGATGGTTGTGGTCTCCTAAATGGTAGTCTGATTAAATTCTTCATGTAGAAGAGAAATTAATATTTTAACCATATTGTTCATGTTCATATTCTGTGATATTTTTAGCGTATCGTCATGCCCCTAGAGAATTGCAAGTCTCATCTATCTGTCTGCCCGATTGAACATACCTGCTGTGGTTTTATGTGAGGTTAGAGGAGCAAAACAAATTTATTTTATCTATCTAAATTATGAATTCTGGGAAAGACAAAATTGGTTCTGTCAAACTGCTGCTGTAATTGCACTTCTAATAACTTAGCACCTGCTTTTTTTGGTAACTATTATCAAATAAAAGAAACAGATGGGTTTGCAGTTTGGTGGGAGTGGCACGCTTGGAGACCTGTTTCATTATCTTCGCTCAAATTTGGAATGAAGATGCCCTCTCACCAGGAGCTGCAAGGTCAACAGGCATCATCCGTGCTAAATACGTTACCTTGTTGGACAGGAGGGGAAATGGGGGGGCTCTTAAAACTGTAGTGGCTAGCAGCCACAAGCCAGGGCTCTGCTGTGCTGGGTCTCGTACCGGCATGCAGAGGATGAGTTTGTTATTGCAGTGATTCGTGATCTAAATCAAAGTTAACAAGGGTGGCAGGATGTGCTGCCTCTCTCAAATCTGTGCAGATGGGTATGTGCTCTGTAATGCTCAATCTGTGCTTTGTTGCACGACGGACTTAAAAGAATCAAGCTGTTGCTCTCTTCACCACAGCCCTGGTAGCTTTTTAGCTTCTGAGTAACTTGGTGTCTTTTTGGTCACGTTAAAATCAAGCTGTGAACAAAAGCAGGTTATTGATTCTTTAAAACAAAAAGATTTTTTGCCAGCCACTTAATGAGCAAAGAACACTTCCAGTTTCTGATTTTTGTAAGAGGGTGTTTAAGTTGTAACATCTCAATTAACTCATGACAGGGCCGTTCCTTCAAAGTCGTAAAGAATTAATCTGTTCCTGACTAAGCAGAGTTTTGGGGGAGGTCTCTCTCCTCTTGGGGGGAGGCTTTGCCTGACTCGGGCTGCTGCGGATTGTTCTCAAATCCTTTTGGGCGGCCATGAGCTGCTGGGAGCGAGAAGAGGAGAGAAGAGGGCTTCCCTCTGATGGCAGCTGCCCAGGCCCAGGGCTGCGTCTTGCTGTTAGGCTGCGGGGGATTTACTGGGGTGACTCACTTACTGCTCTCTGGGGACAGAAATGCAGACAATGGCTTCCTAAACGGCATGGAAGTTGGCATGGGGTTTTGCTATAATCATTTAATTGTACTGTCTTTTAATATTTCCTTTAACCTCTGAAATGTGATTAAGGCTAATAACTAAATATGTAAGGATGCCTAATCTTTATAGTGGTGCATCTGCTATACTAAAAAAAAACAAACCACAACCCCCAAACAAGTGCTTTCAAAGGCTCAACTCCCCACTGCAGCATCTAGAAAGAATTGCAGTGTTTTGTTTGTGGGTTTTGTCTTGCTTTTAGTCCCAAGCTGTGTGATATACCCAGTGTATCAGTAAGGTTCTGCAAATGTGACTTCTCATGTCAGTGTTACACAGCAGATAAGGCAACAGTGTAGAAGCATTTACTGCAAAGAACATCTATTAAATAAATCTGCTATTCTGAAATACTTTAGTGCTTCCACTGCTATTGCTGTAACACGAGAACTTTTGGACTGTGTCTTCTATACACACAGAAGAAAATGGCTAGCACAAGGAGAGTGGAGGCTCAATGAGGGAGGTAGGATGAAGTGCCATTGTTCCCATTTACCGAGTTAAAGAGGGAATATCTACAGAGATACGCTTCTCTTGATGTCAGTAGGAGCACGAGTGTAGCATCCACATCTCCTTACTGACTGACATTCTATGCTTTTGTGCTCAGGTTGCTTTTTTTTAGGAAGTTGGGGGAGTATGTGAAATTTTGGCTTTGAGGTTTGTTTGTTTATCCAGAGGTTGAAGTCTGACCCCAGTGTGTATCTGATCCAACGTGTGCAGGTGCCGCTATGGCTGTGGTGACAGATGGGTGTTTGTGCCCCTGGTCAAAGCCCAGGGAAGTGGATTTCTGAAGGCTTTGGATAAAGATCTAACGCTCCTGGCTCTTCTCTTCCACTCCGAAACACAGCCCCTTTGAATCCCCACATCGAGATGGCGGGGAGAGCAAACCCTGCCTCTGTCAGCTATCCAGATGGATCCATTTAGTTGACTCGAAGGGAAGGTAGTCCAGCTAATTTTTTCCTGCAGAATTTATAAGGTATTCTTTACTCATCTTTCCCTTAGCAGTGACAACACATGTGGCATTACAATAAAAATATTACTTAGATCTGTTATAATGTCATTAACATTAGTTTTGAGTACAAGAAAAGTGTGCAAAGGCTTCCAGTGAGCCTAAATTGTTCCAGTGCTGGAAGAAACCACAGGCTTCAGTTAAAGTTTTGTTGAATGCTTTCACTACGATTTGGAAAGCAGATGAAGGAATCTACCCCAGGCCTCCAAATATGTTCCCCCCTGTAATAGCCATATGAATCATTTACCCCCCCTTTCTCCATCAGTTGCCCACAGGCTCTTTGAAGACAGTAGCTTCCTTGCTGCTACTGTAAGGCATCTCCAGAAGTGTTATTTTTCATTGTTAATGCTTAGCTCCAATAATTATTTTCATCTATAGTCTATATACCAGTAGTGTGAAAACAGAGAGAGGTGAAAAACTTGACCAACTTCAGGTATAAAGTTTTCAGGCCCTCCTGTTTCTCTTAGTGTAAGATTTTCCACTGCAGATAACTGGAATTTTATTCTATATTCTGAGCTGGCAGAGTTGTCCTTCAGCCTCTCAATTACATTTCAGCTGAGGAGGTTGGTAGAAAGAGCCGTACTGGGAGTTTACTGGAATGTGTGTTTGCAAAGAAGTGTACGTTTTGAGGCAGTACTTGCAGGTATTTGAAGACATTACTCATGAACAGACTGTGATGTGCTAAATTGAGTGGAACCTGGGTGCCAACTTCACAGAGCATGATTTTGCCTGAATGCCAGTTGTTTGTGAAGTATCCAAGTTGAGGAATGGAGGACACAAAGATTCTGTTAAAAGTACAATTGGATGGGTAATATCTTGGGCCTTTTTGATGCATCTTTTTTAACCACTTCATATTTGTAATATGACAAAAATAGCTGTACAGTCTGCTGTGGCCATCACTAGTGCAGCTGGGAATAGATTTTAATTGATGGATACTGTCAAGCTGTTAGCGGCCATACAGTCATGAGAACCATTAGAGTGATATTTCTTGTCCCTGCTCGCTTAAACACTCTGCTACCAAGTCATAGCAGAGTATTATTTTTTACTTAATATTGTCAGCATTTGTACTGATAGCTTACTAGGGCCATGTCCTGGATTTTTAAGTTTCCCAGCAGCAAGAGCTGCTGACCACTAACTTAATCTCCAGGTATTACAGTAGATGGTTCTAAGACCCTAACGAAATCCAGTGTATGCAATAAGGGACAAGCACATCTTTGGAGTCTAGTTTGCTTGTGAGTTTTTGAGCTGCAGCGTTTCCCTTGGTGCCCATAGAAAGTAAGAAGGTGGTGTTTAACTGCGGTACTCTGATGTGTTATACTAAGGCCATGCTCCATCATGGACAATGTAGAAATGTTTTGGAGTATTCCTTGTTCACCGAGTCTTTCACTGTGTCTCCTTTTGTGTGTGTGCAATATGTCAGGTGGAGGTTTGAAGGTTTGAGTTGAGAGGAGACTGGTTAAACCTCAGCAGTTTTCAGCCTGGAATGAAATTTTAAGTTCAGAAAAAACTGGCCGGTAAACTGGGGGCAAGGGCGTGTGGGAAAAGACAGCAGCAGCTTCATACACAAGGCAGCATTTAAGAATGAACACTTTCCCTGCTCGCTGATGCTAATCTTTCCCTTTCTAATTTTTTTTTTTTTAAAAGTGCATGAGCAGGGAGCAGAGTGATGGAGGCTGTGCTTGTGGACCAGACAAGCTGGAGGAGCATTGGGCTTGTATGAGATGCAGGGAGCAAAGACTTCATAGAACCTAGAAAGCGGTGGACCTGCTCTCCAAAGCGCAGACTTTGCACAGGTGTCGTTATGAGCCAGATAACCTCTTGCCCAAGCAGTGCTTGCTGGTTATTGCACTTTAGCTGCTAAATAACATGCGCCATCAGCCTTTTTATAACAGACCTAGTTTTCTGGATCAAGTTTAGGCTTTCCTTTTCCAAGGAAAATAACTTGGGACGGAGCTGTTTAAAGAGAATAAATAGGCGCTGACCCTCTGTGGAAATGGGCTGCGCCTCTTCCATTAGGAACCTGTAGAAGGGCTGCGGTCAAGAGGAGAAACCTCTGGTGCAAGTCTCTCCTCCAGTCCTTCAGTGGGCTCAGGTACCTGTGCTGGTTTTGGGTCTGAGTTTGTGCACCTGCCCAAGGCTTTCCTCTTCTCTCTGACCTGCAGAGAGTTGGCTGTTACTTACTCCTGTCCTCTGAGCGGAAACTGCCATCCTTTCCAAATTATGCTGCTGTTCAAAAGGTTGAAAGTTGAAAACAAAAAACAAACCAAGCAAACTTATTTCCATTTAATTGTTTAGATCAGTGTAGGAGGACCCTTGCATTTTAAATTTACATATTGCTATGTATATTAATGTACTGTATTAACATACTAAGGTATATTAAGTTAGTTGATAATCTGCCCAGGACCAAGCTCTTAGCCATCCAGCCCGTCTCTGTGCACTTGTCCTTTGGCATATTAGTTATACCAGTGTCGAAAAACTGCCGATGAATCTCACTGAAGGTAAATACGTTCACTAGAGGCAATTGGTGGCTGCTCCTCTTCGCTTCCAAACCTTGCCGGGGCTGGGGACCAAATGCCGGTTGTGGAGACGACCCATCCTAAACCAGACGACTGTGGTTCAGTCTGGCAGGTCTTTGCGAGAGGCTGCGTGCATGATTTGGGAGCAGGATGCCGAGGTTCCCAGGTTCCCACACCCTCCTGTCTGAAGCAGATCAGAGGTTTCGAAGCTCAGGCTGCTCACTGGTGTGGGGCAGCAGCAGAACGAGACGGGCAGCGTGCTCTGTTCCACCTGCCCTGTCACCCCTGAGGCACTGGTGTGCGGTGGACAGGACCCACAGGCCCAGCAGGTCCCAGCTGAAGAGCCCTGGCAGCAGCAGTGCCTTGTGTTTCCCCCGAGGCAAGTCTGCGCGAGTTGTCTCTCAGGCTCCGGGATGTGCTGCGTTAAAGACCAGAATTCCTCCTTTAGGGAAGCAGCATGTTTTAACTCATGATTTGGAGGAGAGAGGAGGCAGAGAAGACTCATTGCTATTTTTTTTGTGGATAAGCAGGAAACATCCATCTCTGAGCTGCACAAACCTTCCTTTTGCCATTGATATGGAGCCAACTATATTAATTCTGAATTATTGCCCTGTCTAAAAAATCGTGGTTATCTAGCGTTTGCAGTTATTTTACTAAGGCTTATGAACTGTACTGAAACTTCACAAGGAGCTGCAGTTGCACAAGTGATGAGATGAAATTGCAAAGGGTCACAGTCTTATCAGCAAAGCAGACCATCAAATTCTTAATATCTTCTTCTCCGCTTGGGTTTTCTCTTTCGCATTTTCCTCCTCAGCTGTGCAGCATGCTCTTTGTACATTTCTTTGTCTTCTTCTGACTGTTGGTGCCACATTTTCCCTAACTTCTTGGCAATTTCTACTACTGTCCAGTGTGGATTTAATTCCTGAAGCTGTGAACGATGATCTGCCATGAAGAGAAAGAAAGCAGGTAGTGGCTGCTTTACTCTACGGAAAGTAACTTTTTTCCTCTGCTGCCCTCTCCGCCTTCTCATCACTCCCCTTGGACCTGGTGTTCTCCTCCTTGAGCGCTTTATCTTGCGGTACTTTGCCATCTTTTCATGCTTCTTTCTCTCCCTCCTGGATGTGCCTTTCTGTTTTTTTGAGCGTCTCTTTGAAGTACCTTTAGTTGCAGGCTGTTGGCTGGCCTTGGCCTTCTTGATGGTGACGTGGACCAGCAGATACGTGGCGCGCTTCCCCCCTTGGCTCTTGCGAAGAGGCTGAACCATAACGTGGTGAGCTGGTGCGCAGGAGCCGGGCTGTTCTTCCTCCTGTGTGGGATGGAGCTACTTCTCGGCCATGATGGTGAGGAGGAGGCGGCTCTGCTGGCCGGCAGGGCGGCTGCCCGAGCGCACTGGGCTGTGCTGGGGTGTGCCGTGGCGATGCCTTCGTTGTGCGATTATGACACAACGTTACCGGAGCCAATCGGTTAGGGCCAGATCAGCTTCCTGTAACTCTATTGGCTGAAGGGTTAGGATGAAGTCATAGCTGTGGTGATGTAACAGCTCTTTGCTGGCCTAGGGTTGCGTCCCTCCCCTGGCACGGGCATTTAGCTCCATTTAACACACAGTATGTTGCAAATGTGTGTAATACCCAAGGAGATAACTGGATGCCTCTAATTTTTTCTCATGGTAAAATGTGAAGCTGCTGGGAGGTGGCAGCTCATAATGTGGAAATGGTTTAGTAGCAGCCCTAAAAATAATTGTATGTGGCAGCTGTTTCTTGGTTCCTGTCAGGATAACTACTGTAATTTAAATCTGCAGCTCTTGGACTACACGTCTGATTTATTTGGGTGGACTTTTCATTAATTTGAAAGGTTCTGAGAGTTTAAAAGCCTTCATTAATTACATTTTAGTAAATGAAAATGTAATAAGGTTCTGCGGGTTTGTGTGGGAATAAAAGAAAGAAATTTCCCATGTTTGTTTGCTTGTTTTTAAAAGGTTATATCAGTTGTTCCCAGGAAATGGCTAGCTTTTCTGCCCCCTTCTTGTGATTAAGAACAGGAGTATGAATAAAACAAATTGAAATTTTGACCATTCATTTTAAGTACATGATGACTTATGGAGTTCCCAGTAGTGTTAAATATTCACATGTAGTGGATTGCGTAAGTATTAAATTATGAAACAGACCGCACTTCTGTAGAACTTGTCTTTCTGAAATGTAAAGATGAGGGAACAGAAGACTGGAAGTAGAGAGTCATCTCTATATTACACACAGATAACTTTTTTATTGCATAATTCTATTGCAATTAGTAGGACTTATGTAATTGCTGGGCTGTTTAATTATGCCAGAGTTCGGGGCAGATGACTTGTCAGGCTATGTAGAAGCTTGTGGCAAAAGCAAGCCTAGACAAAATACTTCTATGTGATGGTGCCTTTGTGCTTGTCTATATCCCTTCTGCGTTTATTCTCAGTTGTTTTCAAGTGATCCCACAATAGTAAATAAAATTGGGACGAACTCAGCTCCTCTGTAGTACCATAAGGCTTGCTCCTTTCATGCCATGGCTCTCTTGCCCTGTGAGCAGAGAGGGTGATTTGCATTCCATTTATCTATCCCACTATCCCTTCCGTTGTTTCTTTTGCTCTCAAAAGAGAACCTGCATTTGTGATTATTCTGGGGCAATGAAATAATTTCATTACAGCATTTGGAGGTCTCTTCAGCAGGTGCTTTATTATCTCAATAACTCAGCCTAAGAGACTTTTCAGATTCCCCAATTCCCAGACTTCAGGAGCTACAAATAAGTCTTTTGCTTTTTCCCTGATTTGGTTTATTTAGCCTCATTTATCTGTGTTCTTTCCAGATCTTCCCCAGGAATTTCATTTAAATGTGGAATTGATGATATTCAGTAAAATTGCCTTAAGGAGTGCATTGTGTTAAAATGCACATGAGACAACGTGTGTCCCACTTGGTTTAGGTCATTTATAAAATTCACTTTGAATTGAGGCCATTAATCTGAACTCAGTAGTATGTTTGCTCATGTCCCTGAATTACCTACATAATTCATCAAAATAGGCCAACTCTGTTCAGATCAATCCTGGGACTGGAGTGCTGGAATAAACACAGGTCAGTGCTGGTGTCGGGACACAACCATCTGTCTTGTCCCTCTCCTCAACAGCGTGGAGAGGTGTGGTGGGGTCTACTGTGCTGCTGCTTCTGTGTGGGCAAATATACTGTAATAAAGTAGCTTTATTACTTTAACTTCCTCTATACTAGAGGTTTTTCAGGTAGAACGGTAATTGTTGAGAACAAATCATTTGCAGACAGCAGAGCCCAGCAAAGCCTGACTTCAGATGCGTTTGCACCTAAGACAGTGTTTGTGCAAAACTTTTCCTGTGACTGGCCACTAATCTTCTCTCTGGGGTCTAATGACTAAACCTTCTTCTCATCTTGAGGATGTGGCATATTGAGCGTCTGCCCTCTGCTACGCGGCATGTTTTCTTGGCAACTTACAGGAGCTCGATGACCTGGAGTGCCCCGGGTTGGGGTTCGTCAGTGGAGCCAGAGCCGCTTGGTCGCACGGGCTTGCTTTCTTCAGAGAGCCAACGTAGAAGGCTTGTGCTCCATCCTGACTTGAGCTGAAGAGTTTGCGTTATCGGAAAAGTCTAATTAAAGACCAAACTTGTTGGTGTTTGGCTAAGTTCATGTTATACTTCAGAGCAGATCCTTGAGCTCAAGGCTGTGTACTTGCTGAGCGTGGAGGAGACAGTGAAGCTTGACTGGGACTTCATCATCGGCTCTCCTGCTTCTCTGTGCAGCGGCAGCAGATTCACAGCTGTCTGCAAGTAATCCCTCGGATCTGGAGGAACGTTCCCTTGGGAAAGTAAAGAATATCTTCCTGTGCTTCACCTTGTGTTGGTTGAGTAAGATTGCTGAGCACTGAGAAACTTGGCCATCAGTACGTTTCCAACCCTTGCAGTATCCTGCTGCACCTGTGTATTTACACAAGCAGGCTTTTGGCTGTGCAGTTCTGTGGACAATGAATTCTAAGCCTGAAGATTATATTGATTTAATAAAATTTGTTTAAAATACTGTTTTATACAAATGTCAGTAGTTGGAATAATTAAGTCAAGAAATGGAAGTGTTACCTGATGAGCGAGAGCCCAGAAAAAGTGCCTGAAACCGACCCACAGCCTGTGTAGAGAGTTCACGTGTGTAAAACATGTTAATTGAAAACTGTTAATGCATTTAATACATCAAATTTGAAATACAGATTTTTAAAAAGTCTGGGAGGAAACGAAATGTGGTATGTGCTGCTAATAACGAGCAGTTTCAGAATCTTCAAGTTCCCTGGTTCGGTCTCCTGCAAGCGGTTGATCTGTTGGCGGTGACAGCTTCGTGTTCCTGCAGCGTGGTGGCTGCTCTGCCACGTGCTGTATCTGACTGTCCGCAGCTCGGCTTTTTCCTTCAGCCAAGGAAAACATTTTACGCTTGTCTTAGTGCTTTTGGAGTTGACTACAGCTAGGAATGGCTGCAAGGTTGTTGCTACTCCCCTTCCACTGCTACCCCCCTTCCACTGCTGTCATATATAAGTCAGGAACGTCACAATAAAGTAGAAAGAGTTATCTGATATGAGTTTATAGGGAGCTATAACTTAAAAATGACTGTCCCTTCCTGATAACACAGCAAGGTACATTGAGTTTGCTGTGTGTTTTTTTTGAGGGAAACTTTAGTGCAGAATAGGAAAGATACTCTCTGCCTTAATAAGCTTCCAGTCTTTATTTTCACTTGACAGTGTTTACCTAAAAGCTCTGCTCTCTCTCTGTTAGCAACCTGACTTTCTATTGCAGGATAAATTTCTTTCTGGGCCCTGGGACATGGACGCTTCCTTGCTGTTGCATTCCTGATGCTTCCTCCTTGTTAGCATCCACACGCTGTCCTGGGCAGTGCCTGCGGGCCAACAGCTTGAAGGGTCTGGGGGCAGAGGCTGTGAGGGTGTGCGTGAAGGGGCACCGAAAGTGTGTGATGTAGCTTGAAAGAAATCAGAAGACTTAATTAGGGCATTTTCAAAAGGAAAGATAATTTCATCCTAGGTGAAATGTCAGAGTTTTCTTTCTACTTTGCTCTGGTTTATCATCTCTAGGTGAGACACTGATCCGGTGGTTTTGCTGTTTGCTGACGGTGCTCGGCTGGAAAGCAGTTGGGATGTAAGGCAGTGCTGTTCTTGCAGGAATTCCTTTGGGTATTCAGCACACGAGTACAGCCGGCACATGAAATGAGATTCTTGCACTCAAAGGGGTTTTAAGCACACCCTGCTCCAAGCTGGCCCTCCCTTTGCTGGGCTACTAAGAGAGCCTCTGGTGGAAGCTACTTTGCCTAATTCTCACAAGCATCTCCAAGGTGGGCGAGTGTTGCAGCCCTTATGTGCTTGTGCGCATAGGTTTCTCAGAGAATTCACGGAAGATGTCGGAATGAACCCATTCACACCAGTGCTGAGCGTTTGATATGTCTCCCTGTGTAAAATGATGATTTTTTAGATCAGTTAGGAGACTGCAAAATGGTTGGGGTGGTGGTATTTGTTCTATCATAGGAATATACATAAAGGCATCCTGAAATTGTTCAGTAAAGTGGTTTTTTTCTGTTTTCCTAACTGAACCTGAATGAGGCCTCTGGCTGTTCTGAGATACCTGCTTATTGTTGGTATCTAGTCAGTGCAGTAGTCAGAACTGTGTCCCGAGACTGCAGACACCTAGTTATGAAGAAAAGATTTTGCCAGCAGGCCCAGCAGAAGAAAATCTTTGTTGTGGACCTGTTTGGATTTCCAGTGAAAAGTAGAATCTATAAAGCTTGTATATAACACATAATACTGTTTCTTTAGTATTTGACATTTCATTAAAAAACCCCAACCAAAACAAAACAAAAAAAAGAAACCTCACAGGTTTTGGCCACTGAAAGAGCTCACTTGGATATCTAAGACCTTACCCCTCTGCCTATTAGTTAATGAGTGTTGATTAAGGTATGAAATTGGTTGGAATTTGTTGTGGTAGATGAAAATTTCATGCTGGCAGGAATAATGTAAAAGGCAATGCAGGAAAATGAACAAAAGTAAAAGACCCTACATGAATTGCAATTAATGTAAAGGTAAACCTGTTGCCAGAGTGCTTCCAGCAGTGCTCAAAGTTATTGCCTCATCAGTAGTAATCTTTGCAATATACATTAGCTGTTAATTTAAATAATGTGGTTTTTTTTCCTATTCCTTTAAAAAACTGAATGTGAAAACAGCCCCTTGACAGAAACTATCAAGACAGAAAAAAGCAGTAAGATAAGAAAAATGTCACTGCTCATAATGTTAATTATAAGGTAAATGAATGTTGACATTTGAGAGTTCAACTGAAAAGATCAGGCATGTGCTAAGGTGTAGAGGATCTATGTAAAGTATGTAGAGAGAAGAAAAGTTGTGTAATGTCTGAAAGCTTACCATTTATGTAAGAGCAGAAGAAAGTAAAAGGTTCAGCGCTGTCTTTTTTTGTTGGTTCTCTTACAGTGTGAATCTAGAGATACTTTTAAAAGCTTCATCTCTCGGAGTCTGTCTTAGACAGTCTGATTTGTGATTGCAGAAAAAGGTCCCAACACGGTAATATTATCTAAAAGTCACAAGATAAATAGAAGTAATATATTGCCTTTCATAATCTGATGATAACTTTGGTGACTGTTTTGCATTTATTAGAGATACAGGTATTCTCAGTTGCATAAAGCTAAGGTCGAAGACTTAACTTTAATCAGAATATCTCCCTTTTTAGATGAGGTGTGCACATAGGTCCTGTTAGCAAAATATTGGTGCATAAGGTATTTCTGTGGTGGCAAATATTGCTGCTTTTCCTCCTGCACAGAAGTTAGCAAAGCAAACGTGAATAAGATGTTCTTGCCACTTTTGCTGTTTTCTTCTCTTGTTAAGGTAAAGCGCTTTCACTCCAGTCTTTGAAAGTGTCAGCCATCATCATCATGCTCTAATTCCAGAGTCTGGGAGGCTTGATTTGGCTTCTGCAAGCTGGAGTAAGGAGTACTTACCCTCAGGAACGCATGAAATTGTGTGGTGGCATGCTTGCCTTCAGCACTGCTGAGGGTCATCACAGGTGTTTTTCCAAAGGATAGCCTTTATTTTTTTTTTTTCAGTCTCCTTTGTCCTGCCATAAAATCGGGAGATCAGTATGGTCTTGTTGCACCTGGCAGAAGGGCTGTTTAATCAGGGGTGCGGTGGTTAAACAGCTTTAAGACCTTGGGCTGCCAGGCCATCAAAATGCAAAGCGCCGGTGTTACACTTGCAGGGGACTTTGGTGCTGCAATGCACCACCTCTCCGACTACGTCTCAGGAAAATCATCTCCTGAGGTGCCTTGTCCTTGACCGACTAACTGTGCATTAACCCGACTGAGCTGTAGACACTGGACTGTGACGTGTATGCTTCAACTCCCCCCACCCCTCCTTTTTTCCCCTTTATTGTCCTGACTGTGGCAAGCAAAGATGACGGGGAGGAGAATGTGCCGAACTGGCTTTCAAGATGCTGCTACAAGATGCCAGATCTTCAGCTGCATGTCATAAACTATTTATTTTCTCTATAATTCACACTATGTTGCCTTTTTATTTCTGATCCTTTTTAATAGGAGTAGTTACTCATGTTTTCCACTTTAATGCAATTATACTCTACTTTGCCTTTTCTCTATTCCAGGTACCTGACAAGCTTGTTCAGCCATTACATGGTATTAAATGAAGTAATTGCAATATTAAGGTCTTTCTTCCATGCCATAAAAAAACACTATTAAAGAGTAACTGCATGATACTGCCTAAAGAATTGGGTTTTAGGCTGAAAGCTCTGTAGGCGCGTTTTATTGTTGTTGACCACCCCAGGGTGCCTGGGAAGGTAGCAAGGGCTCTCCTGAGTTTTTTGACCTCCGCATCTGTGCTCTGACAAAGATCAAATGCAGGAGTGGCTTCGTACGATGGACTGGCTGGTGTCAAATGGGCTGTGCGTTGTTGACTTCAATGAGAATTAAACATCTCCTGCACCGCTCCAGTTCATCGCCCCCAAACAGGTGTATTTGGCTGATACTCAGATGAAGGTATTAAGAAGCTCTTTCTCCTTTTTACCCTGGGTTAATTCATGGGAAGATACTAATTTTACTCTACTGCATTCTCTTGATGGCATTGCCAAGGACATCATCTTGCCAGGTTATCAGGATCGTAAATGCTCGTGACTGTCCCCTGTTCTCTCTCTGGGTTGCTAACCTGAAATCATTTTGTGAGGTGACGTGCTTAGATGTGAGGCTGATCGCGTACTTCGCCATCGTGACGTCATGGCTGCTGCGCTCCCGGCGCGTTGGCCACGGGCTCACACCGCTTGTGCTTCATCAGGAGCATTTTACCTGTTTAACCTGAGACGCAGCTTCTCTTCACATGAGGTGCAGCCCTGAGGAGTTACACGTGGGGAAAAATAAAGGACAGCCTGCAGAGCCATCTTGTAAGTGAGGAAAAGGGACCTCGTGGAACTGATAAGCAGTTCATGTTAGAGGAATTATTTTAAATGCTGTATGTAAATGCTGCAGAGCTGAAGTGCTGTGAATCCCCAGATAAGATGCTGGTGGGTAAGATAACAAAGGTTGAAGGAGTACTGATCTCAGGAATATTTCTTGATAGTGGTTGTGTTTGGATTGAATACGCTGCCTGTTTTTCCTTGATAGTGAGATCACCTCCCTCTTACGCCCACTGTGGTTTGGATTTTATATTTTATTTTGGTAATATTAGTCAACAGAACAGACAAAATGCCACTGTCATCCCTGCCTTGATTTTTGTTTTAATGCACCTATTTGTTTTTTCTTGAGACTTTCCTTTTGTGAGAGAGAGTCTTCTCCAGGAATGAAGAGAGGGTGTGTAATTTAATTTTGTGGCTGTAAAAATCTATTCCCAGTTGTACTTGTTGATAATTTAACTGTGACACAGCAAATATCGAATGACTCAACTTCATTTTGATAGAATTATCATAATGTAGGTTAATATATACCAACAGGTAGAGGAAGTTGCTCAAACTTTGTACATCTTATGAACAATTGTAACAAATGTAACAATAGATTTTCCCCCTTCCCCCCAGTTATTCTCTTATATTGACTCCTTCCCCCCCCCCTGCAATTAACAGGATTTACTTTGCTTCTAACAACTGCCTTCTCTGTAGGACTTGCACCTGCAATTGTCCAGGGCTCCATGAAATAGCACCATTTGTCTTTTAACAAAAGAAAAACTGACTGGAAGAGAAAGATCTGGAATAGATCGATTTTGGAACAGGCATAATGTTTGGAAAGGAGAAGGAAAAGGTCTCAGTGATGAAGGGTGGATTTCTTCCAAGGGATTTCTAGGGCAGAGCTAGGCCTTCTGTGAACTGAACATACTTTTGTGCTTGGGGCACTGGTCTTGTCTTCAGCTGGTTTCAGGAGTACGGATGAAATCAGTGGGTACTGGAAGGAGATCTAGGATTCTTGATTTTAGAAAAAGAACAGAAATTATCACTTGGAATAAACCCAAACCTGTCAGTCTTTGATGTTTTCATCTGTCATGGTGATATCTAGGTACCGAGTGAAATTACTACCTTGGGGTAGCTGTATGGGAGGGCATGTTTGTACAACTGGATGACTTGACTAAAAATAGAGAATTAGGTTTCTAGTATATGGAAGAATTGCTAGCTTGAATGGCTGGCTGCGTGTGTTTTGTGTAGCTTGGAAATCTAGGCATCGGGTGGGCTGAATCGTCCAAGGCTTCCCCATAACCAGTCCTAATCTCATTGTACCAAGTTGAGGTTTCAGCAGGTTAGCTCTAGGGAGATCTCGAGCTGATCGGGTGATGTTTGGGGGTAATTCCTGTATAAATTTCAGCAAGCCCTGTTGGAAGGTGGCAAATGTGTGTCTTTCCCTTGCCTCCCTCCAGCCTTTCCACCATTGCTGGTGACGCATCGGGGTTCTCTGTGGGAGCTTTTTTGCAGTAATCAGGGAAAAGGTGTTGGTGTAAGCACTGCTGTCACTGAGGGCTTTGGGCAGTGCAGCAGTAGCAGCCAGAGCCCTTGCTACCTTCCAGCCCCGGTTCTCAGCCCACTGTTGTTTGACAAAAAGGAGCATTTCTACTGTGCTGAGAAGCGATTGTGGCCTTCACGCTGCTACTGGCTTCCCTGGGGTGTCAGGCAGCAGGCAGATCCCAGTCAGGAGGAGCTGTAGACACTGGAGCCAGACAACAGTAAATTGGAGTTCTCTGCGTTTCAGCCAGTTCCATGTTGTGTAGCACTTGGTAGTAGATCTTGTTGCTCTCCGAAGTCAGCCGCGATAGCATCCCAGTGCGAGGTCTGTGCACTCTCTATCCAACTGTTTTTCCCCCCACTTCTGAGAACACTGGTTTTCCCTGGAATTACACTGAAGAGCTATGAGGCAGTCAGGTCTGTCCAGAATTAATAATTTTCAATTATCATTATGGATGACATAATTAATTTAGACATAAGGCAACATTCAGTCAGTCTTGACATGTGTCCTATGAAACTCTTAACCATTGAGGAAGTTTTCCTGTACTGCATGTTATAGGACTGTACTGGAGGAAGAGGCAGATGAGAAGTGAGGAGCGTGGACTCACGTTGGTGGAGAGATTTGGTCTTTGCCTTCCCCCACCACGTCCTGCCTATGGTTAGTTGTGCTCAGGCAAATTTTTCAGAAGATGCCATCAGTGGCGTGTGTCTGCGTGCAGCCCTGACAGCAGAGTTGTGCAGCTGGTCCCTGCAAAGCCACACTCGTATGAGCATCCTACGCCCAGGATGTGAAGCGAGGCTTTCCCTCCAGAGCCTCTTTGCTCGTGTGTATGTGTGTGTGAGTGTGGTAACCCGAAGTCCTGAGATGGTCTGTAAGGTAAGAAATGCATTGCACAGGTTTTTGAGTCTCTTATGTCCTGATACTGTAGGACTCTGGGAAAAAGAACAGCTTTCCTCCCAGACGGGTAGCAGCTGTTCCTGGCAAAGGCTGCTGTGGGATTCATGCCAATTAAATCTTTGTTACTCTCTCTGTCCGACTCTAGAACAGACTCAAGCTAAATTCATTGATATTAAGCAGACAGCATGAAACAACCTAAATTAACAAATCCTTCTTCCTTCTCCAAACTTTTGACTGAGCGAAGTATCTTGGAAACACCAGATGCTTTTCACAGGACTCTTGCATAGCTATACTGTATGTTCCATACATTAAATGACTTCTAAATTTTATTGGTTTATTCCTACTACACAGCTTGCTATAATCCATTTGTGTGACCTTGGCTAATTCCCTTCCTACTTTTCTTGTTTTGTCTGTGGAAGATGTAAGTTCTTAGGGGACGTGGCCGATTGTGTCACTGATTGCTTAGTGCCTGTAGCCACGGGGTCTGTCCTGTTGGGCTGTCTGGGTTGTAATAGCAATTGTTCACATCATGGAGATTTTAATGATAATTATGCAATGTTTTCTTAAGTGCAGCTGATTCAACAAGTAAAGTGACTTCTGCAGACATTAAATTTTCAAGGGCTGAGATTTGTTTATAATGCTGTGGTTTGCATGATAAAATGATACCAACAACAATCTAGTTGTGGGTGTTTTCTGAAGTCCATCAAGACCTTTTTTCTTCAAAACCTGCTCATGGCTTTGAGTGCTTGTGGGGATGATTAATACTGCAAAAATAATATCCAGGCTTTCTTCCTCTTGATGAAGCTAATACCATAATGTCTTTGGCAGGAATGATGCAGTAGAAAAACTTTGATCTTTCTTAAGATGGAAGTGTTGCATGTGAAGACTGTAGGTTAGCAAGTCGTGAGAACACGTTTATCAGTAGAGGTGGTGTGTGGAGGGTGGAAATAAAGCGAAATCGGCAGGTGCCCGGTGGAGACCCGTGGATTTCTGAAGGACAAATTGGTTCCTTCAGCCCTTCTAGTGCAAAGGCTGGAGTGCGTCAGCCCGTGAGGTGTGGTCTCTTGTCTAAGGAGGCAGCAGGCAGCGCTGATAACTTGATTGACCTAACTGTAAATATCTTACTGATTGAAGGTGGGAGTACAGTAGCGGGTGGAATTTAAAATGAGTTTGTTGTCCTTTTTTGAAAGCTTTCACCAAGGGAATCTTTGAAGTAGTTACTGCGGAGTTATTGGATGTGCTGGCATGTTAAGATAGACACAGGAGCCCTCACTTTGCTGATGAGAATGTGTCACTTCATCCTCAGAAACAATAATTTATTTACTTGGATCGAATGCTTGGAATTCTCTCAACAACAAACTGTTTTGTTACACCAGCCCCTTGAAAACGGATTTGTTTAAATAATTCACCAAAAAGGATAGGGACAGGCTTGTTTTATGCTCTTCTGCTCCAATTATTCAGTTGCTTGCTAAGTAAATATGCATGATATTGCACCTCTTCAGAGCGTCTCTCTTGACAGGAAGAGCTGAAGCCGTTAATGTTGGCTTGGGAAAGAAAGTGTTAGGTTGAGCAAAGGGGGAAGACAAGTCTTATTTCTTCCATAGCTTCATTGACTGAATGTTGCTGAAGGGGCTTTCTTGTCTCTGCTGCTGGATCACAATAAAGCTTAAGCATTAGTTTATCAGTGAATGCAATCTCAAACCTTCCTGTAGGGTTTAAGCAGGTAACTCCTTTTCTTTCTAAAGAGGCAAGAAGGACAGTGTGGTATGCAGTGCAAAAATAAGAATCTAACGTAACAATTTGTTGCTTTAGCTGGTAGCTGGCACCTCTCACAGGGCTTTGCTATCCTGGCAAAATAAGTATTTATTACTTTGCAGGTCTCACATTAAATAGTGTAGTGTAAAATGACAATGTCAAAGCAAGTTAAAGGTCTGCTTCATTATGACAGATTTCCCTGCAATAATCCTATATATTATACTTCTGTAGTCACTGTAGAAATTACCGGAGGGACCACTCTGCACAAATGACTGCTTCTTCAACATCATCATTACTGAATCTTCACTCCCTCATAAAAATTCCTCTCGATGATTCCACAGATAATCTTTTTCTGTTGCCTGTCTTTTATTTATTAGCATAACCGAGCAACAACAGTGCTGCCCTTCTGAAGAGAAGGAAGGAGGTCTGGAAAGGACTTGTTTTTTGTAAGGACAGGATTGAGAAGGGAGGAGGAAGCTGAGGGGGGCCGGGCTGGGAGAAGCCTTCATGCCTGATGCTCTCCGGAGTTGAGCTGGTTCATGGATGACTGGAAAGGGCTGATGCAGTTGAGGGCATTGGTAAATTGTGAGGAGCTCCTGAAATGTTCAGGGGCATTAATATGCATTAATATGCTGAATTGGTCTGTTCTCCAACCCCTGGTCTCTGGGTAAATACAGTTCTGGACCTAGAAGAAATTTGGGACAGAAATATTTTATATACTATATAAAATACAGGAAACATGAGAACAAATAGATCGGGGTGTATATGTGACTTTTCCAGAACAAGGTCTTACCCAGGTGTGTCTAGACTTTTAAGCAGGTTGCACGTGAGAAAAGAGCACCAGATCAGGGCTTGGGGACCTGGGCTCTGGGCCATCGGCCTCTTGTGTCACCTTGGTTGCTTCCCCTTTCGGTTCCGTAGATAATTATGTACTGACCCCCTCTGTGTAAAATAGAGAGATTCACTGTTGGGGCTGTCTGCGGAAGATACAGTGCTCCCAGGCCGTTTTTCTGGGAACTGTGCCTAGCTTTTGTTTAATTTTTGCCCAGTCCCAAGCACCTTGATCAGAGGATAGGAGTATCAGAGATTAATAAGGTAAACATGTTCACAGTTGGAAACAATCCTTATCTGTATCTTTTTCTCCTCTGTTCTGCTCCTTTTGAATTTGTTCCAGTGTTTGACTTAACACTGGATTTCCTGCCTATTATAGCTTTCATTCAGACCTTTAATAATACTTGATCTCTCTCTCTTTTTCTGAAGTTTTAATACACAGGACCTGTATTTCAGTTTTATTAATCTTCAGGGAAGTCTCATTTACCGAGTCTGCTTGAATGACCTTGGGGAGTAATTTAATTTTTTTTTCCCATTGCCCCTACAACCTCCTTTCAGGCATAAAATATTAATGGTTTATACTGGAGGCAGAGGCATTTTCACTTTTAATAGGAAGGTGCAAAAGGGGTTCCCATAAGACAAGGAGGGGCTTACTGGAATGAGCTGCCTTCAGTGCGTGGATGATACCGATGCTGTATCTACAGTTACATGTGGATGTAGTTGCATTCACACATCGCTGCTGTTGCTGACCGTGCTCTTGCTGTAACTGCAGCGTGCGGTTGTTGCAGTTGCGTAGATACGGCATCGCGTGTACTTCTCCTGACAATGATGCACTGCTGCTGAAGTATTTTTCCATTAAATTTTCACATTAAATGACTTGCCATATTTTTGCAGGGAGCTTGTGGCCGAAAATCTGAGTCCTGGCCCTGTAAGTCACAGAGCCTTGTCTAACTGTGAAAGCATCTTCTCTCAGGTCCCAGGGACCTTGCAGAGGAGAACATGAAGTGCAGAACAGATCTGACCCCAGAGTGGGTAAGTTGCTGTTCTTACATTCAGTGACAGCTTATGAATGGTGCTTGGCTAAGATCAGGTTTTATTTCTGTTAAATACTAAACAGATAAGCCCTTGATTTGCAGACAATTAAGTGGTTGGTTTGGGGGACTTGGAACAGTCCAGTTGTGTTCTCTGTCGACTCTGTGCATTCCCCCAATACTGTAGTTTCCCCACGATGGGAGTGGGAGATGGGGGGATTGCACAGTCCAGTGCCCATGCTGGTGTCCAGAGGAAGATGCAATGGGCTCAGTGGGAGGAAGATTAAGATACTCACTCCTTTTCCAGCTCCAGTGGTTTTAAGTTGACTCCAGTGTGGAATATCTTTATCCCTTCCAGACTTAAGACAGAAAATAACACAAAATCGTCCTACAACACAGTCCTCTCTGGATGTTCTCTTCCTGCCTCAAGCATGCAGCCAAACAAGCACATCTTTATTCTGTCTTTTACAGCAAAGTTGCTCTTGTACATCTGTTAGCTGAGATGCCAGAACAACACCATCTTGGGATACGCCTGCCATGCACTTCGTGTTGAAGATGTTAAGATTGAGTTCTGAAGTAGGGGTTACTGCTAACGGACCTGCTTTCGTTTGACTTCCTTGTACTGCCTAATTTCAAGGACATTGTTATTCCGAATTTTTTTTGCTAGTATTCAGAGGAAGGTATTTTTATGTAGTTTCCTATCTGAGCATGGGCCCTTGCAAGTGTCAGATACAGAGTTAATTACTTCTAAAGGCTGTGTTTTGGCAGCCTAAGTTTAGCACAGAAGTAATTTTTGTGATTGAGTAAGCTATTCCAGGAGGCTAATGTCTAAGGACAAACCTTCAGTGCTGCTGTTAGAAAGGAGGAGGCAGGGTCTGGTTTGTGTGCACTGCGTTGTTCGTGGCGAGAGGGAAGTTTAGGTCCTGACCAACAGAAACAGCCATCGGATAGTGCTGGAGGTGATTCTTGGGGAGGTTTCTTCGTCTCTCGTGCCCCCATTACTTCTGGCACAAGAGCATGCTTAGGAAAGAGGGAGTCGAATCAACTTTTTTCCTTAATGAGAAGGGTTCTGCTTGTTCTTCCTGAATGAAAGGTTGAGCAAATATGCAAGGGTTTGGTAGGAGGGAGACAGCAGTGTGACAAAAGGGAGCAGCTTCTTTGCAGGTGTCCTGGAGTCTACCTCATCCACCTACCTAAGTACCTTTTGCAAAGAAAAATTTTCAGAACAACCTTTTGCCTTTATATTTAGAATCTGTCTGTATTCAGAAATTGGAGAGTTTTTAATTTAAAAAAAAAAAAAGAAAAAAAATCCCAATTTTCAGCAAATCTCTTCAAGCTTTACGGACAGTTTTTTCAGACACTGTTGTGTTGTTTGCTAATGGGATATATATAATTTTCCAGCAGCTGTCACATGTGGAGGGGAATGCCAGTTCTGAATAAATATAAGATTGGAAACAAATTCCCAGAAAGGCAGCTAACAAGGTTTGGAAAAGAAAATTACTATGGAGATGAATGTAAAAGATGATGAAGGCAGACACTGTCACTATATAAACATAAGTGGCTATGCCAAGGAGGAAGGGAAACTACTTTCTCTTGGTAGTAGCTGAAGGTTAGAACACAAAACTATTCTATATCTGTCATGGTAATTTTTAAGCAATGGAGGAGGCTGCTAAACGACCGTGTTGAATCACTGTCAAATAGAGATGTTCAAGAGAGAGAAGGGTTGTGTGCTACTTTAAAGGAGATTAAGGATGTTATCCATACTTTCTAGCCTTGGTGTGTGATCCTGTGGTGCTGAGTGTAAATGAGGGACGGGTTTTGGTCTGCTATTCAAAACTATGAGGTGCAGCTGATTTACATGATGGAGCAGACTCAGCTTGGTCTTGGCCAGCTCTGCATAAGCAGGGATAAAACCTCATTTTTGTCTCTTGTAAAACACGCTTGCAACATAAATCTACACTCTGGTCAAAATCCTGCTGAAGCTGATGGAAACACCATTTTAAAATGTATTATTTGTTCAAATTATTTCTCAGCTCTAAGTATTATCACTAGAGAGATCTCGAGGTTAGACTTTGAGTAAGAATCCATGGTTCAGCATTGGCGCTTGAGTTGCTGGCGCTTGGTTGGCGGTGGGTCGCGATGCTGGAAACGGCCGAGCGCTGTGCCGCGTTTCAGGATGGTGCTGCACTTGGTGCTCTCTGAAGAGAGGACACAAGAAGGCCCTTGCTTAAAGAATCTAGAGCAGGTTTGAGGCTGGAGTTTAGAGACAAAGTGGCTTCTGTGGATTTGGCTTTAAGCCATTATGCAGCTTTTCTTCAGTTGTGGACTTCATGCTAAATTAGCATCTAGAGTAAATAAGCAGATGGTTCCACTAAGCCCTTTTCAACAGAAATTCTAGTCTTATTGTCACCTTACTGCAGTTGGAAGTTACGAAGTAAAACAATCTTGACCATGATAGTTCAAAATTGTTCTGTCTGCTAAAAAGAGGGGAAATGTAGCTGGTTTATGTAAATATCCAGAAGTACTGAAGTGGTGGATCCAGTTCCATCTTTCTATATGCTTTCTACAGCAAGGCAGCACTTTTTCGTGCTCTAAGCAAGGGCCAAGAACGCACAATACGGTAAAAGAGTTGAGCACCATGTAAGCAATCTATGTAGGCTGTAACTTTTGGCCAGGAGGGATGTTGCCATCATTCCAGCTTCATGTACGCTTCAAAATGATCAAAATGAAAATAAAACCTTCGGCCTCGTCTGAGATGATGAGGAGGGGGAAAAGGACATGCTGTTCCCAAAGCTGCACGGTGCTGCTGTCATCGATCGGTGTCCCGTTCTGGAGGAGCTGGTCGAATGATCAGGGCACTGAGGTGCTGCAGATGCGCTGGCACCCAGGGGCCATGCACCACTTGATTAGTCCAGACTTTGCCTGGAGGCAGCAGCCATCAGACCTGGCTTACACCTTTCTCTGGGGGCTTTACCACCTCACCTTGTTACACAGCCCATCAGCTCCCTTCATCTTTAAAAGGGAGGCAGAAGTACTGTGCCTGTAAAGATGTATTTCAGCATTTGGTGCTTTTGCGTGCCATTACTTATCAGCATTAAGTTGTAACTTATGTAGACACTCTGGTCATGTTCATGTATCGCTATGTTAGATGTGAAGCTAGAAAATAAGTCTTTGCATAAGAGAATTTGCAATTTCTGGTTACTTTGTACCTCCTGAGGCTGCTTGCATTTTTTTTTTAATTTCTACAGCCATGACTGCTGTAACTTTAGCATGTCTTCATGGAGCTGTCAGTAATCTAAGCTTCAGTTTCCAAATCTTGTTTTCTCCTAATTTCTGTGACTTTTTGCTAAACTGTAGAAGAGCCTTTGTAGAAACTACAGAAAAATAAATGGAAAGAGACAGGCGAGTAGTCTTTAGAGATGGCACATGGGCTGGTTTGGTGACAGCCAATGACACCTGACTCACTATAGTGTCTTATAGGTGTCTTGTGGCTAAAATGCTGAATATGGTGGTAAACCTTGTACGTATCCTTTGAGACTTCAGAGACGTCGCTGTCTTTTGCATGTGACTGCCTCCTTTCCACCTCTTCTCTAAAGATATTGTTTCTTCAAGAGCTTGAAAGGTTATCAGAGCTGGCTTGGGTATGTCCCTTCTTCCTTCTTGAATGCCTAACTAATGCTTAATGAGAGCATACCTGCAAGTAGAACATACTGTAAACAGTGCCAGCCCATAAAGACAGAGTCCATACGAGAAAATAGGACAGTCATGAACTTCTGTGTCTGGTCTGAATGTGGTTGAACATCAGTCTAAACTCCAGTTGTCAATTAAGCTTAGCATCTTCCATTATTAATGTGACATTGTAAAGTTAGGCAATGGAAGGCAGTATCAGTTCAGTGAGTTTTGTGTATTTGATAATGAAGGTGAGGTGACCCGATTGTGTGCCGGTTCCCAAAGGAATCAACTTCTGCAGCTGGTGTGCTGGAAAAGCAGGAGACTGAAACTCGAATCGTCTTTCAATTTTTTGGTTTCGGTCTGCAGAATTTTGCAGGCTGAATGTTGTAAAAACATGCCCCATGGCTTTCCAGCCTAATCAGTCAATAGCGTCCAAGTTTAATGGAACTTAAGTGCATTGTTAGACTGACAAAGACATGAGTATATCTGTGCATGGAGTGATGGAAATGGTTGTTATTTATCTAGTAATAAATACAGTCTCTTGTTATCAACACATCTAACTCTGCCTGCACTGAGAAAAAAACAATCTCTGTAGCACTGATAACAAGGCGAAAGGGTTTAGAGGAAATTGTAATAAAGCTGTAGCAGATTTCTTTGGGGGATTTGCAATGCAGCATTAGTAAGCTTCAACTGCATTAGCCATTCTTCTGTTGGGTTGAATTAGTGTTTGTTTTCTACTGAATAGAATAAATATAATCGTCTTTGTTACCTTTTTTTTTGGTACGACTGGAGCCAAATGCTATTTCCAAAGTACAAGTATTATGGTAAGTACTTTCATGTAATAAAACACACCCGTTTCAGCAATATGGTCTCCTTTTCCAGTACCGACCATCACAGTTGATGGGTTGTGCTCCTGCAGTCTTGCTTTTCTGAGCCTTAAAGAAACACGTTTGTTCTGTCAGTTGACTGCCTTCTATTCAATCAATTTGCAGTGAGGGTGGGTTGCATTAAATGCCCTTTTACTTTGTGGGGGCTTTTCTCTTCCCATTTGCAAGAAGTCCCCAAGATCTACCTGTAGGCAGATTCCAGTCACTGACACATGTATTGTACGGGAGGAAAAGCCTTTTTTCCTGACTAGCTTTTGATGGTGACCCACCCCCGGAGGGTCCACAGCAACAAAGAGTGAGAATTTTTCGTGCCTCTGGGATGTGGCTCTCCCAGCCTGGTGTGCAGAAGAAAGCCTGTATTCTGGAATTTGTCCCTCGGTTTAGTCTGTGGCAGAGCAGAGAAATCAGCTCCCCCCGCCCTGACTGTATCACTGGATATGTCCCTGAAAGATTTTTAAATTATCCAGACATCTTCAGCTTTGAAGTATAAACTTTATGTATGACCTCAGTAACATTTTGTAGTTGAAGCTATAATGTGACTTTAGCTGCATGATGGTGAAGGCTGAAGACTAGCTTTCTGTTCACGACTAACTGGAGTGCTTTACAATTACCTTTATGCACCATCTGCGTTTTGCTCATTGCTGCAGCAAGTGGCATGTAAAGTTGTGCCTACAGGTTGAAGTGGATTTTACTCTAAAAATGAAAATCTAAATTCTATTAATGCCTTGAAAACAAAGTATTTGCCTGCAAGATGAGCCATTTGCTTTTCTATATCTAACATGTGCATATATATGCTTATATGTATATATGTGTGTAATATCCTGTATATATATACTAAATGTAAGAAACCAATTATCTGTAGTGGGTGGTATGTGCATAAATAACTGCTAAATTTAATAAGAATTCCTCAGAGACCTTCTTACCTGTTGAATTGCTCCATTGTGACGGTTTCAGAAATGCATGTGGACTAATGAATCACTTCTTTCATTAAAGTGACCATAATTAATCTAGCATAGACATCCAAGAGAATTCAGACTAATGAGAGACTGAAATAATTTTGAAACATTTCATAGGTTAAGAAAAACAGCAGAGAAATTAGGTTGTCAGATCCTCTGTATGGTGTAAATTAGTTTGGCTTTGTCTCCAATGGAGCTATATTGACTCAAATCAGCCAAGGGTTTGGTCTTTTAAAGATGAGCTGGGGAAATGTCACTTAAAAAAAATGAAGAATTAAGAACTTCACTGTAAAGGTTCCTGCAAAAAACCCTATTGATTTGGTTTTAGCCAGCAAATTTATCTGGGAGCAGGCAGTAATTAAAGTTGATGTCAATGACTGAAGTTTTGCTGCTGCATGGAAACGCTTTCATCTTTCAATGGAATGCAAAAAAAAGTAGGAAAAAAGAGTAAGCAAGCTGTGAGTGATAAGCTAATCAGATTTCCAGTGCCAGCTTTTAGAAGGAGTAGAGGCAGGTATCACTGTAACTGGAAGGCTTTGGGAGTGATTTGTTGCGCTTTGAGCTAAAGCTGAATTCTGTTGTTAGAAGATCAGTGTAGCTCCATTGAGAGAAAACAAGAAGGTGGCGGAGGGTTTGAGGTCAGAAGTGCTGTGACCTATTGCATCAGGAGAGGGATTTACCCTTAAGCTGCATCTAGGAACTAAGACTGAGGTGGAATCCGAATCAGAAGAATTCTTTCATTTTCAGTACTACGGTCCTGAGTCAGTAGTGGTGGCATTTCCAGGACCGGATTGATTTTGAGCAGATCTCTCATATTCTGTCATTTCAGATAATCATGAGCTGGTGTGGTGTCACCAGGTTCTCTGGAGGTTGTAGAGTCAGGGTATGTCTGAACGTGCCAAGAAACTTCATTTCTAAAATAACCTGTCTTCTTAAGCAAGTTTTCATTCCTTTTGGAAAAGGAGGAGAGTATTGCCTCCTTTGCAGGAAACAGCTCTGTTTAAATCTGCCCCTGGGGTTAAGATGGCCTGTGAGCCCCATGGTGGGTCTTAAAAATGTGCTAATGGTAGAAGGGACTTTGAAGCCCCTCCTCGGAGGTGGGAAGTACTTCATTTGATGACAAGACACAAGCCTGACTGGTCAAAGAAGTTCATTTTCAGTGTTTATGGACTGCTTTTTTTACAGGGTGCTCCGGTCTGGAGTCCCTGGGGATTTACACGTCAGCAGCCCAACACTTGCAAAGGCATGGGGTGACGCGGGAAGCAGATCTCTCGCTGTGTTTTCTGAGCACCTTCTAGGCTTGCGTGACTGTGCTTCTGAAACAGACTTAAGATGCAGGTGTGTTCTTTCCATCCCTACAGCATTTAGCGAGGAGCAATAACTTGATCTAATTATTAATTTTCCTTGTAAAAGTCCATTGTGATGGGATGTCTCTTGTGACCGAAAAATGAGGTCTAGAGGTGCTTAAGTATACTTTGTTTAAGAGAATAGACATGATGAAATAAGATGTTCAGAATTAATGGTACAGCTCTCATGATAATTTGAGTAGGGGTTTGGATGAAAAGTTAAAAATACAGGTGAAGTGAATAATAATACACTGAGATATGAAGAGCTGCTGCAATATGTCCCCTAGTTGTACTGAAAGGAAAATTAATCTCTGAATAGTCAGAATGCTTCAGTGTAATAGAGACTGTGAGGAAATGGAAGGCTCTGTCAAGGCTGATGTGGTAGAGCTGCAAAGCAGCGCTTGGGGTGGCATCAGTTCTGTACCCTGAACAATTCTGGTTAAACTCGGCATCTACAGCCCCAAAATTAAGCAGTTTGTGTATGTTTTTCTCTTGTTCTGCTGAGGCTCCAGGAGCGCATGCTGCCCTTTTTAAATCTCCTATTGACTGTGACTGTCAGGTCGTGTTAAGCTTCCTGTGACTGCTTTATCCTGCCATGGAAATGCTGCTGAATCCTCACCTCCTTCTTGCAGACACCCACATTGACTGAAGTGGGTCTCGTTTGGGGTTAGTATTAAAATACAGCTGCAGCAGGAAAAGGTGAAGCTCTGCTCTGGGAAGGTCTAATATCAGGTAAGTTCACCCGAAGTGTTGGAGACTCCAGGAGAACCCAGTGTCTCTGGCTGATGTTACCGGTTATTGGCAGGCGTGTAGTTACAGACATGCATGTGCCAAGGGGATGTAGAAAGAGAGATTAAAGAAAGAGTTGCCTTGTACTCTGCTCTGAGTAGTCCTAGCTGGGAACTGAGAAGCCTGATGCACAGTGCTGTGGGAGCACAGAGCTAAAGGCTGATCTTGACGCCTTTTTGGTAAGAGCATGAACAGCGCAGCAATGCTGCAATTTTCTTGCAAGTGCTTGTGCTTGGACATGTCTGTGCAAATCAAGGATTCATGGTTCTCTGACAGGCCCTAACCAAGACCAGTTGCTGTTAAAGTCTTCAGAATAAAGTTATGAGGCTGTTGGAAAACGCAACACTTTGAAATTCAGGATATCTCTTGTGCAAGGGGAAGCGCTGCAGAACTGCTGTTGAATTTGCAGTTAGCCAAGTGAAAGGGAGGAGGGTATGCAGCGTACGCCGCGCGCAGGCTGGCAGCTCCCATGGTTTCTTTGATTTCTGGCCTTCCCCGAGGTGTCTCAGCTGTGCTTGGACGGGATCCTGAACAGCGGGAGGCATTAAATCCAGATATCTGTGAAATGCAGAGCTTTGGGATTGTACAGACTTGCGAAAGGGGAGACGTGGAGACTGTCAGACCAAATTCAGCCCTTTTGAGTCACGTATCGCTCGTGTCTGTCACAAGCCATTGCTGAGTCAAAGTCCCAAGAAGGTCTCAGAGGTGCCAGTTATTAAATGTCCTCTCAGAAAAGTTTTTTGGAATCTTAAAAGTTCAGAGCGCAACTCCCTGTCCTGAGCTGGTGTTGGTGTGACCTTGGAAGTGTAACCTCCTCTCTCAGAGGCTCAGCTTGTTCCCTGTTAAAACATAAACCAAAACAAGAATAGTTACAAAAAAAAAAAGCAGCCCCAGTGATGTTCCTTTGTCTTTTATCTATTTGGGCTCGCTGAAGCTGGTGTTTGAGTACATCCTGCTTCTGGACAGCACCAGGGCACATACGTACCTTCACGTTCATGCTTAAATCCATTATCTCTAAGTAGTGAACATGGTATAATGCGATTTCAAGTGGAGTTCTTGCCTTTAGTTGTGACCTTCGACTCCACGCTCTCCTACAGTCGGTTTGTATAGCATCCACACTATGAATTGGTCATTGTATTTGGTTTCTTTAAGAAGTATGCAGTCAAATTCATGCTAATCAAATTTCAGGGTGGTTAAAATTGGATCTTCGGTCTGCAGATATCTCCTTCCACTATTCTAGTGCCTCTAGCTCACTTTCTGTGATTTTATTGATTTCTCTGCCCCCCCGCCCTTCCTTTCTCTCCATGTGGAACCAAATTAAAGGAGGAATTGGGGTTGTAAATAGATAATGGTGCGTGAATGCAGATTAATCAGTGCTGTCCATGTACAGTAATACTAATTGTGCCAAGGGAGGAATGGCTGAGTGAATGGTATAAATATTTAATGCCTGAATCGAGTGAGAAATACAAGAGCAAGAAAAGAAATAAAGAAAATAGTTTCGTGGAGAAAACTACACTTCAGTGCTTTTGCTCAAAAGAGGAATTTTGATACCATTAACCTTTCTGTATAATGCAGTAAAGGAATTGGAGGACCTGCATTTAATGCAGAGGCTTCAATTTCACTTAAGAAAAAAACGCCTTAATGCTCTGGTTAAAAACAATATTGGAAAGCATTTGTGATAAAATCAGTTGCTTAAGACGTGCATTTTTCACAGGTCATCTAAACTTGCAGACAGTGTTTGCGGTGGGGGCCTGGGCACAGGGTGAGGATTTAGAGTGAAATTCTGTAAATGCTGCTTGTCTTTCTAACTGAGTAAGAATAAAGGACCAGCAACTACCTGCTAGTAGGGGAAACAACTGGTTTAAGGAGCAAGTTGGGAGTTACAGCTGAGTATCTGTGGGGTTTTGGTTTCTTGGGTGGGCTTGTTTGTTTTCCTAGAAGTTAAAGAAATCTAATACCTGGTACAGCAGAAGGAAACCTTCGCATAGGGCACCAGGCCTGTTTCACAGCAGATTAATCTGCTTGGAAATGGCAAAAAGCGCCTGGCATGCTCCTGTTTCTCTCTAGCTCTCTTAAAACTTGGGATCACAACGTGAATTCTTGTCTTCTGTGCGTGCTGGGCCTCTCCTGAGGTAGTCCTCTCTGCCATGTTGATACAACAAACAGCTGGGACTTGCATCCTGATCACAAATGTAAGTGAATAAATGGTTCCATTCATTTCATTCAACCACAAAATGACCCAGCTGCCCCTAGAGCTGTGTTTTTTCTCTTCGTTCAGCGAAGAGCTAAGATTAAACTGTTCACGTTCAAAGCCTTCTGCCTGTGTGGGAGCAGGACAGAAGCTCGCTCTTGCCGTTGATCTGGAGTATTTACCTGTGGAGGTGGCCGTGGGGAGCTCCCCGCACGTGTGCCAGAAACATAGATTTGATGTCTCTGTATCACAAGGGACCGCAATGTAAAAAGCTAAAATCTGTTCTCTATCCACTGTGCATTGGATGAGCTTAAATTGCAGGAAAAGATAAGTCAGGCTTAGACATCAAGAAAAAAAAATGTTTTAAAATCCTCACTACCATCAAGTTGTTCTGAGGCTGTTAAGTGCTCTTCAAGCAATTACAAGAGTTCCTCTGTTTTCTGAGCACTGATTTCTGCGTGCTGGTTGCTTGACGTTACTGTTGAAGACACTTGAAACTTTATCAGATTTATGCAATATCTTACAGGGCCTGAACTGTTAGGGATCGTCTAACAGGTTCTTTCTCCTACAAAGTGTTCAGTGCGGTTCAAATGGGAACTTTTGCTTTCAAAGACGTCTCGTGGATAGACCACAAGCCAAAGCGTCCAAAAACATGGTCCCTGTGGGACTCGACTGAAGACATGGGTGAAGTGACATTCAGAGAAAGGCTGTTCTCCCAATTCTCAGTCACCAGGCCAGGGAGACAGAGAAAAGAGCCTGTTTCTCACCCAGCCTTCCTGGCCTCAGCATCCTCTCTGGTTGCCTCCAGCCTCAAAAAGGCAAAGCTGTGGAAATTAAGTTTTTAGGCGGAAGCTCAGTTCATCATCTTCTTCAAGGGATTCCAGGATTAAAAAGATGCTTAATATAAAATGGGTACCGAATTCCCATCAGTGAGTAATGATTATTGATTTTACTTTAAAAACACTTCTTATATTGCTACTTAGTCATTCCAAAGCCTTAGATGTCAGTTAACATGTTGCCATATTCAGGAAGCTGAATATTTAATCAAGTAATTCGTATCTCCTGGTGATGGTGGCAAAAAAGCGGAGGAGGAGGGAAATGGACATACAGAAGCTTGAAAAGCTTTTCAAATTGCTAATAGGCTTACTTAAAAAAAAAAAAAAAGAAAAAGAAAAAAGAAAGAAAAGTCTGGAGTACTGAAAAATACAGTGGCAGAGGTCCAAAATAGAAGGGCTTTTATTTACATGACTCACTGGACTATTAGAAATTCAATCATTTATTGGGCTAATGGTATGTCTTGAAAATTCAGTGCACATAATGTAGTACAAAAGTATGCTGGGGAATGTGGAAAGGAGTTTCAGCTTCTTTTAATTAGCTCTGTGCATTTCTAAGTCTCTCTAATGTAGCTCCTCCTTTTTCTTGAAGACAGCCAAAGCAGCATTGGGTTTATACAGAAAAATAATGTGACCTTGAGAAGTTGGCGGTACAAACGTTGTGTACTCTGTGTCACAGCACAATCAGCATCCTCTCCGAGAGCTTGTCACAGCCTTTATCATCTGCTTTTTTGTCGTAGGCTGCTGTCAGTCCTCCCGCAGGTTTAGCAGTGCTAATTGGTGCTGCCTGGTGTTATCCCTGTGCACAGACGAGGTGGTGGTAGCTCCTGCAGGAGGCTTGGGGTGTTTCTCTGGTTTTTGTGATTGCTGTTGACTCCTGCCTGCTGAGCATCCTTCCCCTTTCATTTGGGATTCATCAACGGCAGCCAGGGCATTTGCATTCAAAGACCATGCAGCTGCTTCAGTTCAACTGTGTTTATCTGTAATTAAATATTCCATTATCAATTAACCATTAATGCTTCCTAATGATTATTTTAAACCTGTGGGAGCCTTATGGTGAAAAGCTAGTAGTTAACTGCAGGTGAGCATGATGTTTTCCATTAAATGCATAGCTCTAGCCATGTTATTTCTTATCCGTCAGAACATTTCTGCCCCTGATCCATCCAGTCTGGTGCTGGGCAATGTGCATTTCAGTGGGAATGAACCTTTCGTCTGGCAATTGTCCACCTGCAGACTTGGTGGTGGCAGCTGGGGAAGAGGAATTGGAAGACGGGGATGCTCTTTTTTTGGTGGTTTGAGGTGGCTTGCCTGCTGGCTGAATCCTGTGAGACAGGAGAAGGTGCAGCTTTGGGATTAAGGCGTGCATCTTCGGGCACGTTCCCCCCTTCAGGACTGAAGAAAGGCTGGGTGGGTTTTGTCTCCGTTAGGTGCTCCACGCGTGCAGGTTTACACCTGCCGTGGGGCTGGGAGGAGCAATGGTGTTCACAGAGTAAATGTTCCTTTTTCCATTGTGTAGAGATTTCCCTCCTTGGGGTATATGAGAGGGCTTGGGGCTCTTCAGATATAGAGCCTGAAGTTACCTCTCTGCAAGCAATTAAGCTAATCAAAAAGTAAGGCCTTTATTTTCCTGAACTAATTCTATTAACTGGAATCAATTAAAAAAAAAAAACCAACTCCAAAACCCATGCGTCCACATGTCGTGTGGTGCGTTTCCACGTGCTTGTCCCAGTGATGTCATTAGGATTCCTGACGCTCAGCAAAGATGCTCTGCTGCTGGGGCCTTGTGATGGAGCCTGGGCTGTGGGGAAAAGGAAGCAGCTTCTGCCTCTGCCGTCGTTGTTGGTGTCTTAGCTGTTCCTTCAGTGCGAAAATCCGAGTTGGGCGCCAGTGACTAGCAGGTCCTGGGATCTAAACTAGCTCCAAATACCACAACCTGCAACTTGACATTAACAACGAGCTACTTAACTTCAGAAATAAAAGGGATAGGAAGATAAAAGGGAAAAAAGAGAGTCTGTTAGACTAGAGCCCTAGAGAGTGCAGTCTGTGTGCCTGAGAGTTTGAGCAGTGGTGTATATGGAAATGAGGACCTGGTAGTGATTATTTTTTTTTTTTTGGCTGATTTAGTCCTTTCAAAAAGCTGTCAATGTCTTAAGCAAATGACATATAGTGCTGATGAAAATGCCAATGCAGGAAATTCAGGGAACTGCTTGCCTTCAACCTAAATCTTCTGTATTTCTTTATAGCAGTGCAGAGTGGGTGCAAAGCACTGTGGTTATGATGGATTATTTTTCCCTACTTCTGCTTTTGCCTTCAGTAATTATTTATGCTATTGCAAAGGTAGCAAGAAGCGCAATCCATTAATTTTTCTAATTGATTCTCAAAGTATTAATTCACTCAGCTGGTAGAATTCTAGCGCTTCATGTATGTGTGATCCTTGGAAGTTGAGTGGACCATTCGCATACTTAAAACAAAGCGTATGTGTAAGTAGTTTACTAGTCTGCAGGCTACTGAATCCACTTCTCAGAAGGATATGCATATTAAAAAATGGGATGGGGGACAGGAGAGTGAATTTCTGCCTCATTCAGGCAGGTTAATTTTATTGTTCTCTAGTTCTTATATGAGGCAATTGAATTACTCGGCTCTCCACAGTTATGAAAGTAAAATTTGGCTCTGCATGCCTAAAGATTATTTATGAAAAGTTTGACTATTGATTCAAAATGAATAATAAAACAGCCTTTGGGGGTAAGAGTATTAAGTTTAAATATGTTGTCATAACAACCAGCCATAGTAACTTTCTCAGAATTGGTTTTAGGCACCCTATGTTTGGTATCAGCCCAAAATATGTTTGTTTGAACTTCGTTATTTGAAAAAGTTTCAAATTAAATTGGTTCAGCTGTCTTTGAGTTATCCAAGGATGGCAGAATGCCATATAGAATCCATTTTTATAACACCTTGTATTTCAAAAGGGTCTGCAAAATTGAGATGAAAATAATCAATAGAGAAATGATCAGGAACAATTTTAAACAATTTTATGGTGTAAAGAATGTTTTCAGTCATGCTGTACAATTATGAAGAATTCAGCCACAAGATAATACAAAGTTTAAGGTCTGTACTGTAGGTGGCAGAGATGCCTTAGTTATACAGCATAATCATCCCTGCTATTTCATTAACAAGTAGAGCAAGATTACATTGCAGTTCATCTGCCATTAATAAATATGCTGCCAAATACTATCCTGGCTCTCTACCGTTTGCCTTAGAAAAAGGTAAGTTGAACTTTGGAGGTATTGAGGGAAGGACTTTCAAAATATTTTCTGGGCTATCAGTTCTGCTGTTGAAAATGTGTAGTAATAAAATCTGAAGTATCCTTTTAAATGGAATAGATTTCCAGGATCCTTTCACCTTCATTGAAAAAACCATAGGTATTGGAATGCCAATAATTTTTAAGTAAGTGACAGCCTATGATTAAAAAATTAAATGGGCTTTCATTAACAATAATAGGATTCTGTAATAGCTTTAGTCATGGTAGTGTTGTTCCCCTTACCATGGTTAATGTTACCGTTACATACCTCAATTCAAGAGTGCTGAGACTTAGGTAAACATTGTTCCAGACTAAGACTTGGCATGTGACAAGTTAGCCAGGAATTATGATCTGGAGTTTAATAAAGCAAACAGCATAATACTTTTTTTTCAAAGTAAGTATAACGAGGTATGAAGGGAACAGTTGCTGAAGGACTGCTAATGGGTTGTGGAGCTTTATCTCATGTTTGATGGCTGTAATCTTCTCCAGGTTGGGATAGATCATAAATCATTGCTTCTTGCTGGCTGTTTCCAGTAAAAGACAATTATTCTTGCAATCCTTTCTCTTCCTCAGTTAAAAATAAACATACTTTTTTTTTTAGCAGGGTTAACCAAATATGAAGACAGGAACTGAATAAGCTTGAGAGTCAAGCTCATCTTGCATACCTTAGGTGTAGTGTGTCCCGAGATGATTTTATGTCCCTTCTGTGTGATACCAATAAGATACAAAAGGTGACAGAGCTGCGAGGCTCTGTATCCTGGGGAAACATGTAGAGCTCCTCTAGTTCAGAGCTGTTCTGTACCTTCCGCTCACCCTTTGCGGTGCAGGAGAAGACTGGAGCCTCCAGGCTGTCCAGGTGGACCCCTTCATTTGTCTGGTACCACAGACCTTGTGAGTCCCCAGCGCAGCCCCCCATACCCTTTGCTGTGGAAGGAAGGAACGGAAGCCCCTGTAACTACAGATGTGTAGCTGTCAGGCGGGAAGACAAGCAAAGGAACGTGTGGATAGGAACAGCCGTGGGGTGTAGGGGGTGCTTTGGGCACGTGGTGCTCACTCAGGATTTCCTGTACTCATGTAGGAGGATTACCTGGAAGGACAGCTATTTGGGGTATAATTCACAGTCAGAATAACATTTGGCTGTTATTCATTGGTTTCTTGCAGGTTTACGGGAATGAATTTGCCTGCCCCTGTTATCAGCAGTAAAAACTGGCTGCGGCTTCACTTCACATCAGATGGCAACCACAGGCAGAAGGGGTTCAGTGCCCAGTATCAAGGTAAATGTTTACTGCCCTGTCTCGCTATTCACAGTGTGTGTTTAGCCAAACTTTTTTTCCCTAGGAATCTACAGCTAAGTTCCTGCATGGTCCTTCTGTATCCTGTTAACATTAATTTTCCAGCTGGGTATCCAGGCATTGTCATGTGGAGAGCTGCTGTTGGCAATTGTTGCGAGCACAAACACTTGAGAGCTACAGGAAAATTCATTTGCACTGTATGCTTTGTTCGTAGGAGTAGATGTTCCTTTACCGGCAGTTTTGCAGAAAGCGCTGTGTGGGGTGTGGCGATACAGACTGGTGCCACCAGGCGCGGGGCAGTCCAGAGTCCCACGGTGACTGTGTCCGCAGTTACACTCTGCTCAAGTGAGACGTAACTGAGCCTGTTTTGAATGAGATGTAAACTGGTTTGTATTTACTGGTCATCCCTAGAAGGATGGATTTCAGAATTGGGATCTTAAGATGCCGTTGAGGGAGAGGAAATGCATTAACCCACGAGTCAACCAGAGAAAAGATCCTGTTGTGTTCTGAGGTTTGTAGGCAACTGTGGCTAACTGCGGTTCAGTGCGTCCTGTGTGGGACCAAACGGTCACTGAAACAGGTGGGATTGAGTGGATTCCTTAGAACTGTTTATACCTTTCTCTCCGAGGATTTGAAGGACTTTGTGGGTGCAGTGGTGTAGCATTGCTTCAGGCAGCCAGCTCTGGAGGCGGGATCAGGGAGAGGGAAAGTGAAGCAGGGAAGGAGCAGGAATGACATCCAGTTCCTTCTCCACTCTCCAGAGGTTTGAGTCAGTGCAGTTCAGCAGCTTTCCTCAAAAGGAAGAAACAGGACTTTGAGGAAATTACCATAGCCCTAGACTAGCAGGAGCAAAGTGAAAGGGAGAGGAGTGTCCTTTGATAAATCTGCAAGTGTGCCCGGTTTAGTCTTAGGAACGTTGTCATGGCCTCAATATGGGCTTTGCTTTATGACTGACCATTGTTATTTAACTTTCCTTGCTTTCCTTTAACATATAAATTACTTTAAATTATAAGAAAAAACCCTTTGTTTTTTCTGTGTAACACAATTGACTGCATGCAGCTGATGGCTTTTGCTATGACATTTTCCTTTGCTGTCATGACTGCTACTTTCTATTAAAACACCTGTCTGAATCATCCTTTTTTCTTAAATAGAAAAGTAAAGATTAATGTTATAATTTCCTCTGATTAGATAAATGTCAGGGGGTTCTAATCTAGCACACTCCTTAGAAACTGTTCTGTTAGTTATAATGAACTGTGCTTTTGTGTATTGAGTCTTTAAAAGATGAACTTAAAAATGTGCTCTTGAAATGGCATTGAAGCAGGACCTCTGTCTAGCTGGCAGAGGGAATCTGACACTCATTCTTCACACATTTGCTGTTTTTTGTGGAGTTTGTCAGGTTCTTTCCATCTGTTAGGAAAGATTTAAATACTTAAACAAAAACAAAACAAGAAACAAAGCAAAAAAACCCCAGGGATAAAGGCAGGATTTTTGCAGTCAATGGAATCTGTGTCCGAAGAACATTAAAGATGCCAATGCAAAAACCAGCATAACCCTTTTCACAAGAGCATAACCTTGTTTGAACATAAATATTTTGATGTGGATAACTAAATAAATACATACAAAATAGGATATGTAATGCCATATAAAGTAGAGCAACTAAAATGTGTTTTTCAGCAATAGAGATGTAAGCAAAACCCAGGATTGTCCAAGAGAAGGAAGAGAGGGCTAGGATGGATCTAACTTCTTGTCCATTTTCTGAAGACATAAGCATACATCATTTGTTAACATTCTATGTCCTCTGAGATGATATCTGGCTTTGCTGATAATCTATAAGAAACTGATTTCCCTTCCAGCTTGTTAAACACTGATACTTAGTTCTAGCAGAACACCTTCTGTGTGTTCCATTTCAGCTTTCTAATCTGTGCCCCAGTTTGGAAATCTCTTCATGAATGTAAAAGCAAGGTTAGATATAATCAGCTTGTATACAGGTTTTCTTTACGTTGACTACAGTAAATTCATTCCCTTCCAGTTAAAGTATTTTGCCGTTTCCTTTTCCCTTTTATGTAAGATGAATCTTGCATTCTTGCAAATGCTTTTTTCTCCACACTCTGTAAAAGCAAATAAAAGGGACTGTAGAGAAATGAGTGCATCGATCTTTTTTTTTTTTTTCCCTCCCCTTCCTCCCAATCCTTCTGCCTTCTTTCCCCAAAAGGTGCTGTGTACCTGCAGGTGGTAAGAAAATAAGCTAGAAGTGCCTTACTCAGGACAGGAGACAGCACAGGGATTAGAAGCCAGGTATCCCCCATCGTCCCCTCTATCAGCATAGTGATAAGGTGCTGTAAATGAGGTAGTGAAAGAGCTGCTGAATTTAAAATTATGCTAAACAGATCTAAACAATGCTCTGGCTGGTGTAGTTCCTCTCTCCATATACTTTGTTACATAAGTTGGATCCCAAATTGCTTCTTAGCTGATTGTTACTAGCACATGATTGCATCTGTTATTGATCTCCCTTCCCCTTCTGTCCTCCACCCTCAGGTAAAAAGAGAAATGTGGGTGAGTTTCAGCCCACAGCACAGTGCAGAATGCCAGCAGACCTGTCGCCTTTAATAATGCTCTGATGAACTATCTATTGCACATGCTGCACCACACAAATGGCTTTTAAGGATATGTATGTATCTATAAATATATACGCTTAATTTTTGACAGATCTGCTAATCTTCATCTTGGATCACACTTTTGAGCTGCAAAGGGGTTACAGCTTATGCTGTGCAACCTGTTGAGTCTCCAGGTAATCCTGAGACAGGCAAAGACAGGAAAATCCTGGTGCTTGTTGCAGGTTCCGATTCCTAAAGAACCATTGCTTAGGCTAGCTAATGGAGGGCATAAATGCAGAGTTTCAAAATGGTTGCATTTGAGGGTTTTTATCTTCACCTCCAAGTCAAGTAAGAATCCCTGTAAGCAACCTGCCGTAGTACCCCAGATAATACTAAAACACCCCAGCAGAAGGAAAAGAGATTTAGGCAAGTCTGTATTTAATAGCAGTCTTCCAGCAAGGGGAACAGAAGTTCATGGAATAGATTTTTGCTGAAATGCTGTTTTGCAAATTAAAAATAAATAAAGGTCTCCTTAAGTTCTCATTTAGAGCAACATGACACGGTTTAAAAGAAACAGCCCAGACTGCCTGTTTGCTGGAAGAGCTTTGTAATGTCATCTTTCAAATTTGACGGGGCACTGAGTATTCCATTAGATCTATCAGATACGTGTAAGCAGCAAAACCCTCCAGAAAACAGAGGAATTTTTGTTCATCTGATTATCCTGACACAGTCCTTTGTAGTACTGTTCCACATTCAAATTTATAGACAAAATAGATTTTTATATACCAGCTTTTTGAGGGCATAGAGTAGGAGAATTGTTCTTATTTATTTTTTAAAAAAGCAAGTGATATTGTATTTTGACTTGTTCTAATCTAAATCGAGTAATTTGTAAAGCTTGACTTTCATCATTATGTGTCCATGTCACAAACAAAATGAAGGATTAAGAGGAGAGTATTATAGTGATCTCTCTTTATCAATTATTGTTGAAAGAGACACGATGCAATCAGGGGAGAGATACTTCATGGGTAATGCAGTTTAGTCTCCGCATTTTAGGATTGGTCCTTAGTAATGAATGTCTGGTTTCTGCTGCTTGTTTTCATTACTGTTGGGTCTTTTGGAGCTAGGTTTTCTATTAGTCACAAATTCGGAGTGGGGCTCTGTCCGTTTGCTGGACTCTGGAAGACAGGAATGAATACGGGTAAACCTTTGTTATCTAGTGTGTCCTTTTAAAAATTAGCAGTTGTGTGCAAAGCCCAGACGTGTTGAAGTCGTGAACTCTCCGAACCGATTGCCTTCCGCTGGACTGTGGGGTGTTCAGCAGCCCTGTGAAATCAGTGCAAGCTGCTGTAGTTCAGCAGCCAGCGTGCCCTGACGAGAGGTGCTGACCCTGCCAGGGACGCAGTGTCCCTCCATGGTGTCACATCGATACTGCCGGTGGTGGGAAAGCTTTGCTTGTCCTTTAAGGCTACAGGCTTACCTTGTCATGCAGAAATCAACAGCCCTCTGCTTTTCTGTGCATGGCTAGGAGAAAAATTCATTGGTAATTCTATAAAGTAATTTGGAAGGGAAGTTGCAGAGAATGTAGAAACAGAAATTATTTTTATAAAGCTGCTCTTTTACTGATTGTGCCCCAAAGCACTTTACAGAGCAATGAATTAGATACTGCAGAGTCGTGAGCCATTGTACATCCTGCAACAGCTTAAATTTAGCCTTAGATACTTGGGCTTGACTGTGTTTCGTTGACTGGGAGGGAATATTGGTTGTAACTGTGAGGTTGTCCCTCTACTTGCTTGGAAAGTGCCAGAGAATTGTTAACTGCAGCATTACGGAGGATGAGCAGAACGGGACCTCCTCAGCGCTTCATCCCGACTGGAGTTTGAGAGCTGCGCTGCAGCGTCGGCAAAGGCCGGCGAGCCCCAGCGCCGGTGCTGCGCTGCCCTGCGTGCGGAGGGAGCACCGCCGGGTCCTGCCGCGGGACCGGGCGGCCTCCGCAGGCGGGGGGGATTCAGCCTCCCCCCCCCGGGAAGAGTGCTGATGGGGTGCTGGGGCCGGGGGCTTTGCATCGTGGTAGCCGTGACCCCCTCTGACTTGCAGAAGACGGACTCCACAATCTGTAAGATTGGTACGCTTATTCAGCGCTGGGCAGCACGGGGGGTAGCCCCACCAAAATTGTGCGCACCGGGGTACTTAACTTACAGGGGTTATATGCAGTCAAGATATACATATTCATTACATTCCTTAGAAAAAGGCGGTCTTATGGTAATGAGTTCCTGGAAGTCATTTGCATAGTCCAAGCATGCGCAGTAAAATTAGAGTTAGGGTCTTTTCCTTCTCCGGTGGTTGTCCATAGTTTTCTTCACTGTGTCTGTTAGTTGAACTCTGGGCTTCCTTTGTCTATATATGGTCATTTAATTAGCTCATCAGGTCCTTAATTCTTGGAATATAACAAGGCATTGGGTTATCTTGTCCTTTAACACTTACCCTTTCACAGTTGTTCATTATTAGTGATTTACATAGGACACTTATCTCATCACAGCTGTTACAGAGGAGGCCTAACGAGCCAGCTCAGGGTCTGTCTGTTCTTATTAAGTGGGAGGATGCACCCCAGTAAGGTCTCAGTCAGGAATTGTTAGTCAGCTTAGTAATTTATCTGCACAGCCTTTGTAACTTCTGCGTAGGCTAGACAATGGCTCTGCTATTAACCCTGAAGTGTTAGTTCCCTCTGTCACCTCTGTTACGCTGGACAAGGGCTGTGGAGTGCCTCTAAGAGACCGTGTAAACTGGTCCCACTCCCCGTCCAGTATTTTGCTGCAAGGTGTTTTATCTGTTGCTGCCCGAGCCGGAGGCAGCTGAAGTGATTGCTGGCTGGCGGTCGTTGGGCTCAAGCAAGAGGGCATGTGAGGTAGCCCTGTAATCCTGTGGCCTTCAGTGCAGCCTTTCATTTCTCATTTGTGTTTTAAAGCTGTCACTATTCTAGTGGAGGCAGAAATAGCTTCTAGACTTGCCCAGAAATTTTAGCTTTTGTAGCCCCGTGTCCTTTCTTTGGTCCCTTGATACAGTGCGTTTGTTAAAGACCTCGAGGTCAGACTACAAATATCCCAGAATTACCATACCGTGACCTGCAGGAGTATGTGGCCATTTGGGGCATTCTGAGACCTGCTGCTTTTCTCCTTGTGCATTTGCAGGTGGATTTACAGTAAGAAAGAAACAAGTGGGTGTTAGATTTGCTTTGAAAGTGGCATACTGTTAATTATTTTTCCCCTCTTAAAAAAAAAGGGGGGGGGCAGAAAAGCTCCCAACAGATTAAAGATACTGATACTAGTAAGAAAGACATGAACAACATAAGCTTTTCTTCATGAATATTTTTTAAGCTAATGTGGACTTCAGTTTGAAGTTACAACTGCAGTATTTAAGAGAAAGCAAAAAGCTGTAACCAAACGATGAACAAAAAGCTCCAAGTTAGCATCTAGCTCAGAAAAGCACTACCTTAGGTAGGCTTCAAGGAATAATGCTTGACATCTCCCTGTCTGAAGCTCCTGCAAACAGATGTTATAAACAGATTTTTTTTTTTTTTTAAAAGCCAGAAAAGCATGATTAAAAAAAACTTGTTAGTTATATCGGTAATTTTTCTTGACAACTTTGTCTTAGAAATGTGCTAATTTAGGGATGAAAGTATGACAAGATAAAGAACAAGAAAAGAACAGTTTGAAGTGGAAAATGGACTGTTTTTCTCCGTAGATAAGGATGGGCTCATCAGAAAAAGGATCCTATAAAGTGATTTGGACATTGTGCTTTCCGCTGTGAAGTTATTCTTTAACCACATTAACTTCAAATATGCCAGTAAAAATTCTGCTGTGTGTTAGTCAAAAATATTTGTGTATGTGCTGCAGGAAGCCGTTGTCTCTCTCTCTACCAGTATCCAGATGGTTTTGACAGTGTGTAGGGAGAACCCCAGTAATAGCCAAGTCCAGATAATAAAAACAAATAACTGCTCAGTTACGTGGGGAATTTTCATGTTGTGAAGAAAGATGGGACTCTCTTGGTGATGGATGGGTAGAAGTCTTGTTGCTACCCTCACCTTCTGGGTGAGGTTTAGAGCGGGGAGGTGAATGCTCATAACAGGACCTCTGGTAGAGTCACCATGCACATTTTATAATTGATGTCCCTGTGGCTATTAAATAGTGGGTCTGTAAATTTATACTTCTCTCTGCCAATAATATGGTTTTAATATGGCCCCTTTTCCTTCTATTTTACTACCTTTTTGAATCTGCTATTTATGTAGGTTGTGTACAATTTTTAGGTTATGGGGTGTTCATTTGAGTGCTGTATTCCTATAGAAGCGGAGAATGGCTTTACTGTATAACGTATTCATGGAATAACTGCATCAGTAAAACCAGGAGAAACTAACTCAGCATTTTACTCTCAAGATCCCTGATGTTTCTTAGAGATTCCCTTTTGTCTGTTTCCGATTTTCGGTATGTTAAGCAAAATGGCATGGTTACAGAGGGATGGGGGTTGTGTGCCCAATTTTATATTCCAGTTGGGTCAGCTTGGCTCAGATCCCCAGAGACACTAGTCCAGACCTAACAAGGTAAATGAAAAGGGGGCCCTAATGGCTTTGAGGGGTTGGGGTAAGTTGTCTGAGCTGTGAGGGAAAGATGCAGGGCATCCTGCGCTGTGGGTGGTGTACAACTGTTGCTTTACTTTCTTTTTAAATAACCCCTAATGCTTAGCTAAACCTTTTCCTTGTCCTTTGCTTTGTTTTAAATCTGTCTCTATAGTCAAAAAGCAAATGGAACTCAAGTCCAGAGGGGTGAAGCTAATGCCCAGCAAGGACAATAACCAGAAGACTTCAGTGTGTAAGTTTTTTGGTTCCTCCTTACACTGTTTATGTATAATAATCGCCTTGAACATTTCATTTGACTTCCCCGTAATCTCTAAAACTTTGTCACTCTTAAAAGTTTTAATGCTTTTCCCTCTCTTCCCTCTGCATTACTGCATCACTTCCTTCCAGTGCTCTATTCACAAGCATGTACTAACTGGTTAAAGGGGGAATGGAGGGGATCGGTGTGTGTGCATTTAATATATACTGTATGCCTCCTGCTGAATGACAGACTGGGGTACATTACTTCTGTCGTCTTTTAGTGTGGAAAGTGTCAAACTAAACAATTTTGAAAACTGAATTAATGTTACTGTTGTAAAAGTAGGAGTAGAGATAAGGAGCTACACAAAAAAGACCTTTTAGACCACCTACGAAGGCAATAGCAGTCTCTCTCTTTTTCTCTTTGCATTTTATTTAATTGTCCCTGCAGAAGAATCATACCACTGCTGTGCGAGAGCTTATAATACTGATTTTTATGGTCTCCCAGTTAGTTACTCACTTTCATTGTATCTAGTGGTTGGTATGTTAAGAGGCGTGCTCAGAATGTCACTTTGTCACTGGTGTGTTTTCCTCTTGCAGGAATGAATCCATTAGGTCCATTCATCTTTACATTAGGTTCTTTTCAAATCGGAAGCAAGACTGATAGTTTCTTTATGCATATGACTCTGGAGAGGTGACTGGGCTCTTAAGGGGACTCTAACATTAAACAGGAGGGATCCGAATTAACTCAAGTTTGTATTTTGTGTAAATTCAAATAAGAGCAGAATGTGGCATTTCTTAAAATAGTTTTTAAGGAGAGGATATAATTGCTCATTTTGTTGTATTGTCCATTACACCCATCAAAGAGGTACAGTTTGGACATTTCACTCTTCTGAATTTCGGTTAAGAAAAATGGATGGACTGAATTTAAAACATCACTCTCTGAGCTGAAAATGGCTCACTTCTAGGCTCACAGGAGAGTGCCTATAGTCTCCAGTTTTTCAGGAGCAAGGCCCAATAAGGTAACTAAATAGAGGGATGTAAATTGCCCAGAATATCCAGAGCAGCAAATGGTGGGGCATGTTTAAAGAAAATTAATTCAATTTTAAGAAAAACCCTGTATGCAAGATGTTCCTGGTCCTATGATATATTCTTGCCAAAAAGAATTTAATTGTAATAAACATTTCAGTCACTTAACTGAGAATGAAATTCTGTTGGAAAGTATCACTAGCTTTGATTGTGTGGGCACTGGAGACAAAAGGATGTGTTTGGAGTGGGACATCTGCTGTCTTGGATATTGGGGAATGTGGGGAAGGGAGTCTTCACAGAGTGAAAAATGTTAGCCTGGTTTGGAGTCATTAGGTTACTATATATAAGTATTCTGGTATGGAGAATATATAGGAGAATATATGGGATTCCCATTTCACCTTCCTGTGGGAATGCTAGGCTGCTTCCCTGTAGCAGTTTTACTTGTTGCTCGTGACTGTTGTCAGCGCTATCCCTGCCGGGGGCTCCGGGGAAAGATGCCAAAGGCTGAGTAAGAGACAGCAATTGAACTTCCCTTTCGAGTGTATCCTGCTCTGTCCCAGTCGTGCTCCACTTCTGAGGGTAAAAGCGTAGGAAGTTCTTGTTGCCTCTGCCCAGTTTATCCTCACCCAACGGAGAGCAGGCTCCGGTCTTCAAAGCTGTCAATTCAGCATCTTGTGCAGTGCTAATCTCGTCATATTTGATAAGGCTAAACAGAGTGTAGGAAGGCAGCTTAGCCTGAAAGCTATTAAGCTATAATAATACAGATGGTGATAGTACTGTGGCCCAAATTCCTTTCCGTTACCAGCATGGTGCTTGCCACAACCCTTGTGCCTTCAGCTCTTCCATGTGCCCTGCTCTCAGCAAGGTCTGGATTGTAAACCCAGATTAACCTCTATCTTGCACAGCCTTCTGCTGTCACACTTCTGTTACAGTAAATTTTCAACTTCAGAAATGCTGATTCTGGAGAAGATGCCTCCAGAAAATGGTTCATTTTCAGAAAATGGAGCCCAAAATGTTACCTTCTTTTTTCCCCTTACTTTTTTTATTTGTGTGGCTAGCCATGCCCCTTCTTCTCTCAAACTTCCATGAGCTTATGAGTCTGCGTACGCATCAGAGATAATTGTACAGGTGGGACACGCTGATTAAAGATCTGTGGAGTTTGCTAGTGCTGCTCTTATTTCATCTGGCTCGAATATCAGAAATGTAGAAATTTCTGTGTCTCTTGGTAATAGCTAGAGCTATGCCATGCTTTATTTTCAAAGACTTTCTTATCAGCAATGTTTTCTGGTACTCTTTGTACCTGTCCTAAAATTCTCCGTGAAGAATCTCTGGCCACATAAGGCAGCTTGCAGCTACGTGCTTAATACCCTGCAGGTCTTTCAGAGGATTTCTGTTTCCCTGGCTGGACACTGTGGTTAGCTGCCAGATCCTACCTGGCCAGATTAAAGTCTGTGTGCTTCATGTGTCTGAATGGAGGCAGAAGGTAGTCATATAACAGCTGTTGGTACTATTTCAGAAAAAGAATGTATAAAAATACTGAATTCTGGGGGGAGGTGCTAATTGTGTTTGGTTGCAGTCAAACGTGTTTGTTTGAAATTGAAATAAAGTGCCTCATACTGTTCACCATCGCTAAAATTAATTGGATATCTTGCTTTAATCATTGTTAGAGGAAAAATAATACAGCTCTGGAGAATAAGGGATAAATAGTTTTAAATTTCAGAGTGCATTTAGGAGATTATTCTTTTACTGCATGTAAATGTGTATGTTCCATGTTCACACAGTGGGAAAAACATGGTACTTTGCTTTTACAAAACAGCATCAAAGCTGCTTTTCTGACCTTTGAATGAGGCACACCTGAAAATGCACTGCTGGACATTATTGGAAGGGATTGTATGAAGTAGTGCAAGTTCTATGTATATTCAAGTTCTATGTATATTCAGACTTGTAAAAATCTATTTTAAATGTACAACCGCAATGTCATTTTGGAGGTGTTGACCAGTTTTAGGTCTCAGCCAAGTGTATGGAAGCTTCTAGATACATTCAGCATTGCAACAAGCCTGCTTTCTGCATCAGATGTTGAGGTACCAGTGTGTGTGGGTCCCTGCTGTACTGCAGCAGCACGAAGTGAGTGTTGAGCAGCAGAGGAGCCAGCCTCGGGTTTCTAGCACTAGGCAACAGAGCGTTGAGAGAAGCTGTGTTTGGTTTAAGTAGGGCATGCTGCAAACACAGTCTTTGCAAATGGTCTTTAAAATCTGAAAGTCTGTAAATGTTTTTGAACTCACATACTTCTGAACTATTCTGAGATAGCAACAAGATGTGAAATATGGTTTCAGAATTCCCCAAGTAAAAATCTTCCAGCTGGAAGTAGTCTTCGCCAATGTTAGGGCCTCACAGCCCAAGTCTGTACCCTTTTCACGCTTGCATATTGCTAGGCACGTGAGTATTTAACATCTGGATCAGTATCACTGAGGTTCTGGAAATGCTTAACGTTTGTTTCTGGGTGCTGAAGGACCTTCCCGGATCGGAAAGGCAGCGAGCACTTCATCGGGGTGAGCACACTGTCAGTAGGTCAGCTCTCCTGCTTTTAGGACTGAATTTGGTAACTCATTAACTTGACCAGATGGTTGCATGGAGTAACTGCAAGCCTTAGCGTGATCATAAAGATTAACCTTTTTAAAACAACTAATTACTGCTGCAGTCCTTCCCTCCCCACCCCCATGCCAGTAGAAAAGCTCACTTGCTTTCACTGTATTTCTCATGCTGAGAAACGTTGAGTCTTTGTAAAACCTTTTTAGATGATGCTTTATTTCGTAGTTTGTATTTTACATTCCTAAATTCAATAAAAAATTGTCCCTTGGGAATCTATCAGTGAACTTTCTTTATTAACGTGGGAAGACAGAGAACTAAAGAAGGTTCTCGGTTCTTTTAACACATGGAGTAAATTACTGTGGCAAACAAAGCAATCGTAACTGGCTCTTATTGAATACACGAGAAGGAAGTTGTTGAAAAAATCAGGAGAATGATGGGGTGGAAAACTAGTTCTGTGGTTTGGGGGAGAGAATCCTTGAGACTATAATGTAGAAATGGAACAGTTCATCACAGTTTCTAAGATCTATTGTTCTCCTAGTAACCTTGAAGGTTTCATTTTGGAGTGCTACAGCCCAGGCATAGATCAGTCAAACCTTCAGGAAGATGAACACAGTACTGACAGCAAGTTCTCAGCATAACAAATATGGTTTATAACCTTTGGTTTAGTTACGTTCATGTGTGTGTGTTTGAAACAAAAGGTAGAAGAACAAAAGTTTCTGTGAAGGACCATCTAATCCATCCTCTCCTTTTCTCTTGCTCTCCTTCACAAGTAAAATGTCCCAACTATCATGATATCGAGGTACCTTTCCTTTCCCCCTTGCTGTGTTTTATCTTATCTGTTCTCTGGTTTATCTACATGTTATATAGACATTAATAAAATGCTAGCTACAAGAGAAGAACTGGTTTTAGTCTTCAGAAATGTGATCGATAACTGACAACCTGGTGCCTGTGGGTTTTGCTGGTCATCTGTAGCCTTGCTTCCTCCTGAAGCTTTGAATCAGAGGCTTCAAGGCTTGCTGTCATCTGTTATGGGACATCATAAATGGATGTGATACCAGTGCAGAGTAATTAACATGGGCATAAAAGATGTCGTCTGGATAGTCTTTTGACTATGGGAGAAAGAATTTGATGTGGAAGGGCAATCTGGTAATCTGCTCTGCAAGGAAGAGCGTGCAAGTGTTTGAATGCAGACATAACTGTGGAAGCTGTGTTTGTGCTTGGGTACGTTATAGGCGTATCTCATTTAGCGTGGTTTTACTCTAGAGGAGGTATAGAAGTAAGATGAGGAATCTTAGCACTTTTCCTTAAATACCGCGTGGACTTGTGACATACAACCCTAGTTTGTACACTCTATCCTAAGCGTTAATTTTACTTTGTTTGGAGGTATCTGTATGCACAGTCATCAGATTGGCGTAGGTAGCGATTTAAGAAACCCGAAGGAAGATGGTGTCGCCTCTATGCTTTGTTCAGCTGACCTTTCATTTCTCAGAAGCAGGGTATTGTTTCCAGCATTAGCAGAAGGCCTCTTGGAAGCTGGTGACTTCATTTGCAGAAGGATCACCAAATCACGTGGCATCTCTGAGACTGCTGCAGATACCCACTCCTGGAGCAGGGTTTTGTCATGGCTGCTTCAGCTATCAGGGCACGGTTGCTGAAAATACCGGAGATGAATCTCTGCTGTGGGCAGGGTCTCCCTTCCTTTTGATTCTGGTGTACGTTCAGAATCATCAGAATCTGTGAAAGGTGGCAGCAAAGCTTTGTAGCTACAGAATGCAGCCATCGAAAGAGACCGTGTGCTGCTTTCGTGCTTCAGTCTCTTGCTGGTGTCTCTGCTTGTCCCCCTGAGCTTAATGTGAGGTTATGAATATGCAAAAGAGCGAAAGCGATCTCTCAGGTGTCTGGTTTCCTATAAAGCCGTATCTCGCTTCTTCTTTTGCCCTGTATCGCACGGAGAAGACTGTGGAGCCCCAAAGCGTCGCGCTGAGACGCTGAGCCCTGCGCGGCGGCTGCGCCGGGGCGGTGGCAGGGACAGCCCCTGCCCGTCCCGCTGGCTCTGTCGGCGCAGGGGGGTGGCCCCGGCGGGGTGGGAGCTGGAGAGACAAAGGCCCTGCCAAAGTTGAAGGGGATGGGATGAGATGTTCGTGCCCAGAGCTGAGGAGGAGGTCGGAAGCTGTTTCCAGCGCAGGTAGCCAGCAGTTAGTTGAGATGCTCGATGAAAGCCCCGTACCAGTGGGAGCAGAGCGATCCTTCCGTCCTTTTAGGAACAGTTATATCTTCCAGCTGTAGTGCCTGACTATGCAAGATGTAATTAACCAATGATTAATTACCATATTTGATGGTCTTGCCTTTTTGTGCATTCATGCTGTGCAGTCTGTGTTTGTGTAGACACTCCATGTGCTTATCTTCCCGTGTCAGTATTTACGTGCACGCACCTCCATATCTTTCACCGCGTTTGGTGCCGTGCAGATCTCAAATTGTTGAGCCAACATGTCTGGTGTGAGAAACATGCTTTTATCACCGCGCCATCATCCATTTGGCAGTGGTCTTTGGGGCACTGTGCTAACACTGTACGTTCTGAAGTATAATTGAGATTTTTTTTTCCCTTTATTCTAGTGATAGGCAGAGGTAGAATGGACTCATGCTTGCTTAAGATTCATGCTTTGCTGCTTCAGCATCAGTGCCAAGAAGTGTTGCATTTTCTTTGCGTCCTTCCCTTAGTGATACAAGAAAACGGAGTTACACAAACTTCTACATCTCCGGGACAAAATCACCCCTTTGTCCCATATTATCGTGCATTTGGTAGTTGCTGGAATTCAAATTTGAAATCAGTGTATTGCCAGATCTCACCTCATTCGTGTCAGGAGCCACCCAGGTTATATCCACCCCAAGTCAATGCTTGTTTGTGCCATTTGAAAGACCGGAGGGGGAAGGTGGAAATGGGGAGATAGAGAATGAAGTTTGAAGGTGTTTATTCAGTGCTGATCACCACTTCATAGATTTCATGTTTGTTGGCAGTTACATTAAGGTTCTCCATAAAATTTTTCATATTCAAATTAAATTACTTGCTTTAAAATGCTAGACTTGCATTTCTCTCTCCTTTCTCCCTTTTGTTCTGTGCTTGGTTTTTTCCCTGGTATCATACACCTGCCTTTTCATCGAGTTGTTTTCTCTCCCTGGCACCACTCAGATGGGTTTGGAGGGGCGGTAGCTGTCACCTTGTCATCTCGCAGGTGGCCATTTTAATCACAGGCTTCAGAAATGGGCTGTTTAATTGGTGTAATTTTGCAGAATGAGAAAACCCTTTTCAAAGGTACTTCTGTAGTGGAATGGAGGGAAAACTGTGTCCCTAGCTGGCATTTCCTAGAAAACACTTTGGTGTATAAACTGAGCTGAAATGATTGTAGTTACATTTGTTTCCAAAGCTGTTTTTCTCTAAACAAAATGGAACACGTTCAGGTTTTCGAGCTACCAATTGCCATTTTTCTCTCCACATCCACCAAGACAGTTGATGAAAGATGTTTCTTTTGCTATTCTGTCTCTGTATGTGCTGTTTTTGCTTTGTAGTAACTCAGGTTGGTGTGTCCCAGGGACATAATATGTGTCCAGACCCTGGGATTCCAGAGAGAGGCAAAAGAATAGGCAACGATTTTAGGTAAGAACCTTTTATGTGTGTGTTTATGCATGCTGCAAAGCTACTGTCGATAACCATTGTGTGTGCTCCTTGGCATTACGTAGTCTGTTTTTAGAGACCATCTGCACACCTCTAAATGTATTATGTCTGGAAAGCTTGCTGAGACTAGTGATGTAGAAGAACAAGTGTGTGTAAATGTGCACATGTGAGTTTGGGAGACCGTGTTCCAGGTGAGGATCTGTACTGATCTCTCTTTCAGAGTATTTCTCTTTTCACAATATGGGCGTTTAGTCAGGCTTGTATAATCAATGTTTGTTGTTTCCCTCCTCCAGTTAAGTGCAGAAAGAACTGTCTTAAACAGCAAAAAAACTGTACTCAAATTAGCTTAAGTCACAGCACGGCCCTGCCCCTAGTGAATTTGAGGTGACTTCCCAAAGTACCGGTACAGTTAATAAGTATACATGGTGCTCGATAATTGTTTTCTTATAAAGTTAAAAATAATGCTGTTACTCCCTTGTAGTTGCTAGTGTTCATTTACAGTGTGCAGGAATGAATCAGCCTGCTGTTAGCAATAGTGAATCAATATTTAATCTTATTTTGCTGTCGATGGCTGTTTTGTTCACTAAAAGCATCTTTCAATTTAACCTGAGTCTATCAAATTCTCCTCAAATCCAGAAAATGGATCCAGAGGGGTGAGTGTGGAGGAAAGGGAATTCCCAATAGTCCCTAAATGCCATAGGATAAATTCTCAGCTGCTGTAAAACGGCATTGTGTCGCTGCAGTGAATAAGGCAGCATTGGCTTAAACCAGCAAAGGTTTAATGAATTCACTGAATCCAAAGTGAATAAAGAACAAACCTTTCAGTAGCAGATAAAGATTTTTTTTTTCTTTATACGAATGCTGAGTATGTTATCTCTTGGGGCTGAGTCTGTGCTCCTGCACTGAATAAAATTCCCGCTGAAGTTGCATTGAAAGACTCAAATCCATTCTTGGGCTATCACCACCTCAGGCAAACGGCGCCCAGCGCGAGCACATACGTGAGGCAAAAGCTTGCCCCTCCTTCGTTTCTGCTGTTGCCTGGAGGGCCAGTGAACTCTTTCTGTTCACAATTTGGAGAATCACTGGGATAGTGCAAAGTGACAAACCTGTTGCTGCAGAAGTGTCTCAGTTGCTAACTTCACCCTTTGTTCTGTCTGCTAGGTTAGGCTCCAGCATCCAGTTCACCTGTAACGAGGGCTATGATTTACAAGGGTCCAAAAGCATCACCTGTAAGAGAGTGAGCGACATAATTGTTGCATGGAGTGACCACAGACCAGTGTGCAGAGGTGAGAAGACAAAAAAACTTCACTGAGTTACATTAGGACCAATGAAAGAACCCATCTCCTCAATGTCCCCTTCGTGCATCACCCGTTCTGTCCTCCAGATTGTCATCACTCGGTTAAGATCGCTCAGCTGGTTCTGACCTCAGCCTGCTGCGTGGCCCGCGGTGCAGATCTGTTTCCAAAACCCTGCCTGGGGCCAGGGGCACAGCCAGGAGAGCCCCTCGATGCTCACAGTCTGTTGGGGAAATTCAGCTCCGCTGCTACGTGTTCAGCGCTGCCCTGAGTGCATTTGTGCTCTTGGAAATGGGAGTTTGGTCTTGCCAACTTCACAGTCAAAAATCAATAGGATCTTTATTCTTTTCTAATGGTGATTCTTGTTTTCTGGCTGAGTGAAAGAGGGTAATATGGGTTCAAATTTTTCAGTCTTTTCAGCATGAGTCTGAGAAAGAGACCTCTGCTTGGTTCTTATGCAATTTTTTGATTACAGAAATTCAGGTTTTAAGAAAAACGCCTGTTCCTGTTGCATAGTAAACTAATAAAGCTATTTCGATTAACTATGGAGCTTCATAAGCTATTAGCTCTGGACCATATGGATTATATTTGTGTCCTTCGTACCTGTGTATTATGTCCTCATCTCTTTGCAATGCTTTCTGTCCCCTTATGTTCTCTCTATTCCAGGTATTTCTTTTTTATGGGATAAAAAAGGGGGGCGAAAAGGTGAAAGCCTGAAACAAAATCTGGAAAAGCTAAGATGGAGGGAGATTCTGTTAAATGGAGCTTGCTGCTAGTAGGCAGCAATGCGGGATTACTTAGACTGTGGTTCCTAACTAGCATGATCCTGATTATCCTGTGGCCCAGCCATGAGCCATCAGTGAACGGAGCTTTCAGCAGGGAAAAACCTAATGCCCATTTTGCCCTTGGCCACTTTGTTTTCGTTCCCTCTCTGTCTCTAAAAAGTGGCATGCATAATTGTGACATTTGTAATGCTAATAATGAACAACTTGTAATATTTTTAATTAAATCCCTCTAAAGCTCTTAAAAGTCACAAATTGGTATTTTTACAGTTCTTTTTTTCTTCAATTTCATCTGCAGATTTTTTCAAGGCTTTGGAATCTCATCTAATTCTTGAACAAGCCTAGAAAAAATTGATTCAGTGTAAGAGGATATTTGGCATAAATATGTGACACTACAAAGGAAATTTATGGTGTCCTCTTGAAGAGATAAGACGGATTTGCCTGCATTATTATGATTCTATGAATCAACTTAATTTTTTTTAGCTGCTAACTTTTGGGGTTTTTTTCTTTTTAAAAAGTTTTCCGTTTGCTTTTTATTTCAACTTTATACCACTTTTTTCTATTTGTTTCATTTTGTTATTGGGTATTGAGTTTCTCTCAAATTGCAGAAATCGGGGTGCCCAGTGAGCCAGCTTTTACCCCCCTGGACTGTACCAGTTTCTAATACCAAGTGATCAGATGTCTTGCTGCTGTTGGGCAACTGTTTTTCAGCTTCCCCATCTACAGCAGATTCCCTCTGGGTCCTGGGGAGACTCGCTTAATCCCTTTGTGCTCCCGTTGCCCACTTTTAAAATGGGAATAATGGGACTTACCTTTTTTTTCTGTAAGGTAGGATGGGACACGTGTGAAAGACCCCAGGATGGGGTCACACAGGAGGGGGCAGGCTGCTTCTCGGCGGTCTGCGTGTTCCCTTGTGACCACCTGTGTAGTCAAACAGTTTGGCCAGGAGATCCTTCCCCATGCTTCACTGCTATTTGGAGGGGGCAAAAAGCCTTGCAGATGCCACATGTGCAAATATGGCTCCTTTGCGATTTGAGATAAATTAATTTTGAGGATCCATCACAACAGCAGCGGCAGTTACAAAACCAGGATTCACATTTTCTGGTTAAATATTACATCAAAGGCAAAAAATTCCCGACTTAAGCACTCTTCAGCTTCTACTTTGCCTAAGATGCTTTTAAGATACAAAGTTGAGCTGCCGTCTTGGTTCTGAGTCCACAGTCACACCAGAATGAAGTCAGCCCTTGCCTAATAAATCCTTCCTGTGCTGTAATTTTTTTGACCTGCAATGAAGAAAGGAAATGCGGCCTTCTGGGGATGTTAAAAAGGAACTGCATCTTACCTGTGCTTGCTTTCATTGTCCTGGACATGAAAGTACTTTGAGGGCTTTAATACAGTAAAAAAACGAATAAAATCAATCTGAGCACTAGAGAATGGGTGGTTATTGGTTGATCTGGTGGTCCATCTGTTTGATAGCCCCTGGAAACACCCCACTCATCTATTCACCACAGAGAAATCCTTCATCTCTGACGTTACATGGAAAAAAATGAATTTTTTGGCTAGTGAAAACAACACAGAGCAGCAATTTTTAATTCTCCCCACTTCCATACCATATGTATCTCTCCTTCTCCCTTCTCTGTAACCAAAGAACACTGTATACATCCCAGAGCTAAGAGACCTCACTCCCACATGTTTTGTTTTCCTCTTCACAGCTAGGATGTGTGATATGTACCTTCGTGGTCCCAGTGGTGTGATAACTTCTCCCAACTACCCTGTACAATACGATAACAACGCCTACTGCGTGTGGGTTATCACTGCGCTCAATCCAGCCAAGGTAGGTCTTGGAGATGTGTCTCGATGTCGTTACTTCTGAGCCTTAGTTGGAATGTTGTATAGCTGTGCTTCTTCACAGAGGGCTGGTCTCTGATATTTAGCCATTCAAGTTTGTTTCTGATGTTGTGTTCCCCCCTCTCCCCCTGCAGACTTCTTCCACGTGCTTCTCAACTGTCTTTAAAGACCGCAACACATCACATTCCCTCTCTGCCGAAAATTCATTTTGTTAAAGGATGTAATTAAAAGTGAATGTAATTATTTTTAATCAAAACCTCTTTGATATTTCGGCGTGAATGGTGGTGAAATGCCGAACCGCTTAGCAAAGCATCTCATTAAGGCAGCTCTCAGTTGGGGCAGGAAGGCTGTGCCAGGAATGCTGATTTTTCACTTCCTTTTGGCTGGTAGCTGGCCCTTAACCAACGGGGATTTCAGCCCCCAAAGGGCAGAGGGCAAGTGAGGAGGGAGGTATGGTTCTATCTACTGCTATTTATGCAGTATTGTAAATTTATGAACAAGTCCTTTCTGTGTTTCACTGAGGTTTGGAGCAGGGGAGGTTAGTGGGGATTTTTTTGTCCCCACTGATCTACATGTGTGATTCAAGTCTGTTGTTGCTGATCACGTAGGGAACAAAGCTTGACTGCCTTGGCTTTTGTAAGATCAAGTCCTTTCCGTTTTCCACTGGCTCAGGAGGGCAATGTTCAGTGCCTCACAGCTTTTTCTAGCCCTGCAAACTCAGCCTGTTCCTCTCCTCTAGACCTGTAAGGGAACATAAGAACAAAAATTGCCTTGCTGTGTAGCTCAAAATACACTTTCTAAGGTGTTATTCACCATCTTCTGCCTCTCAGAAGATGACAAGTTTCATTCTTTTTAGTTTGGGTTCCTACTAACATCGTCTCCATTAGCTCATGAGCAAATCTTGCATGGCAAGTCGCTTGTCCTGTCAGTTGTGCCTTGGTCCTTGCCTCTCGACAGTCCTGCGCTCTGGCCCTCTGCCTTTCGCTGCTGAGCCAAGGAGGGCATTTCACAAACATGCTAGTATCCCAGGATCTCATCTTTTGCTAGAAATTGTTATGGTCTGTGGAAATGCTGGCCGTTATCCGCAGTTGTAGCCCGCTTGCTGCCGCCGATGGGATGGCGTCCTGTGCTCTCGCCCCCCGGAGCGCTCGCCGTGGCAGGGCAGCTGGAGCCGGGGCTGGCTGCAGAGCCGCTTGAGTTCTGCTTCCCTCTCCCCGTTGACCTCAGTTCAAGCCTTTAATAAGTGCAGATCACTGGTGGATTATGGTTTTAATGAGGAGTATTTCTGTGTTCCAATTTCGGAATGAGTTTGTATTTAAAGGGCTGTCATTAGCTGATCATTTCATCCAACGGATGTCTTGGTTTGGCTGCATAGGAGTGTAGTAATGACCCAAATTCCGGGAAATTGGAGTGGGGACTTAGGATTTTTTTTTTTAGTGTTGATTTATTAGGAGTGATTTACTGGTTAATCAGACCCAGGAGGTTCTCCTTCATCAGGGTAATGTGCAAGTGGAGAACAGACCACATGTAACAGCAGCTATTACTGCTCAAGTGTCAGCTGTGGCTTTCAGCCTGTGGCCTGCAGACCCGTGGGTATACATTGCCTGTGCGTGGGCAGGTTATTGAACACATCAGCATCTTAGGCTGAGGTACGTGTATTATACATACCTTTATTTTTGTGCATCTTTGTCTTTCAAAGATCAGCAAAATCCAGTTTTTGTGATATAAAATAGTCCTCTGCATTTGGAAAGAAGTTGTAGTGAGCTAGATGGAGACGTGCCCAGGGTGTTAATGTAGGCTAACACTTCCATTTGGGTTTTCCGATACAAATTATGAAGGAGGAGATGGCAATCAATTGTCAAGAGGTGCTTATGGGCCATGTCCACTGTTTTATTGACCCTTTGTCACGTTGCTTTTGTATTGAGTCTAATCTTCAGCTCTGTTCATTTGCTTTTCTGCCAGCCTTGTGTGCAAACTTGTTCTGCTTTTCCTTCAGTGGCGTGAATAGGACAAGCTGCTGCTTTTGTAAGCTTCCTGGGCAGACTGTCTTATTTTTCAGAAACTTACTGTCTTTATGAATTTCTATTTAGGGAAAGTTTCTTCTCTTCCCCTGGTTAGTTTCTTCCTCAGCTTTTAAACCTGTGTAATAATAAACTGTTGATTAGAAAACAGGATCTGCAAGTCCTGATCCTTAGCTTTCATAAATCATAAAGGGGATTGAAATTGGTAAAATCCATTACTTTCAATACTTACCAACTTGGAGCAGAAATTCAAGAGCACGAGAAACTGTAGTTTGTGCTCCATGGGCTGCAACATCCCATACTGTAAAGAGGTGTAGCATGACTGAAATAAGGATAGATGGGTCAAATCAGCAATTTGTATTAACTGTGTAAAGACACTGCTGTTTTCTTTTTCTTTGAAATAATAAATAGTTAATTAGTAATATCAGTTTATAAAGGTTTCTGGGTTTTGGATGTTTCATCCTGGAAGCATAATTTACCGGTAGGGAAAGACTCTTCATCTCTTTGAAGCAGGGAGGGTTGAGAGGAAGGCACTAACTGTTTTGGGAAAGCCACTGCTGTGCCTGCTCCTTCCTCGCACAGTGCTTGCCTGCTCGTATCGATGGGCGCTGCTCTTCAGGGCCGCAGCCTGATGCCCTTCCTCTGCGGGAAGAGCAGAGGAGGCTCTGGATGGTCCCGGGCGCCCAGGCGAGGCGCAGGCTTCCTTCTGGCACTCCTCAGGAAGATGGAAAACGATAGAAACAACTGCCCTCAGTGTTTTCTGCTCTTAAAAGAATTAAGTAAGGCTCCAGAAACCAAAGCTGTGCAGACAGGACCATACCTGATTGGTGAAAATACAGAAAGGCGAGTAGATTCGCTGGCACGGACAGTTTCTTTTGTCCAGCAAACAGCTCCCAAGGCTGGCTGCATAGGCTAATGCAGCGGCTCACGTGTGCATGACCCAGTATAGCAATGGGAGTTGCTGGTGTCTGTGTTTTAATGCCAACTTGGTCACTGGTATTCCTACCTAAAAAGTCATATGGTGCTGCCTCTGGAAAGTACACACAAAACTCTCGCTTACTTAAAGCAGGGCCCATGTTATTCGTCTCCCTGACTCGCATTGCCTTCGTGTGCAAGGGGTGACCTCGCCTTTGCATGTTCCCCAGCATGGGTGAGGGGAGGATTGAAGATGAATTAATTAAAATGCCTGTAAAATACTCAGAAGATAAAAGCATTATAGGCCTGAGCTGAAGCCTGCTGAAGTCAGTGGTAATCTTTTTATTGACTTGAGTGGTCTTTGGATCAGGTCCTGTTATATGAAGCTTTTAATATGGGCGATGGGAAAACCACTGAGCTAAATGTAGAACTCATTTGCAAGTCATCTGTTCTATGTTTGGAAAAGAACTGTGAGCCAGATTCACTGAGCTACATAATCCCCTCGAAGTTTGCTCAGAAACCTACATAAACAGTATTAAGGGCATAGTGCTCTTCAGTTGACAACTTGAAATTATTTCCTGTACCGAGGGTGACGACAAACCTATTTGGGGGATATGCAGGGTATGTAGGTTTTTTGCTGGTCCTCAGTGCCGTGGGAATTAATTTCAACCACAGTGGAAAAATAAATCACTTGGAAACTGAGAAATGCATATGATAATTGGTGAATTTGCATCAAAACCATCTCTGAACCTTCTTGATGTAATGGATGTTACTGGTTGATATTTCTCCAGGGGTTATTCTCACCTGGAGTCTAGCTAGCCCAGTAAAGCTCTGTCCAAGCTTCTTGTGTCATCGGGGGAGAGAGATGGACCCCTCCAGGGGATGATTCATCCCAAATGAAGATAGATGCTTGAGACTGGGGAGAAGGGGGGAGAGATGAGTAATGTGTGCTTGTAAAGCATTTGAATCTAATTGCAAGAGGTGCCGTTCTCCATGGAGAGAAGTACTGTGGTTTTTTCCTACGAATGTGACTGCACTTCAAATCACTTTGCAGTTCGAAGCCTTAGAATTAGGTGTCGTATTCCAGCCTATTTTCTTGACTTTGCTAATTGCTTCCTGTCACTTCAGTAGCTTAAAATTGAGGGTTTGTGTCATCCATGTATTTGTGTGCTGGTAGGTCTCTTGTTGTTTAATGAATTGTTAAATAATTTTCAGCTTTCAGACCAAAAAGAAAATAGGAAAATGGATAAATAAATATTGTATTCAGCATCCTGTTCCTGTGCCACAAGGTTGCAGTCTTCAGTATACTAGAATGTAATTAGTTATTTAACTAGGGTCAGACTCCTTAGAATGGAGTTTACTTGAATGGCTGATTTAACTAATGATGTGTGCCATTTTACAGCAGTGTGTTCTTTGTATTAATTACATTATTGCATCATTACATGGTTTAATAATAATCTGCACAGGTTAATATTTTGGTGGTACTACTATAATTAATGGTTCCAGACTTCTATGGAGTATCACACAGGCTCCTGTTTCATGGTCCTGTTGGGTAATGCCCTATTTTCAGAATCTCACAGCTAAAATATCTAATTTGCTTTTCTATGCATTTGAAAAGTATTAATTGCATTTATATGTAGAAGACGGTAGCACATGACAATTCAGTCTGAACTATATATACACCCTTTTTTTTATACACTGAAGGCATTCCATGTCTGACTAACCAATGTTTTCTGAAGGGGTTGAAGTTGAGTGACTTTTGACAGAAAAATGTTGTCAGCTTCCTAGAGAGTCCAGACAAGCCTTGGAGAGACTGTAGAGGCATGCTCGTGTTTAACATAACACAGTTAATTACTGCTTTTGGTTTTAACTTTTGGACTTGCATCCCTCTGTGATTGCACACATGCTCAAGTGTTTGCAGAAGATGCTGCTTTTATAATAGGCAAGAAATTACAAGACAAAGAATTTCATTTTCCTATGCCTTGCTCCCTTGCCCCAAGTCAAGAGGTGTAGGGTGGCCTCCTGTGTCTGTGGTCCTTGGCAGACATGTAGGTCCTTCTCGTTAATTAGCTTTGATAACTTTGGTGTTGTGTGAAGCAGCAAAAGTAGTGTGAAACTAAATTTAGTAATTTAGTCTTTACATGCTTTCCTGAATCTGGTCAGTTAAAAAGCTCCAAGGCACAAAGTTCTCATTGACTTTTTCCCCCCTTCCCCCCTGGGCCTGGTGTTGTGGATGTAAAACATTTCTGTAAATTAAGCTCTCTTCCTTTTCTGTTTGTTTGCACTGTCCAAGGCTGGATTAAGACCTTTGTCCCCTAAGTCACAGTAATTTTCAGATATTTGAGAATAACAGGTTTCAAAAGCAGCCAAGAGACTAGGAACACAAACCTCTCGACTTTTGTGGGACCTCTGCTCCTAAATGGTACGTAGAGGCTACATAAATCGAGTGGGGATGGGAAGGTTAGGATACAGCAGGAGAGAAAACATAGGAAGCTAACAGCTGTGGACAGATACTATGATGACTGTGTTTGCGGACAGCTTGAGACAATTTCCTTGGGCTACCCCAGTGGTAATTCACATGAAGTCTTTCTTGGTGTGACAGAAGCTTCTGAAAACCAGGGGAACTTTCTGAGCAACACAGAGCAGAAGAAAGACTCTCCACTTGCACCGTATGTAACACACTGCCTACGTGCACGTTCAAATCCACCACCATAATCTCAGGTTTATGAAAGAAACAGTAGCAGTACCTGGTGGGAAAAAAGCATGCTGAAATCCTGGCACACATACCTTTATCAATAAAGTCATCTAGAAAATCAATAGATAAAGCAGAAAAATCTGAGAGGTAATTCCAGTAAGAGCTCAATCTGTCTGGAAAGAATTGCTACAGTGCTATAAAAAGCGAGGGCGGTCACCTTTGGTGATGTCCTGAAGATATTAATGCTCTTCTAAATTGCTCCTCGATAGACAAACAGATAAATAAACAAGACAAGGATCTGCTGGCTGCCTTGGCAGTTGATTCATATTAACATGCTGCATCTTTGCCAGGTTATCAAACTCACCTTTGAAGAATTTGAACTAGAAAGAGGATATGACACTCTGACAGTGGGTGATGGAGGACAAGTCGGAGACCAGAAAACTGTGCTTTACGTGTAAGTAGCATGTCCTTTGTCCCTGTGAGAAATCCACACCAAAGTTTTGCCTGACAAAGCTGTAGCTGCTGTGTCTGGATGAAGGAGTCCCAGCCGCTCGCTGTACCTCACGGGATGCTTTACGTGCTGTTTGTTGGTTTAGGTGGAGCTGACGGTTCTGGGTGTTTTCTTCTCATCACATCTCCTTAGGCTCCAGGTGACAGAAAGGCTGTCACCTCTTTGCTTTGCGTCCCTTCAGCTGCCTTTTTTGGGGCCCCTTAGAGAGGCTGAGGCTGTCCAGGGAGCTGGGTGAACAGGATTAAAGTTTGGATACAAGAGTAAATGTAAATCAGGCAGAAACTGAGAACTGTTTGGATCTCTCTCTCCTGTGCTGTCCTTCTTGCGCAGTCATTTTTGACAGTGCAAAGTGGCGTTAAATCCATTGTCTTTGAGTGACATTCTGAGCATTGTGCACCCACTGTGCATTTGTGTAAACGATGACACGTGCTGCTTCAAGGCTGAGAATTGGTCCCCTTCAATTTATACCCTTTAGTTTAGCAGATACGATGTTCTGTGGAGGTTTCCTCAGTAGAGGAAACGTTGTAGATAGTCCTACTTTCCTTCCAGGCCTTCCTATATCAGTGTTTCCCATCTAAATATGTTCTTTGCGGGGTTTTGGTTGTTTGGGGTTTTTATTTTTTGGTGGGGTTTTTTGTTTGGGGTTTTTTTGTTTGTTTGTTTTCCCCAATTTTAATTATGAAGAAAGGACATTGGACCAGTACAGGGCCAATCCAGCCGTGCTGAAGGAAGAGATGAAATCTCTGATGCTGCCAGTTTTTAGAATAAAGAATTGCTGTGTTGTCAGTCTATTGTTTTTAGAAGATTTGAAGACCAAATGCTTTATGTTACAGTGCAGCTAATACAGGGAATAAAAGGGAAATGGGCTCTGTATTGGCATTTGCCATCTCCTGCTCAGTGCTTAATGACTGGAGACAGTTTTGGTTTCAGTTGGAAGGAGCGTGTCAATCAGAATGATAACGAAGGAGCGTGTGGGTTAGTAGATTGAAGGCAAGGGTTTTCCCTAACCCATGTGTTTTACAGCATGTAAGCATGAATTTCTGGTATCTGCTGGGGTTTTTTTAGGCAGTTTTGAGGTTGGTGAGAGCTCTTGGCTGCTCTGAGGAAAGCATGTGCTGGGACCTCAGAGTTTTGATGGGGGTGGCAGTCAGTGTGCACACCGCAGAGAGGTTTTCCCCCTTTAAACTTTCACGTCTCTCTGAATTTTAGTCTTACGTACACAGTGCGCTCCCCTTCGAATCTGCACCATGCAAAGGATGTGGATCCCTGTGTAGCGTAGGGGTAAGTCAGGATCTTTTACAATAGCTCCTAGAAAATGCCGCAGTTGAAAGAGTGAGTCTTGATCATCTTTCAGAAGGTTGTTTATTCTCATTAACCTGCTGATGTTAATGGTTTATGTTTGCCCTTCCTCCAGTAAAGTGTCTCTGTTCCTTTTCTGAAGGGTCAGTGAGAAATCAGTTTGTGTATCATTCAAATGTAATTGTGATAATTGTGCATCATTCAAATCCACTTTACTTAAGAAACAATGATTCTGCTATAGCTTCTCTGAATCATTAAAGTAAAATACTGTGTAGCTTTATGGAAATCCAAAACTTAAAAACCGTTGGGGCCCTCAGGGTGCTACACATTTGGGTACTTCAGGAGATCTGTCTTGCTCTCGGCATGTCTGTGCTGAGCAGTGCAGCTCAGTGCAGGCACGGTTGCCTGGTACAGCCACGCCACAGCGTGCCCGCACAGCGGGAGAGTCTAAAAGCAGAGCAGTCGCGAGTCGTGCATAGCCCTGTGCTGATGCCAACGTTGCTGCTTGCCTGAACTTCCAGACTTCAGGTCAGCTCTGAGCACCCACAGGCGTTTCGCTCCATATTCTAGAGCCCAGACGTGCCCATGGCTGTGTTCAGCGTGGCTTCGTGCTGCGTTGGGGTATCTTTTGCCTCTTGTGAGTGAAGATGTAAACCAGTGCTGTTTGTCGAAGTCTCAAACGTCTTGAGGGCACTTGCAAGGCCAGGTATCGGAGCAGAAGCAGGGAAAAGTCACTGTGACTTTCGGAGGGAATATTTGAAGTGGTGAACAAGCTATTGGAACAGGGCCACCAGCATCCAGCTTTAGTGTCTTAAGTTAAGACTCCCTTTTCTGTCTAATCAAAAATGTATAGGAGCAAATGACTCTCCAAAAGCTACTCTAGCAAAGTAGCTGTACTCTTTCCAACTGGTAGAGTATTACATATTGTGTTTTTTAATTTCTCCTCTTCGTTTGTTTTTCCACATGAATCAGCCTCCCGCTCCATTTTCACTTATCTTAATGTGTGCTTGTCTTTCCAAAATCTCTGTTTCTCTGAGGTTCCTTTTCCTATACATTTCTTTTCAGAATACGAACATCAGTGAATCTTAGGTCAGAAACTCTGACCTGCAATGTATATAAGTGTAAAGTCTGATGCAAAAGTGTTTGTAATTGAAGTGTCACAGAACATTTCACAGCTGATTGGTAAAAATGTGCAAATTACTGCCGGGGGAGTAGTTTGTAATGACTTGCTGAAATGATTTCTCATTCTATCCCTTTTTGTTTGCCTAAAGCCCATGAAGATTTTTCTAGGTTTGATTTTAATCATTCCATGTTTTCTCACTCTGTATTAGCTACTCAACACCTTGCTAATGCAAATGTGGAATATCTGAGACTGACTGCACAGGCTGTAGTGTGTGGTAACTTCTCCCAGTGCAGAGAACGTTCCATTAAATTGCTGATGCTAATGCTAACAGGGAAATTTATTTTTATTTTTAACCTGGGAGGATAAGTTGAAAGCTAATGAAATGTGAAAGAGGTGTGAAGACCACAGAAATACTCCGTAATATAATAAATGTGGCTGAAAGTCCATGGACACTTTTCTCAGCAGCTGCTGCCCTCTTACCTACTGTCAGTTGAATTCATGTATCGGGTTGGATATCCATTTGGATACAAGCTGTAGTTTTTTTGGAAGAATCAACATGCAGAAACCTAACCCTGTCAAAGATAGGAGTTCCAGTTTTCTAACTACTCTTCATTTATTCTCGGCTATTCAAGAGGAACTCAGTCCCACAGCCTTTCAAATCAAGAAATACATTTGAATCAACTTGCATAGCAGCAGACGTTATCCCAAACTGAGGTATGAAGGACCATTTGTTTCCAGTCTCACTCACATGCCTGTAAAATGCATCTCGGAGAACGTAACAGATTGTTAGGCTGAGCTTTCTGACTTGCAGAGAGGGTTTTATTCCCTAAAGTAACAAGCACCCAAATCAATCATTCAGCTTGTTAAAGTGGAATGGGAAAGCATGCAAAAACCTTTGAAGAGCCTTTTTCTGAAGGTTTTTCTCTTGGTATGTTCCTTGTTCTTGCCTGTCTGCTGCTTAAATAACTTGAGAAGCATCAACAATAGCACTTCTTCTGCACTACCCACCAAACTGTGGATGCAAAACAGTTATTAAAACAAGATTACTTCTTAATTTACCAGCACCCTGGGATCAATAAAATTTCTGATGCAGGTCAGAGCGATAATAGAGCAAAGGTGGGGGCAGAACTAGGAGAGCTTTGATGGGCTTGGGGATCATGAATGTGATTTCAGGGAAAAACACACTCCAGATTCCATGGCCAAAGCTTGAGCGGTGACTGGTTTCAGGTGTCCCTGGTGTGTATGTGACTGGTGAACGGCTCTGGGATGGGGAGGAGAGTTGTGTATGGCAAGGTTGGTCCCGTTTCTGTTAGATACCTGTGAGGCTATTGGAAAGAATCTGGCACTCAGCAGGTAGCCAGTGTTAAGGATGTCAAGCAAGTAGCATAAGTAGCCCAACCCTTCAAGCAGTCATTTGGCTTCACTCTAAACAAACAGTAATTGGCGGATCAGCCATGCTGTCTCCAATTACCCCGGAGACTGGGAATTGCAACAATTATGCCTGGAGGTTGCAAGTTACGTATATTCAGAGGATGCTATCAACACACAGCTGCTGGTTTGTTCCCTTGCAGTATTGGTTTGCAATAATTCTGCTTTGAGAGCTTGGGAATCGATTTTTATCAAGAAATGTTTCAGGTGCTGCTATTGTACTTGAGAATGGTGCCAGGCACAAGCCATATCTGTACATACGTATGTGTTTAAATTTAAGCAAACACTACAGAAAAAACCCCCATGTAACCACTTGCAGTAGTTGCACTTAAGGTAATTTATAAATTTATCACAGATGATACCTTAGTGTTACTCTGTTTTGGGAAGCAGAGGGAAAGGGAGGAGCTGTGCTCAACGTGGGCATTTGTGCGTGTGTAAGTGCCTGCACTGGTGCTTGTGTGGGTGGGGGATAAAACTCTACAGCTGTGTTGAACCACAACGAGGTGATTAATCCCAAAGGCTGAATGAGCCACACACGGCTCATTAATACGGATATATTGGTGACATTTTTCTAAATCTCTCCGGCTCTCCGAGGAGTATCCTTGAAGGGTGGGCAATGTCCTGATCATCCTGTACTGCCTGGATTAGCAGCACTTTTCAAAGGCTCACAGGGTATTGAGCAGACTTGAGGCTTGTGCCTTGTCTTCCAGGGTTTTTTGAGATCCTTGTGGAAACTTCTCTGTCAGCATAGAAATGTAGCAGAGAACGTGTTGAAAGTAAATTTTTGTAATACTAGAAAATACCTCTAAAGGCAGTTAAGAGGAATTCAGTCACCAGTATGGGTTCTGGGAACCTTATTTGGTTGCTTATGTTTTGCTTCAGTGAGAAAGGAAATGATTACTATTGATGCTGAATAATATATTACAATAATGGTACTAAATTGTAATTATTACAGTGGTGATGATAATAACTTGCAGGCCCTCAACTATGGTAAAAGACTCGCTGTTTAGGTAGTATGCAGAAACATACTGAGAGGCTCATCAGTCTTGAAAATCTATCAGGTTTTTGGACAGTGTTCTGTTTTGGGGTTATTCTTAATTGTGTTGGCATTGCTTTCGTTATTTTCTGCTCTTAAAGAGGTATATGTGGCCTTTATTTTGTTGGGAAAATAAGTTTGGAGAGACATACAGGCTGTTGACTTGTTCTTACTTATTTTTACAGGTTGACAGGCACCACAGTCCCTGATCTCATTGTTAGCACACACCACCAGATGTGGCTCCTCTTCCAGACAGACAGTGTCAGCAACTTGCTGGGATTCAAAGCAACGTATGAAGGTAATCCAAGCGTCTCTCTCAGAATTTACCTGTTTTAGAAGGATTAGGGATGACATGGGTACAGTAGTTTGGGAGAAAAGAGAGAAAGAAGCTTCTCTAAATATATTGAAGCTCTGCAGATTTTTTCTTAAAACTGAAGCTTTGCTCCAGTAAGAACAGCTTTCATGATTTATTTTCCATGAAAGCAGACCGGGTGGGTAACGTTTCATTGCCATTTTGTCTGCTTTGTTGGAAGAGAGTTGGTGGATTTCAGCTGGTGGCAACAGACTGTGTCTGCGGGAGAAAGTGAGCTCAAGTAATCAATGGTTCCAGTAGATAAGTGCTATCAACTACTTTTAAACTTTGACTAATCTGGAGTATTATAAATGAAATACAAGTTAATGCTGGGGTTTTTTCAAAAGAAACTCATGAGATGCGTTAGGATGTTGTTGTGGTTTAACTCCAGCCAGCAACTAAGCCCCCCAGGCCGCTCGCTCACTCCCCCGGTGGGAAGGGCGAGAGAATCAGGGGGTAAAAGTGAGAAAACTCGTGGGCTGAGATACAGACAGTCTAACAGGTAAAGCAAAAGCCGTGCACACAAGCAAAGCAAACCAAGGAATTCATTCACTCCTTCCCACCGGCAGGCAGGTGTTCAGCCATGCCCAGGACAGCAGGGCTCCATCACACGTAACCATGACTTGGGAAGACAAACGCCATCACTCCTAACGTCCCCCCCTTCCTCCCTCTTCCCCCAGCTCTGTATTCTGAGCATGCTGTCATACAGCATGGAATATCCCTTCGGTCAGTTGGGGTCAGCTGTCCCGGCCATGTCCCCTCCCAGCTTCTTGTGCCCCCCCAGCCTGCTCGCTGGTGGGGTGAGGAGCAGGAAAGGCCTTGACTGTGTGTCAGCCCTGCTCAGCAGGAGCGAAACATCCCTGTGTTATCAACACTGTTTCCAGCACAAATCCAAAACACAGCCCCATACAGGTACTACAGAGAAAATTAACTCCACCCCAGCCAAAACCAGCACAGGTTTGAATGCTCAACTCTGTCATAAGCTTCTGTGTTTACTGTTGTTGAAGGTATTTGCAATGTTAGAGAAAGTGTTATGGAAAAGTATTCCCTCTAACTCATGTAAGTGTCTGGTGATTCTAGCTGAAGCTTTTCTTAGATTCCTGGTTTGAGTTGGTTTTAGATTTTTCTAGAAATCTCTGTCTTGTGTCTCCATGTTTGGTGTGAGCACCTGGGGTCTCTAGCTTCCTCTGCCAGCCCCGCGCTGAAGAACGTGCTCTCCGTCCTCTGCCTGACAGCGTCACGCCTGCGGACGGGGAGCTCGTTTCTGAGATGCAGCCGCCAGCGCAGGCACACAAGAACAATTCCGCTCGGATGTCAGCTTCTTTCTGGTTTTGTTGTCATCTTGAATCTCTTTTCAAGGCACTTGAATGCCTTTCAGTTTTCTCTGTGACCTGCTGACACCAGGGATGGCTTACTCTTTCGGCTCTGATGCCTAAAAGTAGGCATGCAAATCTTCACCTAGATGCGGGGATTGATCCTTGAAAGGTCTGAGCGTCAGCAGTAACATTTGAATCGCACTGTTTCTTTCAAGGGCCCTCAACGCACATTAGCGTTCATTCATTTTTAAAAGTGTTTCCTTGGGACTTGCCGCGTTTCAGTGAAGCGTGGTCGTGTTCAGGCCAGGACCTGCCCGTAGCAGCGCTGCCGACCGGTGCTAAGGCAGCAGCAGCTCGGAGCCCGAAGGGACCTGACCCGCCAGAAGACCGAGCTGGACTAAATGCCAGCGTGTCCGGGCAGGCGGAGCCGTGCCTTGAAGGGGGACCGGGTCGTGACGCTGGAGTACTGACGGGATTGCGGGACCGGGCCAGCAGGAAAGTCATAGAGGGACATGGATAAGAGAGAATGGAATTGAAAGAAGGAAAAGGCAAATCTGGCCTGATTGTCTAGGGAGCATCTTAATGGTACTATTTCATCTTACTGGCTGTGACTGTACCCGCCTGAAAGCTCGCTCTCGGGGGTTGCTGTGACGTCCGTCTGCGGCTGGTTCTCGGCAGGCAGCGGTGCCGCTGCTCCCCGACCTGCCACTGCGGACAGAGCACTCTCCTGTCTGGTTAATCTCATCCCAAGGGCATTTCTGGACATGTTCTTTCAGTGTCTTGATACATCTTATGTTTACCCTATAGCATAGCACATAAAGTTGCAAAGCACATGATGCAGGGACTTCCTTACGCTGTCCATCTTCTGTGAACTTTGGATCTATAAGGAGCTTGACTTTTTCCTCCTCTGACTTGCTTTGATGTTATCGGTAGCTTGATCTGTAGCAAGGCTGAGCTGCTCCTGCTCCCTGTGACCTCACCGGTCGGTTTGGGGATCACCGTTATCACTCATGCTTTGGAGTCGTGTTGTATGGAGCCTCCAATGTCAAATGTGCTTCTTCCTTCCCTGCTCATCAGCTTTACCTGCACAGCTGCTGCCTATTTTGCTATACTCTTCTATGTCCATAACCTCCTAGAGAAGGGAAAAGAAGCGAGTGTTCTGGCTCTGCTGTCCCCTGAGGAGCCTTACAGGAGGGCCCCTTCCCGGGGAGTGCCTGTCCTCTGCATGTATTAGAAGGAGAAGCTGTGCTCTGCTTATCGTTCAAATCTTTTCTGTTTTTCTAGACATCTTTGCAGTTTTTGTACAGTAGTTTCTTGACCTTGCAAAATGGGTTTGTGCATGAATAAAGAAATACGCTCCATCCCAAGGTCCGTGCTGGCGCTTTCCTGAGGTAAAGCGAACCTCCAATCAGGTCCATAAAACTCTAAGTTTTTGCAAATGCTTTGAGCTACAAAGTAAGAGACATTTAAGTAAGAGGTAATTAGCACTTGCCAAATACATTATGAAATTGTATGGAACTTACTAACAAGTTTCAGTATCAGTTTTATGGCCACGCTTCTTCCAAATTGCGAGAGGAAAATTACAGCTAATGGAGCCATATAAAGTCAAGACCAAAAATCCGCCTGATAGAAGGGCAGAGTATTGCTTATAGAGTATGTTTAAATAGCCATCTCTCCTAAACTGTAAGTTTTAGTGTACATTTTAAGTGTAATGCAATTATAAAGCCTGTTGCTAGTGCTGAAACAGTTACGCCTAAGAGATTTATTGATGCACAGATTGAAGGACTTGTTGGAAGGAACGTGCTGAGGAGGGCAATATGCCATCTAAGTTTTAATGTAGGGTTTCTGAGCAGGGGGAGCCAACCAGGTCCTTTGCTTCACTTGTGAGTAAAGAGCATATTTGCACCAGGAAGAGTACACAAAACACAAGGAATCTGGATTCAGGTTTCTCCAAATCTGCACTGCAAGATTGGATGCATTTGGAACAAATGCTCAGTGGGTGTAAATCAGTGTGACAGCATTGATTTTCAATTAAGCTGTGTCAGTCTTTACCAGCTGAGGATCTAGCTCATTAATGTTCATGAAGATTACTTCTAAATCTCCAAGGTCTCAACTGCAGCCATTTTTATCCTTTTAAACAGACATTCTCTCATAATAGAACAATGGTTTTGGACTTCCAGTGTTTGTCAGAAGAAATTTGTATTAAGCTCCACTTTGCTGGATAAGTCTTTTCTTTCTCACGACTATAGGAGCTGATTGATACTGCAATTTAGTGCTTGACTTGTGAGAGGGCTTACAGCCTCCTGGGGTCCTGGGTCTTATCTCCTCCCTTCTTTCCTTTAATCTCAGATGACTTGTTCTGAGAATACCTTCCCCTTAGAGCTGATGCCTTCTGCAGCCATCAGAATGGTTCTTTGAAAGTTCCAAGGTCAACCCCTTGTAATGGTTGGGAATAAATAATTTGTTCAGGTAACATTTTCAAAAGTTCTTGAGAAATGCAGGGTTCATTGAAGACGATTCAGACTCCCATAATCTCATCCGCAATCCTTCTGCAGTTTTGCCCATCGGTGGACTGAAGATGCTTGGTCCTCCTCACAGGGAGGTGTCGGGAAAAACATGTTTCTGTTACTCATGAGCTTGAGGTTGTTACAAGCAATAGTATAAAAGTAAATCAATAGTATAAAATTCTGTGGTAAGAGACAAAATTTTAAAACATGAAAAAAATAGAGCAAAGCCAGATTTTAATTTAGTCTTACATTTCTATTTACATATTTTTAATATAAAGTAATAATTTAAAATTAAAACTAGCTTTATAAACACACACACTGATCTAGTTGGATTTCTGTTGGAATTGGGTTAGTTTGGGTAGAGCTGACTCAGGTCTATGTTCTGAACTGCCAGCATGCTGCCGGCAGGGGTTGATTAAACAATATTTATTGGTGCTGAAATGCTGACTGTTTGGCTCTGGGGAGCTTAGGTTTAGAGCTGAAATTTAGCCCCATGGTGCTAAGAGGCTTAGGAGCTCTGCAGAGCTGGAGCCTGAAGATTTTGTCTACTGACCTTTCTGGTTTTAATCAAATCGGCGCTGCCCAAGGTGTTGAATGAGCTTGCTGGGTTTCCACATCTGTTTTTACATATATGTTATATGTAAATACAGAACTCTATCGATGCCTGCATGCATGCTGCTCGTAAAGGTGTTCATACGCATGTATATATGTCAAATTGGGAACAAACAATAGCATTTTAAGTTGCCTGACCCTAGGAGACTTGGGGAAAAAATTCACTCATCTGAAACTAGTTCTGAGGCTGCTGCTGTTCAGAATTAGCTCTCGAAGCTCCCTGGCGTGGAGCACTGGTTTTGCTTTTGTCTAGTGAAATGCTCTTGGGTTTCACTGACCAGTCCAGATAACATGCAGGTAGTTTTCATTGATTATGTGTTTTGTTTGGGTTTTGTTTGTTTTTTTCCCAAGGTTCTACATTACCTAACCCCCCAATATTGTTGATGGTTGAAGTCTGTCAGAAAACTTAGTGTTTATATCTTTCCTACTCTGCTTTTCCATTAAATGTATTGACTCATGTCATAAAACAGCTGAAATACTGCTGAACCAACAGACACGAAGGCTTTTAGCTTATGATGTGTGGGCCTCAACTGCTCTCAGGGTCATGTTACTTGTATTTAAGACTTCTATAAACCTTAGCAGGAGTGATTTGATGTTACGCCACACAGTTTTAATGAGCCTGCTGGATTCAGTTTCTGCGTTTGCCTTGCAACAGTGGTTTTAGATGGGAGGGATGTGGCAAAGATATGCAGAAAGAAGAGCCTTTCCTTCTTAGTTTGTCCCCTCCTCCTCCTCGTGTTTCCTCTTTAGATCCTTTTTTCCTTGTTTGGAATCAACAAAAAGGACCAGGCGATAGAACACCCTGGCCCTGGTTCCTTCAGATACCTACCTAACACTATTAGCTTTCATTCATGTAAGCAAAGCTAATTTACGTGTGAAATAGTGTGTGTGAGGTAAGTGTATTCTTGAGGGTCTTCTCTGACTAGAGGTGACATTTGTGTGATTTCCTCAGGTATGGCCTCTAAGGGCTCACAAATCCCACACCTTGTGGATTTTTTTTTTTCCCCAGAAACTGGAGTTTTGCTGGTGCGGTGCTTGCTTGCAGCTCCAAAATCCTCATTTTCCTCCAGAGCAGAGTCAGGCAGGAGCAGAAATTCCCACGGAACCCCAGGAAAAGTGGCCTAAATTTTGGGTGCCTGCGGTGTTTCTGTGCAGCTGTGTAAAGGAGCAGAGACTTGAGCGTTGGCGCTCCCCGAACCAGCTCCTTGCCCACGCAGGCTGAGGTTCTTGCTCTCGTTAGTCACTCTGGAAGTGTAGGCTGCCTCTCTCCGCTGAGCAAAGGGACCCGGTTTCCCCACCCACCACCAGAAGACAAATAGCATAAATAGCTGGTGAAAATTTTCTGGTGAAACATTTTCTGTAGAAAATGCTGTTTTGTCAAAATCTTATCTGCATGATATAATATTTGATGGAGCAGTTTTGAAAGATTCATTTCAACTTGTTTCATTTAAATAATGTCAAAACACTTGATTTAGATATTCTTGTTTAGTTTTGACTTTTATTATTCTAATGTGGAAGTGATTTTACTTAAACATTCATCAGGAGAAATGTTTCAGTCTTACTGAAGTAACATGTTTTGATATTTCTGAATCATTCATTTTTGGAATTTCTGCTCTGCTAAATATTTAATGAATTTTACAATGTATGAAAAGAAATGTAGGAACCAGGGGATTTTCTCAGGACAGAAATTCCATTTTCTGACCTCTTTAGTGTAATAAAATGTGCTGGCTTTGTTTGGCTGCTGCTAACAAGGAGATCACGTGCATGGTAGAAAATGTGAGATCTAATTCTTCATCTCTCTCCCATTCTTAAACCTGTGATTTCACTCCGTCTGCAGAGATGTTCCAGCTGGGTTCATGCAGTGTGGCAGAAAAGGACTACACAGGCTCACAAGTGATGGGGGAGCCTTGGGGGGAGGAGACCATTCAATCAGTGTCTTGAGAGCATCTGCGTTACCTTTATTCTTTCTCAGCAGAGAGTCAAAAAGGAGTTATTTTTCTTTGCTTGGCTGCATTTTTTCTGCGTGTCTGGTAGCCTGGGCACGTCCTCATTTTACAAAAGCAGTGAATGTGCTGAACACTTGTAGCTCCCTTTGGCTTCTGCAGTAGCTGGAGCTCCGCAGCGCGCCCGGCTGCAGCCCCTTGGCCGAGTTCCTGTGGCCACCGTCCCTCCAGAGCCACAGATGGGTGCGGAGGGAGGACCCTCAGGTCATAGAATCACTAAGGTTGGAAAAGACCTCTAAGATCATCAAGTCCAGGTCGGTGATGAAATCTTAGCCTTGCTGAAGGTAATGGCAAAACTCCCGTGGGCTTGAGGAGGACAGGGCTCCCCCTCGGGAGGCAGGTGTGGGCAGGAACGTGTGGTGTCTCTGGGTCCAGAGTGAGCTGGGAGGTGACTGCGTTGCTCACCCTGGCCCTTAACACTGTGTGTGTTGTTTTACGAGGTGGCTGGAATGACACATGTCAGCATCCACCTCATTCTGAGCAAATATCAGCAGCCAGCGGTGCCGGGATGTGCAGCATTTCCCTCCCCAGGGCACCCAACGCCGCAGGCTTCAGTGACAGCAGGAACTGGAGACGCTGGCTGAAAGGCACCCTGCGGGACAGCGTGCCGTCAGTGTTACTTGCTAATACTGTATTTCAAGACTTGAAGGTGTGAGAAGGAAAGGAATAACAAAAATTAATTTTTAAAGGCTGTTGACTTGTAGCAGAAAGCGTTTTCAGTTTCCCATGTCTCTGTCAGGTCACAATGATGCATGTTTAAAATACACATGCTACCCTTTGATCTTGTTAGTATCTCTTGAGTTTTAAAGCTGAATTTTCTTTCCATGATTTGCACTATTTGTCTCCTGCTTTTTATGTTTTTGGGGGGAGTAATGTATAGCTCAGTGCTACTTCAATATCCGAACTGTTCTATTTTTTTGTCCCTTATATGCAAGTACAAATCCTAAACATTTGGATTTTCAGAGTCTGCAGGAAGATACATAAATCCTGGCAAACTGTTCTCACTGACAGGCAAAAAAAGAAACCTATTTCATGAAAACTTTAATATTAATATTCATTTATGTTAAATTTTTTGGGGTATGTTTCATTGCCTGGTAGTGACTTTTTAGTTCAAGATGCATACAGCAGTAGCAGAAGCTAGGTGTCTTGTTGTGACTTCTATTCAAAATACACCTGTATGTAAGTCAGAATAATAATGAGGTGCTTGTTGTTATTCAAACCAGATTGGAATGTTAGATGGAGTAATGCAAATCTCGGATTATGCGATTATCCTCTGTAAAGAAAATGTCATAAAAGAAGTTTCCAATTTGGTGTAAGAAATTGGAAACGGGGAGAAAAGACAGCGAGGCTGATCATAGATGATGGGGATAAAAACTAGAAAACGTGGAAGAGGAGATGAATGTGAAGCAGATAAATAATGTGGGAGCACGGAGGAGGCTGTAAAGGAATGACGTTTTGTAGCTAATAGAGATACAGAACAGGGGGCCCTTTTGAAATGAAATTGTACAGAGCAGAAGATAACAGAAAATCGTGTCCGTGATTTACTTGAAGTCAAAATGCATGCGCCGCACGAGATGAACTGTATGTTTCCATGCAATAAGGTGTCAGCTGTCTGCTTCGGGACCACACGGAGAAATGGGAGCGGGGGTAGGGAGGGAGGGGGAGACAGCGGCCATCGCAGTCCAGCGAACACCCCCCAACCGTGTCCTCTCCGCTGCGGAGTGCTGAAGGTCCCCTTTAGTGACGCGTGGTCTGTCGGCTTCAAAAGAAGTCCTTGAAGCAGGCGCAGATCAGGATCTCCTTGGGTATCGCTGTGTTTCTCATTTAGTTGTGTTTAAGGATGAGGAAGCAGTTAGAGGTTGTTAGGAGGGCCTTTCAGTGGTGAAATTCGTGTGTTAAAGGCAGATCTCGGCGGCGTTCTGCGCCGGTGCTGACCCCGCTCCCGTCTGAGACGGCGCGGAGGGGACCGGCGCTCCCCCGGGGACGCGCTGTCTCTGCCGGAGCGCTGGCGAGATGTACGGCGGGCACCGCGCCGGCTCGGTGTCAGAGCCTTCCCCCTTGCAACTTCTGTTTTCTTTCTTTCAGAGATTGACCAAGGGAGCTGCGGTGATCCTGGGATCCCAGCCTACGGCAGGAGAGAAGGATCCACGTTTCGCCACGGGGACAGTTTGAAGTTTGAGTGCCAGCCTGCCTTTGAGTTGAAGGGACAGAAAACAATTACCTGCCAAAAGAGTAGCCAGTGGTCTGCTCAGAAACCAGTTTGTGTTTGTAAGTCAGTGAGGAGACGGCTCTAAAATATCTTCGTTGTGTGGCGAGGTGGTCACACAGGCAGTATGTTTGTGCTCTGTGTTTGGTTCCCGGGATGGGGCAAGTTCTCGTGGTGGCAGAGACGGCACCAAGCTGCAGCTTCGCTTACCTGAAGCCGTGGGGAGAGTTTGGTTTGGCCCTTCTCCCAGCAGGGAAGGGATGTGCAGCGGGGAGCAGCGTCCAGATGGAAATTTGGGCTTGTGCTGGGACCGTGTGCTCTCTCTGCTCTATCCCTCTGCCCTCCCGGTGAGATCCCTTCTGGCTTTGATGTCCCAGACGGGGGAGGCATGGACACAAGAAAACCAATAATTTAAAACTTGATTCTATTTTTGGCCTCTTAATTTTCCTTCACTGTCTGACAGTATTCAGGCTCCCTGCTGCTGGACCTCAGTTTTTAATTTGTTGCATGAGTTCTCAGCAGAAGTAGGATATTACGCTCTCCGTAGTGATAAGGATGAAATTTTCAGATGTAAATGGGAGTTACATGCACAGTCCCCATTGGGTTTGAATGGCCTCACTGTCCTTTGAAGATGCATTGGGCAATCTGCTTTATTATTTTGACTGAACCTTCACTCAGAAACAATGTTGTATTTGAACATTACCAAAACTCACAAAAGTATCTATATTGTCCCCAACTGGTGACAAGCAAACTCTTCTTTTTGTCTCGTCTCCACTTATTGGGATATGTTAAAGTCTGTGCCTTTGTACAGATACTGTGGGGTAGGGGACTGAGACTGAACCTAACAAAAAAAAAAAAAGGAAAATTCAGCTGAGCAACAGACAGGACAAAAGTGTGGGGAAAATAGAGAGAAAACAGAAATGTTAATTTTTAGACCTGTGTAATCACTTTGCAGATAAATAGATACGCTGGTGTCAGATACTCCAGTGCAAAATGCTCATTTGTAGTGTGGCAGGACTTGTTCCGTACCAAAGAGATTACACAGCTGAGGGGAGCAAACCCTGTTAGTTCAGAGCTGAATCTGGGTTCTTCAGGAGCTGTGGGAGAAGCGGGGGCTTTAGTGTCCCCACACTGGCAATTTATGGGAGAACGTGGGAAACCGGTTTCAAGTAAGTGCCTTTCTTTTCAAACACTAATTTAAGCTCTGAGCATTTGAGAATGTCTATTTGGGGAAAGCAAGCAATTACTTTGTGAGTTTTGCCTTTTCCAGATGCCATGATTCCCTCCCTACTTGGTTTTCTCTCTAAGCAAATCAGCTAAAGATGCTGATGAGGAGAATAGAGTTTCCCTGGTAATTTTTGAAGTGGGAAGTGTTAGACTTGTTAGACTGTTTCTGTGCTTAGCGTCAGAAGCTGGTGTGGGGTTTTTTTGGTTGGGTTTTTTTTTTCCTTTTCCCAGAAGTTCAGATGAATTTGAACAGCTGATGGTTTGGTTGAGGTTCTTGCTGATAGTTTGCAGTGAGACTAAACCCATACTTTGTGCCCAGTATGAGAGGATTGGATCATAGCAGTACAGAAAGGAGACTTTCCAGTAACGTAAGATTATTTTTTTGTACATAGATACTGAACAGGGGCATCATATCAAGCCCCAATCAGCAGTCCAGTCCATGCAAAGCATAGCACAGGCATAAATCTTCTAGTTAAAATAATTCCATTCTATTCTGTTCTCTGTGGCCCTCCAGCTTTGTATGTTTATGAATCAACAAGGCAACATGCAGGTAGTGGGAAAAGTATTTCATAGCCCTCTCTACACCTTTACTCCCCTGCCTTTATTCTAGACAGCATCATATTAGCGTGCGTGAATCAGAAGAGGTTACATGACAAATGTGTAACCTGGCATGAAATCTGTAGTGGGATTAGTAACAACTCCCTGTAAATGTGGGAGACCATTAAATGTATTGGGCATGAGATGGGAAAATAAGGTTACATGATTTATGTGCTGCTAGTTGGAATATGCAAACAATTCAGTCCTTCTGATTCTGGTTGCAAATGCGTGACAAATGCAGAAGGAGATTAAACAGTGCGCTATGGTGTATCCTGCTGTCCTGAGCAAATGATTTATGAACAGACAGAATTTATTGTGGAGAATTCATTTCCTGGGGTTTCGATGACAAAGCAACACCAACCACTTCAGTAATGCATCTGCTTATTGCAATGGGTTCTTAATTCGTGACTGTCTGTGCCTTCATGATAACAGACCTTCCATCTTCATCCTCTTTGTTGTCATTGCATCCTTTAACCATCCAGGGTGAGCACACAGGGCACTTGAGAAACTTTGCAAGACTTCTTAGTGCGTGTCTTCTGCAATCCCCTGCTAAGCAAGGTATCCCTGCCTTGCTGTGTATGTTCAGATTATCTCTGCTGATCTGAGATACTTGAAACAACTGCTCTGGAGCCGGGGAACCTGTGGTGCGGTAGCTGGATGGGGAAGCACAATCATGCATCTGTCTGCTCTGAGCTTGGTGTCTGGGTATCAGTGATGACTGGACACCGAAGCCCTCTCTTTCTCCCTATTCTGCAGCACCTCGTAGTGCTCGAATCAGCATTATAGTTACTGTTGTTCACTCTGACACTTGCCTTTTCAAAGTTACAGAACTGTGATATCTGTCGAAGGCTAAGGCAGTTCTCGTAACCCAGGATAACCCCAGCCATTGCTGCCGTGCAGAGCTATGTTCGGTTTTCTTGAAGGACAGCAAAATGGGCTTAGGAGATGCCATGCAGATAAATGTTACCTAAGGGAAACCATTGTGCTGCTTAGCTGAAGTTTGTGCTCTGATGGTAGGAACTCGTAAGGGATATAATATTCAACTGAAGTCTACAGTTACCTGTGGTGGAGGAGATTATTAAGCTTATGAATGGGGAACCAGCCCATAATTACAGCTATAACGGGAAGCTGGTGAGTTGTTCAGTTACTGCAGCGAGAATGATGATGAAAGTCTGGATAGACGCGGTCGGGGAGCAGGGCGTTTCAGTAGTGCCATAACTTTCAAGTACATGGTTGGAATTACTGTTTAAACACACTCATGTATAGTAGGGAAAAACTCATTATCTGAATTTTATGTGAACTATTGCAGTGGAAGGCCCTGCTACAAAACATTTTCTATGACCAAAATTTGTTTCACAAGGTTTATGTTTCCTTGCTAAGGAAAGGAAGAGCTAACATCCCCTTTGCAGGGGGATATTGCTCTCGGAGGGTTTCTGCAGCAGTTCAGTAAGACTTACAAGTTTCTTTGCTATTTCTCTGCAGCAGCTCCCCTTCCCTTCCGTCCTCCTCCTGCAGCCCTGCCCCTGCGGGCCCGTGACCTGCAGCTCCCGAGTCTTCAGTCCTGCACCTTCAGCTAAACGGTTGACTTGCGCCAAGCAGTGCCGTCGTTTTGCCTGATAGATTATGGCATAAACCATCATGATAAACCTTTGTAACTGTCTCGCTAGGTTAATAGTGAGAATAAAGGCAAAGTTTCTGCCTTGTTTTAACTGTCCTCTGCCAGTTGCTCTGGGAAAGTCATTTCTGAAAACAACTTACTTTCTGATACAAGTTTAGTTTATTGATCTCAGACTTGCAAACGTCACGTTTTCTGGACCCGTCACATGTTCTACAGGTAAATAAAACAGTGAAATAAAACGATGTACATTCTGACTGTGATGCATCAAGCAAACCTGAGGGTGGAGGTTTTGGCACTGAACGGAGGGGTTTTTGTTTGGTGTCACTTGACTGCAACCCCACAAAGGCTGGGGATAAGTATGTGCGGGCGTGTGTGTGTGTGTTTAAATGGAGCGGCCGTCATCTGAGTTATCCTGTTTCAGAGAGCTGCTGGACTCCCCCCGACACTTTGTTGATCTGATAGTCATTACAGGGGTCTTGGTGTTGCTCTGGTCTTACTTTAGGATCTTCATTAGAGTTTCCAGTGACTTTCTTTCTGCTGTGTTATCGTAAACTTTCTTTGTATTACAGACCTGCTTAGAGCAGTAGTCATGCACAATACTGTCCTAAACCAAGCAGAAGGCATTTCCCAAAGCATTTCCAATTGAAATTATGTTAAATTGTGCATTTTCTTCTCTGGCTTTGGAGCAGATGTTATGCTTTTTGCCCTTGTTGTTCACTTGAAAACCTCAACCACAGCCCATTTCTCCTCGCCAATTTGCTCACGGTTGCAGGAGTGCTGTAACGAAGCAGCACTGTGCCCACTGACGCTGGAGATCTGTGCTGTCTTGTTGCAAATGGTGCATCGACTCGCTCAGGCCAAACTGAGCACCGACAAAATCCTTTGCCTTGTTGAGAGTTGACTTTGAGTTGGCTCCATTAGGAGCTTGGCACAGCCCAGGATTCCCCATCCTTCCACGCAGGTGTACGGCACTAACACAGTTGTCCTCTTCGGAGGCATTATGATTTTGTACAGTTTTCCAGTCTTTCAAAAGTCTGATTTTCCTTAATAGCAGTATAAAATCTCTCTTCTCCTTAGTGGTAATTACTCCTTTTTTTGTTAATCCCATATTGGCCTATTATACCTGCTGAACAATCTTAACTCCTCTTAGCAAAGATTGCGAGTTTTAATTTTGAGCTGAGTGGCTAACGTTTTGTGTGCACTGTCTGGTACAAACATTCAGGATTAGTAGCTGGAAATGCAAAGCGCAATAGATGTTTTCCCAGCAACTGAAATGGTACTGAACAGAACCATGTAATTTCACATCACTTGACAATTTTTTCATTTAGCTCTAAATTAAATTGTCAATTGGTCATTATTTTCTTTCTCTTTTTCTTTCTTTTTCTTTCTTCTCTTTTCTTCTTTCCTGCCCACTATTCACAGCAACCTATGGAGCCTTCCCTATTGAACGAGTAATTTGGAGAAAAGTGTGTCTCTCAAGTTAGCGATGATAAAAGCATAGCTTGCCTTTTTGAAAATGACAGCTTTTGAACAGAGAGAGTAGTTAAACCTTGGAGCAGTCTGCTGAAGGCAGTGGTGGGTTCTCCATACCTCAACACTTATAAATGGAGATTGGATGCTCCTTTCTGGAGATCTGTAGGAAGCAGGAATTGTTTCATAGTCTGTATTAAGGAGGTGGACAGATAAGATGATCAGAATGATCCTTTATTGCCCAATAATTCTTTAACCAGAAATTCCAGAAAAAAATTTTAAAGGAATTTATACTTTTTTCATTTTAAGGAAGTTTTTTAGACTTTTGAACTGTAGCATAGGCTCTCATTCTTCTGATGAAACCTGATCCTTTGTGTGGTCTTCATATTATTTCTTTTATTCTTAATTTCTTTTTTTTTTTGCAGTGCTGATGGAACAGTTTGTTAACTCACAAAATGTTTCTCCCTCCTGCTGTAAATAGGTTTTCTTTTTCTAGCTAACATTGGACTTGTTTATTTGCTTGTAGATGCAGTTGCTTTTAGTGGGTTTTGGAAGAAGTGTAGGGATTCTATTAATTTTTATTTCCAAGCTGTTTTGCTATGTGGGCTTTTAGGGGTTTTTTGTTTTGTTTTGATTGATGCTTTTATGAAGCACTCTGATCTGATTTGCCTGATGTAATGGCAGAGACACATTCTAATTATCTCTGCCAGACAAGTTGGGAAAGGAAACTGGTAGCTAACCTTAACCTACCAAAATAGGTCAACTCTGACCTGCAAAGCAGCTGGTCACATCTTCGTTTGTGCAGCTGAAAGCCTGCCAAGAAATGGGCTCTTTGCCTGCTGAGGCCACTTCCAGGGCTTAGATGGTTTCTGCGTTGTGCAGCAGATGTGTGTCCTTCAGGACCCATTAGCACTTCTGTTTGCCCTTGATCTGAGCGGGGTTCAGAGCAGCAAAGCGGTGGCGAAATGCTCCTTATCTGCAGCCTTTCCCCTGAGCCATGGGGATCCTGTCTTTCTCTGGCAGTGAGGGAAGCAAATTAAGTGAAGGCAGGATTGCCATGATCTCTATATACATGTGGGATTTGTAGCTTTTGTTAACAGCCTTGTTTCATGGTTGCAGCCATGTAAGACCATTCTGTTCTTAAAATTGAGCAGAGCCCTTTCCCTCAAAGCCCTCGTTCTGCATTGCAGCCCCAGTTCATCAAAGCACTGAGATTTAAATGTTTGCTTAAGTAGACATGCTTAAGTGCTGTGCAGGAATGCACTTAAGCACCTTCTTAATTACAATTAATTGTGTTCTAATTGTCTCCATGCACTCCCCAGGCATTTTTTTTTTGGTGTAACCTATATGAAAATTTTCCATTTTTGTTTCTGTGACTTGAAAAGGCAGCTGCTTAACCAGTCCCTTCTGCTCTTCTTGAGACTTGTCTCGCACGAGCTGCGCGTCCTCCAGCGTGCCACTTGTCAGTTGAGTTGCGAGTTCCCCTTGGTGTCTATATCTAAGGAAAGCTGGCATCCACCTGGGTCAAACCAGAGCCTGTCTTCTCCTTGGCGTCACCCTGTCAGTGAGTTCTGTCTGGCAGTGGCAGTGCCAGAAGAAACAGTCTCCTGCTGTCAGCGGCTGCTCCCTGTGTTCTCTTGGTTTCGAACAAATCTGGGGGGGCTTGGGGCGCTTGCGCAGTCAGCCTGGTTGGGCACCAGGTTGCAGTGATGAGGCTAGAGGGTGCGAGGTGAGGCTGGTGGTGATCCAGCAGATGCGGCCAGCTCTCGCGTCCTCAGGGGATGCTGCTCTGGGGGGAGCTGGAGCGGGACCTGGCGGGGGGTCGGGCCGGGTTGCTGTGCCTGCAGCTCGCCAGAGACGCTCCCAGCTGCGCTCTCGGCGCAGAGCAGGAGGATGCAGTTTATTGGGTTGTCTCCATGCTTGTTATTTTACTGATTGACTCAGTTGAACTGTTACCCTGATCGGGTTTCGTGCTGCTATAAGTGAGCTGTCCTGTGCCAAGGCATCTGTCCATATTCCTGAGAGCAATTGCTCAGCATGATGGGTTGCTTTTCTTTACGTGAGTCTGAATCTGAAATGATGCTTACTGGTTTTATCAGGCGAGAAGATTGTTTCTGTCCCTTTCCCCTATCTCTATATCCAGAAAATGAGAATGTGGTGTGTGTGTTATGTTGCCATCTTCAATCTGGTCTGCAGAGAAGTTCCCTTATGCCTGCCTTATTTTGCTTTAATGCTTTACGCGTGGGGTTGATGTTTGAGAAAGCTGCGATGGGACATTTCCAATCTGCAGGTGGAGCTGATGTCTGCAAGTTTTACATTTAAGGCTCTTTCTGTTGCTCCCCATGAGCAGAGCTTCACGTGTGGCTGAACCTGCCCCCACACCCTCTGCTGCACTTGATCACTGGTGTGCAGCTGCCGTCACCCCAGTTGCAGTTACACGCTTCGGGGGTGCTTTGCCCTTTCTGGTGTTACAGCGGTCATCCTTCACGCACCCCGTGTGCCGAGACCGTGGGACTGGGTGGAGAGTGAAGTCAAGTCCCAGCCTGCAGGAGCCGAACGTGTTGCAGCCGTGGGCAGACGGCTCAGAGCGCTGCAGCGGAGGAAGGATGCTCTGCTAAACCACGAAGGAGCAAAACGGGAAAGGTACATAACAAGACCACTAGACTGCTTGGGAGCTCTTGCCAAAAAGTGACAACTAAACTTCCATCTTCATCTGGACACCACCACCGATTCCCAAGAGAGACTGCAGGGAGGGGGAGAGTTCCCTTAAAATAAACAGGGACACACAGGAAAGGATCTTGTCTTTGTGCAGAAGCCTTGGAGCACCTCCTGAATAACAGATGGCTGCAGAAAACCTGGCAGACAAGCAGCCCAACGCTGCCCCAGTGGGGATCGGCATCTTCCAGTAAGTTTAAGAAACTTGTCTTATTCCCTGTAACCCAGTCGCTGTTCCTGGTTTGAGTGGGTAGAAATGAAACCCGCTTTGGTATTGTAGTGCTCTTCTGTGTGCACAGAGGCTCCTGTACAGTCTATTTGAAGTTCACCGATGATATTTTCCTCAGGATCTGGTACCCAAACCCTGCCTATTTTTCCTTATTCTTAACATACCTGCTCTCCCGCCCCCAGTTAGCTGCATGCTGGCAGTGACAGCTACTCCATCAGAGTAAGCTGAAGAGTTTGTTGCTCTGAAATACAAAAAAGTTCTCCCAGTTAATATTTGCCCTAGACTCCTTTTCCTCACCTCCCACTTGCCCTGTTGGTGCCTCAGGGTTTTAAGAAGGAAAACGCATTGTGATGCAGATGTGTTTATTGAAACAGCAGACACAGAAAGAGGAGAATACAAAACGTAAAGCACTTTGCTTCGCAGCTTGAACAGTGCCCTGAGCTTCCAGCACTGTTAGCTATTTGGGACGTATGCTTCCCCCAGTGAGGCATGCTGGTTATTAACCAGGCTCCTGCTGAGGTCCTGTTTTTCCAGTCCATCAGCAAGCTATGCCTGGAGGAGGGATCTTCTTAAAAAGGAGCAGTAAGGCAGAAAACCCGATGCTGTCTTCAAGCTCTCTCCCAAGTGGTCAGAGTCTGTGGGAACGATATCTAAAAGCTGAGAGAGAAGTCAGGATTTTCTGTGTTTCCATGGAGACTGCAATTATTACAGTGGTTCCCTGCTTGGTTTTCAGCCCCTGAACCTGGTGCCTTTCCCGTTCCTGTGCCCTGCAGGTGTGCCCTCTCCCCGGGACCAGCCCTGCGTTCCCGTGTGCAGGAGGAGCAGAGACGGAGTGTCTGGGGCTGCCGGGCACGCCTGGCGGGAGAAGCGAGATGATCTGTGAGGAGCAGGATCTTTTGAAGGCAGAAGAAAAGAGAAGCAAGTTGTGCTTAGGCTGACCGGACAAATGCAGAAATAGCTCCTGGCTGAAAGTGCGGAAACAAGCGGCTGTGCTGGTGAATAGCTGTCGGATGCCTCCCTGGTCGGCTCGGCCACGAGCATCTCGCACTGCGACCCTGGTGCCCTCGAGCCACGACCATGTGTCCCACTCGACTTTTTAAGACAAGAAGCAGTGAGCTGTTTCTTCGCTGTTCTACTGCTCTAAATGAACGCATAATCTTGATAATGTTTGTGATGACTTGAATAAATACCTTGTACTCATTTGTTAATGACATGGGTCTCACTGGCTTTTTTAGGTATTCTGTTCTACGGAGTTTTGCTGTGATTTATTCTGCTATATCTAATAAAGGGATTTTTCTTACTGCTTTTGCAGTACTTGATCAGTAATAATAATAACTGACAAATATCAGCATAAGCTTATAAATCTGAACCTATGCTATGCGCATAATGAAATGTCCTCTCATAACATTTAAGAACAACCACAATACATACTAATTTCAATCCCTTAGCTCAAGGCCTCAGAGTCACGATATGCCCAAGTCGGTGGTCGTGACGGAGGGGCTGCAGGCAGCAGGGCTGACCTCTGGCTGCCTGTCATGTTTCCAGTGACTGCTCGCTCCTCGGGGGCACTTTGTTCCCGACTGTCTCGGATGCTCAAAACGGCATGAGACAGGTAGCGCTCAGCTGTCTTCCACCTTTCTTGGGTACTGTTATCTTCACTCTGATAGCACGTTTCTCCGTTTGTGACATATCGTTAAACAGCTTCTGCTCTTATCCGAGTGTCCAGCTGAGAACGCAGAGAGGCTGACGTGGATGCCGGTGCCAGCTCTGTCCCGTGCAGCCCCAGACCAAAAACCCCCTTTCGTGCTGAAGAAAACCTCTCCTGCTTAGATAAAGAAAATCTTCCTGTCACAGACACCGTGATCTTGTCAGTGAACCTTCTGGATCAGTTGTTGCTTCCTGGGCTGGACGCGTCCCTCCGGGAGGCGAAGCCGAGCTCCCCGCTGCACCGAGGAGGGCTCGTACGCTGGTGCCCTGCCACGGGCTTGGGACACGATGCGTGGGACAGTGGCCTTCGTCCTACAGCCTGCAACGTGGCTGTCTCCTGCACTTGTCGCTTCATGGAAAATCAAAATTGTCATTTACTTCCCTGCAGCAGAGACTTTTGGGGTTTTTTATCTGATACTTTTTAATCTGTCACTTTGTTTTATCTAGCAAAGGTTAATTTTATCTTCTTCCCTCACTCTGCTTTTCTTTCTTTTGTCAGCAAGTCCTTTGTTGTTGTTGTTTCCTGAAATGAGCCACCAGCGCTGTGCCGCGGTAGCTGCGCTAGCACCTGTACCTCTGCTGCTGGCTGTGGGATACTGTGGGTCCTGCGTGAATGCTAATTTACCACTTTGGATTTAAAAATTTATAGGAGATACCTAGCTCCTGTGAGGGGTTCCTACTGCTAAATGTTTCTCTGTGTGTGAATGCCGTTATTTTCAGTAACTATTCCTAGGCAGATTATACCAAGATTATGCTGACAGAATTATTTGACAGCATCCCTTGATATCTCAGCATCTAGTAAAGAGCCAAAATCCCAAGGATATTTTGCAGTTTTTCTTTAATCTATTCTCTTTGTTTCTGAGAGCAGGAAATAGATTGTGTAGCTCTTAGCCTTGATAACGTCATGGTAACGTCCATCTTATTTGATCTGAAACCATTAAGTGTTGAAGGAAGACACAGGGAAAATAACAGAGGGAGGGTGAGCATTGAACCAAATAATTGTATAAATGCCAAACTAAAACCAGTCTCATCCTCTGTGCGATGTCTTTTTGTCAGGAATTAGTGAGATGTATGTTCCAAGTAATGGATTTTACCAAGGGTGATGGTGGGGGAAAAAGATGAGTAAAGCATACATACATAAAATATCAAAAACATGGGGTAGGTAACACTTAAAAAGCAGCCTTGCTTTCTCAAATTAATGGACCTTGTCAGCTGAAATACAGTATATATTGAAAACCCTTGAGAGCTAAAGATTTTTTTAATATGCACTCTTCCCCTCAACTTCATTTTCAGACTGGTTTTAACTATTTTCATGGGAATGGCAGTCTAGTTTGATGCCTCTTTTTGGTAACATGGTAGCCCAGCAGAAGTCAGTGATTTATTTGTAATGGGAAGGGGAGCTTGCCGGTGCTTGCTTTGAGTTGTCCCAAGCCCCTGGCACTTGGGGGAAACAAAGTCACTACCGAAACCGAAGAGCAGCCTCTGTTTCTCAGTGCTCATTTGGCGCAGGCGTGAGCCGCTGCCCACGGAGAGAGGCAAAGGCAAACTGACTCCCAGCTCCTTCTCCAATTTGTTGACAATTTATTGCTGTATTGTACAAATATTTAATAGAGGATGGGGATGGCCTGTTTGTGAGGAGTTGGTCTAAATGCAGCGGGACTGTGCGGGCGCAGTTGTATCTGTTGAGGAGCATGGGTGGAAATTGCATTTAGCAAACAGAAAGGTAAACTAAAAGCGCAGATTTTTAAGCAAATCCTGAAAAGTCTCTGCTGCGCTCAGAAGTGCATCTGCAGTTCACCCAGCACGTCAGGCTAAAAAGCTTTGGGTAGGGGTGGCAGCAGAGGAGCCTGGAGGGAGGTCTGCATGGGGTGACAGCTGAGCTGGTTCCTTACCTCAGGTTTGGTCGCTTGTGCTGAGCAGTGGCCACAACAGAAGACATTGCTACAAAGTCTAATTCGTTTAATGCTTGCTTTATTTTGCACTAGCTGTAGCATCACGTTTGATTCTTGCGTAGGCTTCCTCTCAGGACTATGTGGGAGAATTCACCTGCAAAATACCAAATCCCCACCTGCCTGAGTGACATTTTCTTCCTGCAGTAAAAGAAACCTGTGCTCCGCTGTGCATGGCACAAAGCCTACATAGATGTAAGGAAGCGCAGTATGGAAAAAAGGGGCAGGACTGTGCTAGGCTGGAAAATTGAAAATCAACCAAAACCAGGACTTGGAGACTACTTTGAAGTCACTTCTTCCCCATGCAAATAAATCGCTGACGTCTAGCAGTGAATGGAGCACTGAGCCCTTCCTTTCTTTAATCGTCTCTGAGAAGCAAAGCAATTGGGAATTTGCAGGAATCGCCCAGCTCAAGGGATAAGGGGGAGGGGGAGGCTTGAGAGAGCAGCTTGCAGGAGCGCTGGGCTGCCTGATTGATGGTGGTTTCTTATTGCAGTTTCCTGCTTTTTCAACTTCACCACCCCATCTGGGATTGTGCTGTCACCAAATTACCCTGAAGAATACGGAAGCAGCTTGCACTGTGTTTGGTTAATTATAGCTAAACCTGAGAGCCGAATTCACTTGGCTTTCAATGATTTTGATGTGGAGCCTCAGTTTGATTTCCTAGCCGTGAAGGATGGTGGGACCGCCGAATCTCCGGTGCTGGGGACCTTCTCGGGAAACCAGATCCCCTCCTCTCTGACCAGCAGCGGTCACGTAGCCAGGCTGGAGTTCCAGACTGACCACTCCATGGAGAAGAGAGGCTTCAACATAACCTTCACCAGTAAGTGCCCGGTCCTTCCTTCTGGTTTTCATTTCAAGCTCTAAATTCTTGTTGGGGACTAATGGGCAAGAGTTTGATCTCACTAAAACCATTGCAAATCCAGAGTAAGTCTGAAAACTGGGGATTAGTCCAGATTTGCAGTTGGGTAACTGAGGATTGGTTTCAATCTTAGAGCTGATGGCACGAGCTCTTTCTGGCTGTGAAGTTTAAGTGTTGTCCGGTGGTGAAAGAAACAATTTGGCCCTGGATTGTGTGTCCATGGAGCAGCCGGGGTTTCTGTCCTCCCATCAGCCGGCAGCTTGCTGTGTGAGGTGGGCGTTCTGCTCGCTGAGGTGAGACAGTGCTTTGTGGACAACTTGATGCAGATCAGGAGGACTTATTACATCTCAGGTGGTTGTGTTCATCGGTCAACACTATCGTCGTTTGCTGACACCTAAAAGTGTGCAGGGCTTTGAAGATAAAGGAAGACATATAGCAATGTCTTATAATATAAAGCATTGAAACTTCCGCAGATATATTTGGCTTCACATAAGTCCAGTCTTCAGTGAATGCTATGGTAATTTTATCCTCGTATTGTCCTATAATTTTCTAAAGAGCATTATTAAATCTATTCAGCAGAACTGATAAATGACTTTGTTATAATAGCCTTTAGTGGCACAGCTAAATTAATAGCCTTTCTGGCTATGATTGCAAATCCTTTATTTAAAAAAAAAAAAAACAAACGGAGGTCTTAAGAAATCATTTGCCACACTAGAGCAGGCTGAAGGCTCGTCAGATGAAGTAGCTTGTGTACGGTAGTATCACATACCCAGGACTGAGTCCTGGATCCTGCAAGCAGGGAGACGCCTCACCCAGGAACGCCAGCGGTGCCCTCCGGTCTGCTCCTCCGATACGCTGCGTGCCCGTGTGGGGAGTTGGGGCTGTCCCCTGTAGGAAGACATTTTTAAGGCAAATTTTTCATTGTTGTAAGTGACTCTTAAGTGTACACGTAAGTTAACCTGTTCTGACTGCTTGGACTACCGAAAGGGAGCTCCTGAGCCTTTCTCAGACACTTGCCCACCCTTTCCTTCAGTTCAGATATGAGAGAGGAGACAACATATTGCTACAAGGGACAGGTACAAGAGCACAAGGAACAGACGCAGCCTGTGGTTTCCCCTTTAGCAGTGTATATAACAAGATAAAATAAGAGTAACAATGCTCTGTAGGAAATCCAGAACTCATCTGAATTTGGTTAAGTGCATTAAAGATACTAAAAGCATGTGCACATAATTAAGTGGAGGCTTTAATCTTTCATATGCTGCTCATCTCTGAAGACCACCTCCCTGCATATGAAGATATAGTACATAATTATGCACTTAATGGGGAATTAAAGGTGTAGACTTACTTCCCAATTGGTTGGCTGGTCTGGTTTTTAACTGCTATGTGTCCGTGCAATTCCACGTGCAACCCTGCAACGCCTAGAAAGGTAATTGCTGGGGTGTCCTTCATTTTATCCTGGTAATGACGACAAGGTCAGGGACTGTATGGCATCAGTCACAGAACATGCTGAGAGGACCCTTACTTTTAACCACAGGGCCTTAAAGCTTTCATTTTTTCTCGTTAACGGTTAACATGTCCCCTCTATGCAGATGTGTGCACTGCGGTATTTTTAGAGTTTTTCAAAATCTTTCTCTATTTTGCATATTTGTGCATTTTTATATCGGAAAGATTGCTAAGAAGATGATTTGGTGCTGCAGACTCTTTCCTGGCCCCTGTATCTCAGTACCTCTTGGATGCAAATCGTTTTAATCTCATCCTTCCTCTCTCAGGTCGCAAACGAACACTTGCAGTAGAGACAGGGAACAGAAAAATTTAAGCCACTTCAACTAAATGAAAAGTTGAACTGTGGGAGCACGCTCTTGGGTGTCTTAGCAGCGTGGGGAAGAGGTGGTGACATGATTTCTGCCACAGGCTGACTCGTCTGCGCAGAACACGGTAGCTTTGCTGGGATGGTAGTGGGCCAAACTGAAGTCCGTGGTGGTTGGTCTTCCCGGTGAGGAAGGTCCCCTCTGTCTAGGGACAAGGTCCAGAGCTATTGTCTCCATAGGAAACACATGGAACTATTGTTTAATTCTGAAGTTTGTGGTCCAACATACTTATTTTTGAATGGGACAGAGGTGGGGGAAACAAGTTACTCACTGTTCTCTTATCTTTCCCTGTTAGCGTTTAGGCATAACGAATGCCCTGACCCTGGCGTGCCTGTGAACGGAAAGCGATTTGGTGACAGCCTCCAGCTTGGCAGCTCTGTGTCCTTCCTTTGCGATGAGGGCTTCATTAGGACCCACGGCTCAGAAACCATCACCTGCATCTTGAAGGAAGGAAATGTGGTCTGGAACAATGCAGTGCTCAGATGTGAAGGTAAATTTTATCATCTTTCCTACTAGCCTGTACGTGCACCCTGGAGGGAGAATGATCCCCTGGTGTTTCAGGAAAAAGGATAATAGCTCAAGGTCCCAGTCGGATAACCCACAGCGACGGGGTACAGTGCTGACCTTGGGGGAGGCCTTTTGCCATCGTACAGGCAGAGGCATTTGTTGCTGAGAGCTGAAGAGCTGTTGGACTTCAGTTCTAACCCTCAGCTTCTCGGTTATGGCCATGATTTTACATAGCTCTAGAAGGTGTTTGTCTGCACAGAAGAGTTTGCTTAGGAGGAGGTGCCAGTCCAATAATCACCCAGCACTGAACTCAGTTTGTTTTCTAATTTTTTGTGAAATGATTTGATGGGGATTATTTTTATTAGCTCAGTTCTTGTTACAACAGGTGTTTTTCTAATAACAATAATAAGACTTTGATTTACTGATGACTAAAAGCAAAAAATTCATGGGAAAGAGACCTAAAAAAGGAGTTGAAAGATGGATAGAAGTCCTGACAGAAAATTATGTAGCTTTGGGGCAGAAAGGAGGCTCTTGTTCAAAAATACTTTCGTTAGGATCCAGCTGAGATCAATTAACTTTCATCTGGCTTCCTTCAGATCAGCAGTGAAGGTTTTGGGCCCGGACTTACATAGGTATTTAAGGTCATATCAAGCGTGACAGTTTGTAGCCCGTGCGCAAAGCTTGGGCCTGGGTTGGCCCTGGGTTGGTGCTTCAGCAGCTGCTCAGGAGGAGCAGGGTCCCCGTGGTCCACGAGGACTCACCTGGCACTGTGGGTTATGGTGGGAGGATGGGCTTGGTCTGCCCCGTGGGAGCTCCCACAGGCTGTGGCAGTGACGTGGTCACGCTGCTGTGACCAGGTGTGCGTGACCAGCACCAGTCGCTTAACTCAGCGGGACGTGGAGAAACACCTGGTGATTAATCCTGCAAAGTGCTGAGCAGGGGGAACACAAACTCACACGCTTTTCTGTCCCGTTTGATTTTTTTAGAGGACAATACATTGTAGTTATTTAGGGCTCTAGGATTTTGTACCTCTGGTCCATCAGATCCGGTGTCCTTTTCCCAGAAAAGATGATAATGTACCTTCAGCTTCTGCTGATGGCACAAGGGACCACAATGTGGAATAAATGCCATAGTCTTGTGATGTCCCTTGTGGTAGAAAAGACATGACTCAATTGCTACAGATACAAAATATTTTCTGGCACCTGCAGCTACTGAAATGCAAACTGACCTTGCAGTTTTCTCTGCTTTTATATCTAATAATTATTATTATACTCTGTCCCCTTACAGCTGCTGCACAAGGTCAGGCTACTGACTCCTACAGACAGAGTAGCAGGTTGCTACATCTTCAGTTTAAGCTGAAAATGCAGTTTCTTACTAGCTAGTGTTATTTCATCTGGTTGTCATTATTTTTTAATATGTGGGAAACAATAATGCATGAAAGCTATTGCATGGCAGGACAATACTGCCTGGCAGGGAGGGGTACATCCGATCACACCACAGCTTCCGTGATGCTCTTCACCTGAATTGTGTCGTCTTCCTTGTCCCCAGCGCCGTGCGGGGGCCACCTGACGTCGCCCAGCGGAACCATCCTGTCCCCCGGCTGGCCTGGCTTCTACAAGGACTCCCTGAGCTGCGCCTGGGTCATAGAGGCCCAGCCGGGCTACCCCATCAAGATCACGTTTGACAGGTGCTCACAAGTTTCCTCTTCGTGGTTGTTTTTGGTGGTTGCAGCAGTGTTGAGTTGTAGCCACCCCCGGAGGAGAAGGGAAGGCACTGCTCAGCGCTGTGTTTGGCAGCGAGGTTCTGTTTCTCTCTTTTTTTTTTTTTTAATAACTTCTGACAAGACATTAAAATTCACCTAACATTCAGGAAGAAAAGGTGGAAAATGGTGATTTTTCCCTTCTTGTTTTGACTAACTCCTGCTAATTTGCAGTGCTGTTGTAGACACGTGTAGGATGCATTTTTGCGGGCTGGGCTCCCACGTGCTCAGCCTGCCGGGGAGACGCAGCAGTGAGGATCTTGCCCTGACTCAGGCGTGCCAGGTCTCTTGAGTTGCCCTGGATTTCACTGTTTGAGGAGGGCTATGCTTCCTTGAACCTGGGTCTGTATGTCTAGAAGTGATTGTTCATGTAGCATAAGATGCTTGCAGCTGCAAAGACTGTTCGGTGTCAGCAGGTGAAGCAGGTGAAGGATAGAAAGAAACCAAAATGCGTAGGAGGGGAATGACGTGTTCTCAGCAAGATGCTCAGCTGAAGGTCGGGCAGTAGAAACAGACTCTCCTATTGCCCCATGGCCTGTGCTGCCGTCTAGTCATTAGAGCACATTCAGCACTGCAAAGAAAAATTAGCTATGCTGGTTTTTCACAGACACATTCTTGTGTCCCTTTCAGATTTAAGACAGAGGTGAATTATGACACCTTGGAAGTGCGAGATGGCCGGTCCTATTCTTCCCCGTTGATAGGTGTCTATGATGGGACTCAGGTGCCCCAGTTCCTCATCAGTACCAGCAACTACCTCTACCTCCTCTTCACCACTGACAAAAGCCACTCTGACATAGGCTTTCAGATCCGATATGAAAGTAAGTGCGAGTTATTTGTGTAATGACGCGCTCTCCAGCAGCACGAGGGACTCAATCAGGGGCCCGTTGGACTCGCCTCTCCCCTTTGCCGGGCAGTGAGCACCATTACAGTGATGGGAGAATGCAAAGCTACTGCAAGTGAAGTAGCAGTTTCTGCTTTTAGACCATCTTGGTTGTTTAGAGTTTTTTATTTTAGCGTCTACAGAATATTGTTGATTTTAGGAGGCAGAGTTGAATTCCTCTGTCCGTTTTGTCCTCTTCGGGAATAATCAGTAGGACTTTGAATGAGCTCTTAGGAGGAGTTGAACTGTCCCCGGGCTGATCTCTGCCCCTTGCAGCAGGCTCTGCAGCCACTGAGGGGTCTGACACGAGTGGGTTTGTTTGCCACAGCTGTGAAGCTCCAGTCAGACCACTGCTTGGATCCGGGCATCCCGGTAAATGGCCAGCGCCACGGGAATGATTTCTACGTGGGAGCACTGGTGACGTTCAGCTGCGATTCAGGCTACACCCTGAGTGATAACGAAGCCCTGGAGTGTGAGCCGAACTTCCAGTGGAGCCGGCCACTGCCCAGCTGTGAGGGTAAGGACCGCGGAAGGGAACATCTGCAGGAGGCGGCAAATGCTTCATTGCAGATCTCCTGCAAGAGCAAAGCAGCCATTGTGAAGTTCACACTGATACCGATACGTGTATTTTGTTTGATTTTGATGGGTTGGGCTTTGTTTTGGCGTTCGGAAGAACTGATATTCTTCCAGCTGATGGTGGGTTTTGAATTCTTTAATTCTTTCTCCTTGTTTTTGCAGCTCTATGTGGAGGTTACATTCGTGGTTCCAGTGGTACCATCTTATCCCCAGGCTTCCCTGATTTTTATCCCAATAACTTGAACTGCACATGGACAATAGAAACATCACATGGAAAAGGTAAGAAACCTTTAGCTTAGAGTGGTTTTAGAGATGGACTGGAGGATGGTGGTCGGTGGGGGAGGCAAGTGCTCCCTGTGTAAACCAAGAGTTTGTCTCCAAGGCGGTGATGGTGGGTACCCACGTTGCCATTCTTGCCACCACTCAAACATTGTCTCTGGACAAGATGCAGAGGTTTTTGGTGTCACATCTCTTAATCCCTTTAATGTGGAGAGGATTAAGAGGGAGAGATGGTCCCGTATCAAACCCCCAGATCTGAGAGCCTGCACCAGGTGTTATCTGCGATTTCAGACCTTTGTGGCAGTATCCTCTGGAAAGTTAGCTGGTGTTTGGATACCTGGTGTTGCTGGTAATGTCACACGGAGGAAGGGCAAGCTGCCACTGACACCGCTGCAGTAATATTTAGTACTCAATAGTGCTTTTGGCCTTATTTTTCTTTGCAGTGCTGGATCGCTATCTATATAACGTTTTACAGATGGAGAAGTGGAAGCTTGTAGTAAATCGCTTCCAGACATGGGACAGAACTCAGGCTCTCAGTTCCCAGCTCTGTCCTAGTTCTGCAGCTCTCATTTCCCCGCTAGCTAGGAGTATTGCCGGCACAGAGGCAAAGCGCAGATCTCTTTAGTCCAATCTCTTGTGCAGCACAGGCCAATCTTTTGTCTTGGAAGAAAATTTCAGGAAAATGTATCATTGACAATTAGAGAGCAAGTTTTATGTACAAGGGCAGGAGGTAATTTCTCCTGATCCAGTCAGTATCTGCCTGGGGTAAGCACGAAGGGTATAAACCCTTTATGTAACTTTATGCATTCTTATGTAACTGTCTCATCACACCCGATATCAGCACGACGGGAGCTATCATGAGCCAATTTTGCAAATACCGTTATTGTGGCAAATAAACTTGTCAATGAACAGCACAGTGCATTAAGGGAACCATCACATGCTGTGAAAAGTATTCTGTTGAGTAGCAGCAATCCACTCTTCATTAATCCACTCTGCCTTGGATTCGGCTCTCCAATGAGACGCTGCATTATCCTGTAGCTAAGCTAAGCACAACACAGCAAACTGACGCTCTTTTATATGAGAAAGTGCAAGTAATGGCCTGTGTGCTTTTATGCCAACATCAGAAGAAAGTCTTCTGACCAAGCTAAGCAAGGCTCAAAGGAACACGGTGCATTTTCAAATAGTGGAGTTACGCCCACACAAGACTAGGGGCTTTTTGTCCCCTGTCCTGTAAAAGATCCTGCTGTGGCCAATTCAGTGGTAGAGGAAACAGCACATCACTTAGAGCAGTTCAGTGTCATGCAGTTCTGGATCATCCAAAGAATTCAGCCCTGGATCTGATCATCTTTGAACCAGACCGTGTTTGTCACACTAGGAGAAGCTGGGTATGGAGCTCTCTGGAAAGCTGGTCCTAGCTTTAGTGGTCTGAAACCTGTGAGCTGCTTTGGAAATTCCAGCCTTAGCTGCAGGTAATGAATGTTAGAAAATCAAACCGTGAGCTGCTCTGTAAATCCAGCTAGTTGTAGTGGAAATTTATAGGTCTCCAGGCCTTCGTCAAGAGTTTCAGCTCTTCTTACCTATCAGGTCGTGCTGGAAAGGTGAGATAAGATTCTGAGGAAAGAAGTTGAGTGTTTAAAGTAAGAGATTCCTATACCAATGAAAGGAGCGTGTTCATACTGCGTTCTTTGGTATTTTCATCCCTCTCCTTACTCCTTCCTTCAAGCTGGTTCTCTGGGAGCTCGTTAGAACTAATCTACAGCCCACGGTGGGATCCCTCTGCGCGGGGCAGCGGCTGCTGGGGGCAGTGCTTCGCCCCAGGCAGAATCGCCCTTCTTGCGTTCGTGGGCTTTCTGGGCTTGGGAAGCTTCGCCCAGGCAGCTGCTTGGGTGCAGGCAATCTCCAAATCCAGTTAGAGGTTAGGGCGATGGGTAGAGGATGTTGTACAGTTCCAAGCTGGCATATAGCCAAGTTATTTGTCAGGAAAACCTCTCCTTCCTCGTCCCTGTAGTTCAGGCGAGTTATTTATTTACCAGTGCAAAGATAGATGTCCTTTCCTCTGTTTTGTGGAAGATGTTGAAATGTATTTAGATGCTGGGCTGGTGGGACTGTGCGTACACACACATACGTGTGCGTACACGTCCTTTCTCTTGCAACAATATTCTGTCTTTCTTAGTGATCTACTTTCCCGGCTGTCGCTGTGTTAAATTCTGTGTAAGGCATTGCAACAAGCTTCTCCCAGCTCTTTTCAGCATTCCTGCAGCGTTTCTTCTCATTCTTCAGTAAAGAGCAGTGGAACGGTGTGATCCTGAGTCAGAGCGGTAGCTGCTGAAATGGAATGAATTTAGTCCTTGGGGAACAGCACAGGCTTTAAAAAAAGGTGTAACAGAACCCCATTCCCGGCTAACTTCATTGGCAGTGCACTTGTCTTCTCGGAGAGGCTTCTCTGTGCTTTGTCCTTGCCTTTCGGTTCCCTGTTCCGGGAGACCACTGGGTGCATCAGTGATCACTGGGTGAATTTAGTGCTTGCTAAACCCAGAAACTTTAACAATTCTGCTGCGAGCAGGGGATATATTTACGTGACTTAAGTGTTTGTGTTGTACCTGATTTTTCGTGTTCTCGTTTTACGTTTCCCACACCCACTTGTGCTAATGCCTTACTGCTTGGGCTTGCAGCTCTGCTGCTGTCCCAGGCCTGGGAAGTCTTTCAGTTCCCATAACATAGAACAGAGTTCAGGGCTTGTGCCTCCCGGTCCACCGGACTATTCCCTGCCAAGCCAGTGACCGAGCAGGGATGATCTGCATCATAAAAGCCAGTCCCAAGTTATTCACTCCCAGATCTTTACGACCATCTCACGTGTGGCCAGCACGCGAGTCCCCTAACTGAAACAAGTTGGTTGTTACAATAGTTATTTTTATGTGGCTGCAGACACTGATTTATTTTATGGACTCAGGAGCTGTACAATTTGAGTTTAAAAGCAGCTTAAGTTTAAAGGTATTTAAATGCTTAAAGAGAGACTATTATTTTTAATCTGAGAACTTCAAAGTGATTTCCCTGTAATTTGTTTTGCTGTTTCTTTTACAGAGAGTGAAAAAAAAAACCAAACAACCTGCACTTGCAGAGACATTTTGTGCCACAGTAAATTTCAGACCAGAGCAAACGTTTAATCAGTCACAAATCCTTTAAAATGAGTTTGTAATTAGCCCTTATGGCTACAGTTACACAGCCCCTCACTGGCTCTGCTGCTGGAGAGGCCTTGTGCCCTGTGGTTGGACTTGGTGTCTGAACAGACCTGGAGTCAGGGGCTGTCCTGCCGGTGCTGGGGACTGAATTGTGCTTGTGTTTCACTCGTGGTGTGTTGATTTTGGTGGAGTGATATTATTTCTGTTCCTTAGATTGGGTTTTGTAAAGGCAAGGGTATAAATTTGCTGTCAGTTGATAAACAGGGAAAACTTAAGACATTTTGTATTCACTGCATCTCACCAAGTTTTCAGGCCAAAAACGTACCTGTTTTCAAATGCCTGTACTGCTGGTAAGAATAATAAACATTTGGAAACAGTTAGACATTTCCTACCTTTGTGGAGTTCTGGGGGGGGGAACAGTGGAACTAAAGATTTTCTGCCAGGCTCCATATAATATTCATCTGGATAAATATAGGATAATATATAAGGAAAGAATTGTCGAAGTCGAGACCCCTTTTGGTCATCACTAAGCAGCGCGTCGCACAAACTTCTGACTGGGGCACTGAAGGTTTGCAAGGTGCAGTGAGCTGCGTGGCAGGGGTAGAGCTGGGGGGAGAACGGGGCAGTGGAGGTGACCCTGCGAGCCCTGCTTCTCCCCAGGCCAGCGACTTCTGCGGGAAAGGCCTTGTAGTGGTTACCACCCTCTGTCCTTCATTTCGTGGAAGGAAACTACTTGCACGTGACCAGGAAACCTTCAAAAAGAAATTGGATAAACATAGGGGTAAATGGAATATTCAGACTTACAATTTGATGCTGACAAAAAACTGCTGAGATGGATATTAAATCTCATGCTCCAGAGCTTTAGTCAATCTCTAGGTTGGTCTTATCCTGATCTCCAGAAATTAATGGGGAATAGGGAGCAAGGAGGAGGTTATTCCTCTGATCCTTATTTACAGATTTCCCGTGCTTGCTTTTGAATCAGCTGATGCTGTACTTGGGCAGAGATGGATGCAGAGCAAGACGGCCCTTGGGTCTCACCAGGCTGGCAGTCTCTGTTGTTAGTCGTTGCCTTAAATACCTTGGTCATGGCACTGGGCAGTCCTGATGCGTGCGAGGAGGTGGGATCTGACCGGGGCTAATGAAGAGCAGATTAGAGCACTCGTGTCTGCACGGAGGAGTCTGTTTCTCTGCAATAGCCCTGTCGAGTTCAGTGGGGTTACGAGGAGTGTAAAGCCCAATGCAGCGTGAGCGGGGTCTCGGGGGCTGCCCCTTGGAGCTCAGAAAGTGTGCAGAGATCTTTGGATGAAAGAAGCCATATAAATGCAAAAAGGCTTTTGACTGCTAGGCATCGCTTTAGCTTGCTAACTTCGTGTGACGGTAATGTGACAGCGTTTCTGATAGAAGATCCTGCCTTGCGTTGCTCTCTGAAAGCTGTCACTGCCGTTTTTTGTTTTTCAAAGATGGAATTATTTTCCAGAGAATAAGCGTTTCTAGTTGCATTTGAATTCCAGCATGAAAAATCACCTAGCTGGAGGCTTTTGCAAAAGCCTGAAGTACTTGCTATTTTGTGTCTATAGGTGTGAAGGATACTTTCAGTAATCTATTACTCCTTTCTTGTTCATTTACAAATGCAGCAAGGTCACAGCTTTCTCACCAAAATGTTTCAAATTGTTGAAATTGAATTTGGAAGAAGAGACAAAATAGTTTTCCTGTGATTGTCTGTTCTTTCCGTAGCTGGATCTGTTGTGGTTTTTATTTTTGGCAGTATAATCTGGATAAAAGTGTAGGATTCTCTTCGCTTCTAAGATGTGCTACGCTGGCAGGACCTGGGCTGACCCCCCTGAGGCTGCGTGCCCTGCCAAAATCTGCAGCGGCTGCACACGCGCTTCCCACCGTGCGCCTCGCAGGGGACGGCGGGTCCTGGGAGGGGGTCACGAGTGGGGGGGACAGCAGCAGCCCCCTCCCCGCTGGGCTGGGCTGGGCCCTGGGCCACTGCTGGCCACACCACTGTGCTGCTGGAAGGGAGCGTGGCTGCGCGACACAGCGCTCACCCGGGAGATGCTCGTGCACGGCTCGCGAGCCGAGCGTCGCTGAGGAAACAGGCAGGTCCACGTGTGATCCCTCCAACCCCGGGACCAGCGTTCAGCCCTGTCAAAGGAGAGTACACGAAGTCTCTGCGGTCAGACTGCTGGCACGCTTTATCTTCTGGAAGAGCCTCTCTGACCTTGATACTTGGCTTAAGTCCTGTTTTTCTAGGTATAAATTCTTTCCAGAACATAACTTGTTGTGGTTTTTTTTTGTTTCAAGTCCTCACAACTACAGCTTTTGCTATTCTTGCTACCCGTATAAAGGTCAATGCTTCTAAAATAAAATACTCCTCTAAGCTGCCAGGCTCGGTCCTTTCTGCTGCCGATCTATCCCTCGAGCAAGCCTGTGTCATCTCTGTTCCTGTGTTACAAAGGCACGGGGATCGAAGATCTTAACTGCCTTTCTCTGTTCTGGGCCTTGTACCGTACCCTTGTTTTACTTTTTTCATCTATTTCATATCTTTTCAATGTGCTTTTTCTTCTCAGTTGGGCTGCTATTTACTGGGAAGCAGGGAATCAATACTGGTGTCGTCTCAGGCAGAGGAGAGGGGCTTTGGCTCTGGGACGAAGGGGTGCCGTATGAACGCTGCTGGCTGAAGCTATCTCTATTTTTCCTCCCCTGCAGGTGTGTTCTTCACTTTTCACACCTTTCACTTGGAGAATGGCCACGACTACCTCCTCATCACCGAAAATACCAGCTTTGCTCAGCCACTGAAGCAACTGACGGGCTCTCGGCTCCCTGCCCCGCTTAGTGCAGGGCTCTTCGGAAACTTCTCTGCTCAAATTCGCTTCATCTCAGACTTCTCCATGTCCTATGAGGGTTTCAACATCACCTTCTCAGGTAAGGACGGGGGGGACACAAAGACTTCATTCTTTCCCTTTCCTTCCCGCTTTTCTGCAAATCTTGGCAATAACTTTGATGCAGTGCATGGGATTTGGGTCACTGACGATCACTCCTCTTGTAAACACAGTAAATTATTCTAGTGTCAAACCACAGTACATCCTAAGAAGTATTCTCATTGCAGTCCCCATATCTCCAGATGTAGCAATTTTGTCTGCCTTGAGCCCCAGTAGATGACTGGATTGAACCCACTGGAATTAGATCTCACTACAAAGGTGTTTGTTGCCTTCTCCCTCCTCACACAGTCATCTTTTCTGCTCTGTTTATGGAGTTTCAGCTAGCATTTTCTTGGGGTACGCTTATCCCTCTTTCCTCCAGATGCCTTCCTTCTCTGTTTATCAGAGGAAAATCACTGCAGTAGTTGCAGCGTCTCCATTTCCAGCATGGGAAGCTGGGACAGATGGGATCTTTTGGAAGGCAGCGTTGAGCAATCTGCACTTCTTGGATAAGGAGCAAGGCAGAGCTGGTCACTCCCATTGTCCGTCTGGTCTCTCTTTTTTCCTCTTGGTTCATTGCTCCGCTTGGATGCTCATCCAGTGACCCAGCCTCTGCAGCTGACTTCAGCCTGTCCTAGATGCAGCGCGTGCTACGTGCAGCCTAGGCCAGGTTTCCACGAGCCTGCTGGCATTGCTGGGGAACTGGAGACAGTATTTTCCCTTGCTGGGCCTCCTCTGATTGACCTGCTGTGATAGCGGGTGAAAGCAGACCCCCTGGGGCACGGCGCAGGGCGTCGGGGGTTCCAGGGTTTTGCTGACCGCAGGGACCCTTCTCGCCCCGCTCTGCCGGTGAAGGTCCGGCCGTGCCGACAGCTTCTGCCCTGAGCGTTTCCACTAAGCCAGTCCAGTCCTGCGCGTCCCGAACTCAGCCACTCCTGTCGCAGGCTTCGACTGTTTGTGACTATACAAAATGCTGGTTTCTTCAAATGAAACTCCAGATTTTCAGAAGTTGTCGGTGAAGAGGAGCACGGTGCTCTTGTGGAGAGACTCAAAGAAAGGCTCGTTTGCCTATGCAGAACAGATCATCGCACTTGTAAATAGTCGCGTTGCGTGGGTGATCTCTAGTTGAAGTGCGTGAGGTGTTTAACTGTGTCCTTTAACCCAAAGTCCTACAAATGACTGCTGAAGTGTTTGCCTGTGCACACGTTTCAGAAAATGTAATATTTACTGCCTGAGTGCCCCGACAAGCTGTTCCGTAAAACAATCAGTTACCGGACAAAAGCTTTTCATATTGCTGCTGTTCTTCTCTGCATCTCAACATTCCTCTTAGTCCTGAGGGCACCAGCTGCAGATTCAGCCTGCTGGTGTGGAAGAGAAATGACCGTTTTTATTGTGGAGCTCGGTGCTGATGTGCTTGCCGTCTTTGACGGGCAGAGCTGTTGCCATAGATGCAGATAAAACCTGCTGCACTGAGAGAACTGCTTTCTGATACCTTTGTTCTGGCCTCTGAAGTCAGGGATTTGCATATGATACTCCGTGGAAGCTAGTTAGAAAGTTTCCAATTAACTTTCATTTTTATGGGGGAAAATGGCTTTTTGCCTTAAAAAAAAAAATTGCCTCAAATTATCTAATGTAACTACTTTTAATGTGTTTGGGGACTTCTTTCCTTTCTTGGAAGATGAAAATGGGAGTCAGTTATATTTTTAGCTTCCTTCAGATATATATGTATGTACTTTGTACTTTGCAGGTCTGATACTTTTCAAAAAATAACCCTCAAAATAGGTTTTCTTCAAAATGTTTTGTGGTCAAAGACAGACATTTGGCTATTAGCCAGAAGGCTACATGACCTTTCATTCAGCAGCAGCTTAAATGTTCTCTTGCATTCCCCAAGCAGGATGCTGTGTTCATTCATTTCCAGGATTAGTAATGTAGAGGCAGCAGAAATCCCATCCAGATCAATTCATCTTCATTTGACTAAACCAGAGGGAGAATGACAAATTTCCATCGTGTTTTGTCACTGCTGATGTCACTTTTTTGTTTGTCTGACAACAGTGATAGAAAATGAGACCTGCTGTATTTTGAGTTTGTCTAAATCAAGACCCTAGTGACACCCTGGGGGCTGCGTGTCGAGAGTGAAACCCAAGTTGGTCTTCATGGCTCCAACAAGACGTACGTCTTGCACGGATGCTTCTTTTGCAGAGCTTCACTGCAGCCGGATCAAAACTCAGAGCTGCCTCCTCATCCTCGTGTTCAGGGACTGGGGCACCCTCCCTGGGGAGAATGGAGTACGAGGTGTCACCCTGCCGTTCTCTAAATGTCCGTTTGTCCCCTGTAGAATATGACTTGGAGCCCTGCGACGAGCCGGAGGTCCCAGCCTACAGCATCAGAAAGGGCCTGCAGTTTGGGGTGGGGGATGTCCTCACCTTCTCCTGCTTCCCCGGCTACCGGCTGGAGGGCGCATCCCGCATCACCTGCCTCGGGGGGAGACGGCGTGTGTGGAGTTCGCCTCTGCCAAGGTGTGTTGGTAGGTGGTCATGTGCTTTCATTTTGCTTGGTTGGTTACGCTGTGCTGGATTGTGTAGGTGGGCAGGGATGGGGGGCATCCCCCGGGGTGGCACCTTTCAGCTCGCAGGGTGGTTGGCGCGGGGGTGGGGGAGAGGGAGCTGGGATGAGCTTTCAGCCCTGCAGCTGTGTGTGGGGCCGGGGAGGGATGGGCAGAAGGCTGCAGTCCTCTCCCCAGGGCAGGGCACGGCACCAGGTGCTTGGCAGATCGGGTCACACACGGCAGCAGAAGCCCTGTGTCTCTGCAGCCACAGTGCGGTCGAGCCCCAGTGATTGTACGAGTGAATGAGTCGTGGGCTGTGGGAGGCCTGTCATCCCTTTTGGAATAGTTTCTGTAAAACAGCGTGGTTTTAAGGCCATCCTCCCATTGGATCAGTGTTGTAAAACTTAATAGTCCAGACGTGAAAGCTGCTTCTGGGTGGGTGATCTTAAGCAACGCAAGTTCCATGTCAGTACAGATGTCTCTGGGAAACCCCCTCTGGCTTTTACGTTTTCCTTATCCTCCAGAGATTTCTTGCACCTTACACCCTTCCCTTCCTCTCCTCCTAATCATTGCAAGTCCTTTTTGCATCCACTCCAGCCATTATTTTTACGAATAAATAAATCTTAAGAATCGAGGAGAGGAAAAATCCATCTGCAACGCTGAGCTAGTCTCTGGCTGTCGTCCCTGATGCAGATGGGCTACAGACAGTCTCGTCTTGCCGGCTCTGCAGAGCACCCCCCGTCCTCCAAGCGTAACAGCGTAAAAGAACAAAAGTAGCAATGTGCTACAGAAAGGAAGAAGGGTGCTTCAGGCCTTTGTAGAAAGATTTAACTTTTTTTTTTTGGTTGTACAGTTTAGTAAGTAGGAAAACGAGCGCTCTGCTGCTGCCTGGCTCATCCACAGCCATGAAGGATTCAGTCAAATCAGCAGAGCAGATCTCTCGCCTGTTCTCACTCTGGCAAAGCCTGCTAGGTGGATTTTCCTGATCTGTTAGTGACCTTTGAGGCCATTGCAAAGAGAGTGTCCCAGCAAGAGCCAGTCGACTTTCTCAGTCTGTTGAGTCGTGTCATGCTGAATGCATTTCCCAGCACTGCTTAACGCTTGGGTCACAGGGTTGCATCATCCTGCTGTGACAAGCAGCCTCTTCAGGGCATGAATAATAATCAGGTTGCAGAGAAAGCTAATCAGGAACAGAATAGAAATCAGAAACAATCATAACAAAGCTTTAAACTTCGTCACTAAGTGGACATGCTGACTTCCATTTGCCAATTCCCTGCTGCAGCTGGCTTTGATTTAGCATGTAGGTTTTATAATAATGGGTCAAATTCACTGTCTGGTGATTTGTGCAGAGCTCTGGCGGCAGGGTGACAGCTTTTACCACAGTGTCCCCGCTGCACACTCAGATCTGTGTGCTCACCCTGGATGTAGGTGGATATTGGAGACTTGCCCATTAAGATCAGAGGAGATTTAATTGGTTTTCCCAGACAACCCAGACACTTTGTATTCAATTCCTGTTCTAGAGATGGGTCTCCAGAGAAACGAGAGCGGTTTGTTCCTTCGGCCATCCCCTCTCCCCAGGGTAGGAATGCTCCCCACCAACTGCTACTTCAGACCAGATTCCAAATGCTGATGTCTCCAGCATCATCCCTGGGTAATCTGTGCTGAAACGAGCGTCCTGCTTTTCATACACGGCAAGAGAGGAGGAGAAAGTCGCCTCCAAAGTACCTCCTCTGGGTGTATCTGCTGCTGCTTCCTTACTTAACCCTCACGCTTTAGTGGAGGACCAGGAGAGGTGGCAGAGTCCGTGCAGAAAGCTGCACGTGCCCTGTGATGCTTTCGCCCAGCTCCAGCGACTTGGTGTGCTCTGAAGGACTCGCGGAGAGGAGGGAGCGAGCGCATCAGAAAAGCTGTTTCCAGGGCAAGTTGGAGTGACTCTCCCCGGCCGTGCATGCGAAACACCAGGACTCAAAGGAACAGGGAGCCAGTGTTTAACAGCTGAAAATCTTCCAGGGTAAATAGGCCGAGAAAACAATGACTCATGGTTTGCTCATGTGGGAGCTAATCAGGGAGTAACGAAAAATCCTAAACACATGGTGGTTGCAAGGCAGATTTACATGTGTTGAGGGATTGTGTGTATATGTAGCAAACAGGCTGGGATGGTCCTAGCTGAAATGGGGCTCTCGGACGAGGCAGCGACTGCTGGCAGCAGGCGTCCTCCGAGGAGGAAGGACATCTTCTGGGTGCCGTTTTGCCAGTAGTCCCTCAAGCTGTGTGTGTGTTGTGGACTTCTGCTTCCTCCCTGTGAGAACGGCGGGTCAGAGCTCGTTCCCACGTTGTCCCGCGAGCTCTGGGGAGCTCAGTGCTGTCACTACTGCGTCTCGCACGCAGATGCGCTTGAACGTCTGTTCACTACTTCGGGTGGTGAAGACATGCCCGTAGAGGTCCTGTGACACTGTGGCATGTTCGTAGGAGCGAGAGGTTGTGTCCTTAAAAGCTTGTAATTAAAATACATAAAATACAGAGGTGAAGGATGGTTGTTGCTATTTTCCAGAAGGAATAAATATGTGATCTCCTGACATCCAAGATAGGTCAAACCTCCAAAGCGCCATCCTCTTCCTTCTCTGACGAGGATCATTCTGCCAAGTTTTGAGTCACACAAATCTTCTAAATTAACATTTGGCTCAAAAGCAAATGCTGTTCACACTATGGAGAGTAGAAAAGGAAGCAGGTCTGGTGAAGGAGCAGAGAAGTCTTACTAGAAGAATGTAATGGAACAGGGACAGACTGCAGGTCGTAGTGAATAACAACAGGGAAAGGACTCTCTCCTTCCTTCTTTCCTTCCTTCTTTCCTTCTTTCTGAAGTCACGGCCGTTTATAACCTGTCATAGGACATAAACTCGTCTCAGGGAAGGGAGAAACAACTGCAGTCACATTAACTATCCCCGCTCTTCCAGTTCCCCAAGCAGGAGGTACATAGGGATGCCCACATCAGCATTTCCTTCTCTGTCCCCAGCCCCTTGTCTTTTGAACAAGAAAGGTCAATTTTGTCTATGCCACAGAAACACCCGAGCCCACTGTGGTTCTTTGAGTGATGTTCTGGGAGGAAACAGAGATATGTAAATTTGAGCTAGTTTCTGAAACTGAGAGGCAAAAGGATCTCTGGTTTTCTCTCTTTGTCTAGTGGGAATGGATGTAATTGTCAGCTGCAAAGCTGGGAAGGAAATGCAGGGAGCAAGGGACAAGAGGTCCTTTAAAATACTGTCAAATGATGAACTGGAGAGCTGAGGGCAGCATTAACAACAAATAAGGTCAAATTTTGCCCTCTTAGCTTTCAGGAAATTATTTTGGGGAAGATTTTGAAATTCAGACATAGCTTTATCATTTATAATTATTTGGAAGTTTCACTAAGCATATCTTTCTGCACAAATTGCTCTGGCACTTGCAACACATTGGTATCAGCAATCAGTGGTGTGCTATGTTGACTGTTGAATGAATACCATGATTTTTTAATAAATTATATATAGGTATAGGATGAGCTTTGTATAAATGTGGAAAAGACTTTTAATATTTCAATCTAATATTTTTTTTATTTTCCTTCTAGTTCCTGAATCAGGAAGGAACATAAACATAGGCAGTGTTTCGAGCAGGTGGTGGCTTCCCAGGGATTTTGGAGTGTTTTTCTGAATTGGGTCCCAAGATAGCATTTGAGCATGCCACCTTTCTGTGACTCAGTTTCCCTATCCATATAAGGAGAGGGTATTAATCTCTCTTGTAAGGCACCTGAGGTTTATTGATGATAGAAGTGCTATTAAGTACCGTTTTGTTTACTGACTGCACTTGTAAATAGAGTCCATGGATGTGTTAGCAGATGGGTATAGGAAGGTGTGAGCATCTGTGGCTGTTTGGAGGAATCACCTGCATGTGTTGTATGGCTAGAATATACATGTGGTTACTAAAATGTGGTTTTGTGTCTTTATATAGCTGAATGTGGTTCCTCTGTAACTGGAACTCAAGGTGTTCTGCTGTCCCCCAACTATCCAATAAACTATAACAACAACCATGAGTGCATCTACTCCATCCAGACCCAGCCAGGAAAGGGGATCCAGCTGAAAGCCAGGACTTTTGAACTGGAGGCAGGAGATGTCCTCAAGGTAATTCTTCTGTCTCTAGCAATGAAGCACTACCGTGCTGCTAATGAGAGCAAGATCTGACAGGGAAGTCGTGTTCTAAAATTTTAATGGAGTTAGCTGAGACTAGTCTCTGGAGAATGCTGCCAGGCAGTGCTGACAGTGCAGTGGTGATCTCTGGAAGAGTCTCATGCTAGGAACTGGACTGACATCCCCCAAAAAGCCCTTCATAGGGCTGCTGTAACCCGTAGTCACTGCTGTGTCGTTAAGCGACTGGTGCGGCTCTTTTGGAGAGCAGCAAAATTCCCACGAAGACTGAACTTCAGGCAGGGCAGCTGGGCTAGAATATTGTCTGTGTGTATCCCCTCTAAGGTTAGAGCACGACACAAGACGTGATACATCTGTGAAACAATATCTTCTAGCCTGGGGCACTGATCAGCGTGTGTCACTGCTGTGCTTAAAACATACTGTGTAATTTTAGGGGAATCGGCACCTCTGAACTTCACCAGCTCATAGCAGTCTCTGGCAGCAGCACTAAGGCAATAGAGAATGTCCTTTGCCCTTCAGCCTAGCTGGTTATTTGAGGCTCCAGTCTGCAGACGGATGCGTAAACGCATTCTGTATCCATTAAAAATGTAGATATCTTTGCCATATCAGAGCATCTTCTGCTGTGAAGTCTTCCCTGAGATTTAGAGGTTTGTTGGAATGCCAGGGGTTTGTTCTTTGTAGCTAAACTTCAGTTCTTATCAGCATAGTTGTACAGGGGAAACTGTTAACACGAGGAAGTGTGAGGTTCTTAGCACCATTTTTCTGTTTTTTTTAAAGAATCAAGGCTGATTTGTCTCAAAAAGGGGTTTATTTAAATGCAGAACTCCAGACTCAAGCTCTTCAGCATTCCCATACTCAGTGTTAGATTAACCTGCATTTACAAGTTTCAGGACTCTATATAGGAGACAAATCCAGGCTGAGTTTCTATTAACCACAAAGAAATGGCTTTGTAGGAGGCATTAATATTACAAGATGTGTGCTGCTATGCTAAGCCATCTTCCCAGAGAACTCTGTCCTTATTTAAGTGCCACACTTCTGCACTGCAAGATAGGTGTAATCCACATATTTTCAGCTCACAAATGACTGGAAAGAGAGAGGTTTGCAGCTAATGCAAAGTATATACTCAGTGTGAAAGAAATGATGTCCTCTCAACAGGTCTGTTATCAACTTCTCATCTGCTCCTGAGGAAAGTTACTATCAATCTCCACTAGTGAGAAGTTGTTCTTTATCCTCAGAGAAAGTCATGCTATCTAAAAGAAAGAAGAAAAAACATTTGTGTTATTCTTAAATAATAGCGGGGTCAAGGCACATCTGTGAGTCCCTGTAGGAAGAAAATGTTTTCCCGGTAGCTGTGCTGCACCTTTGGAAAGAGAGCTTAGTTCAGAAAACACAGCCCTGGGTACAAGCTCAGGTGTAAGGAGAAGGATGCGGAACCTCCAGGGTATGAATCCTGCTCCTCGGATGAGCAGCATCGTGAAGTCTCATCAAGTCAGACTTTAGTTGGGATAATTTCACTGGCCTCAAAGGAACTGTCCCTGCACGCACTCATGGACGATTTGGTCCCTGAAGAAGCAAACAAGATACGTTTTCCAGTATGTGTTTCTTGTCCCTCCCAGGTCTACGATGGCAGCAATAGCTCTGCTCGCCTGCTGGGCTCCTTTAGCCGCTCTGAAATGCTCGGCACCAGCATAAACAGCACTTCCAGCAGCATGTGGCTTGAGTTTATCACCAACAGCGAGAACACGAGTAAAGGCTTTGAGCTGCAGTTTTCTAGTAAGTCTTAGGCCCATGTGCTTGTGAGGTGGGAATCTGAGGTGTAATGGCGTGGTTTTGTGTTACAGTTGCATGACTGGAGGAAACGGTCCTTTCCATAAAGATTTTGTGGTCTGAAGCGGAATTGGAGTTGGGGACATGATTATACTGGCAAACCTTTTCTGTTGTGAATTGAGGCAGTGGCAGAAACTTTGGATTGAAGCTGAGATACCAGATTTCTGGGATCTCATTCAAATATTAATTAGATAAATATTAATTTTCAATATGGTGGTTTTTCTCTCCAGCAAATGATTTTAAGAAGAGAATATTAATATGACCCTGTGTTAATATCTCCTGTCTGTTAAAATAGCTGATGAAAACAGATGCTGTTTCTTCTGCTCCAGGTTTTGAACTCATTAAATGCGAGGACCCTGGCATCCCACAGTTCGGCTACAAGGTGCATGACGAGGGACACTTTGCTGGCAGCTCTGTATCCTTTAGCTGCGACCCTGGCTATACCCTGCGAGGCAGCAGGGTGCTGGTCTGCCTGACGGGGGAGCGGAGAGCTTGGGATCGACCCCTGCCAACCTGTGTAGGTGAGACAACACTTGCTTTCAAAACAGCCTCTAACAAGGACTTTGCCTGTGGGCATCACGCTGGACACCCTTTCTTCCTCCTTTGCTAATACGTATGATGTTAACTCTGATACTGATTGCACCCATCTACATTAATAAAGACCGTGATAAGGATGCTACGTAAGGCACCTGTAGATTGAGAGCACTGTTCTCTTCACAACTTCTACAGGCAGTCTTAACGGGAAACACAGTGCTCTGGGCACAGATTTGACAAGGTTTCTTGCTTCACTGCACGAGACTACTGCTTTTCCAGTCCTTGTCCTTTCACTTGAATGTGTTAAACAGAGTGGCACTTTCTGATAATGGCAGACATCAGCGTGTGTCCAGGCATTTGACAGTTCAAAGTCATGTATATTTGAGAGCTATATGACATCTGATTCCAGATCCTCAGATGTTTTAATTCCCTCAGTCTTTTCGTAGCTGAGTCCTGAGTTCCCTTTTACCTGTAGCTCTCCAGAAGGATATCTTCTTGCTTAGAAAATTCTGATATAAAGTTTTGTGTATCTAAATGCAGTGCTGTTGGTCTGTTACTTGACAAATTCATAACTAGCTCGTGTTTCTAGGACATGGCAAAGTTCTTACAGACCTGGTCCTCAGAGATCTCAGCAAACAGAAGGCTGCTTTCATCGTTATAAGTGATGTGCTCAGACATTGGCACTCTGTATTCTCCCCTGAATTAGGACCATTCTTTACGCAGTAACTCTCTGCTGAATTTTAGCCTCGATTATTGAGGTAGAAAGACAAATTTCTGATTTATCCATCTTCTTAACCTTTACTCTATTTGCTATATGTATATTACATGTGAGTGGTCGTGTCTGTGTGAGCACGTGGAAACGTGCAGAATTTTAATGGATACATTATGAAAACGTATTCAAAATCCTCATGTTCTTTTGAGGTTCATTTAGCGGATACGTACGTATGTTGGCTTCTTCACTTTGTCACACTGATGAATCATTAAGGCTTTTTGCAGATACAGGCAGAAGAATTGAGCTCTTTCACCCCGCATGGGTGAAACAGGTAAAGCAGGATGCTGGCAGGCTCTGCCTTTAGTCACTACAAAGTCAAAAAGGTGGAGGGAAGCTTTCACAGCATGTCAGGTGTTAGGAACGTGCACAGAAGTGCAGAGTTGTTCTGATAACTCAGTCTTTTAGCTGAATTAAATGACTCTCTTTATCTTTGTTTTAAGAATCTCTTTAAATGGCAAGAAATACTCCCTGTTGTATTTGTAGGATGAGAATTGCAGTGTTGCCAAGTAAGAACTGTAATATGCCATGAATCTTCTTACTAACCCATATGTTTCTTTCAGCTGAGTGTGGGGGTACTATCAAAGGAGAGTCGTCAGGACGGATACTGTCTCCAGGCTACCCAACACCTTATGATCATAACCTGAATTGTATTTGGACCATAGAGGCAGAAGCTGGTTGCACGATAGGGTGAGTTGGGTCGGGTTATTGTAGCTTGTTTTTCGTTCCATGTACAGCTTATTTTTCCAGAAATAGATTAATAATTATATAAGGCAAGTAGACAGAATGCCCGGTCACTTTGAGAGTCCCAAACGAAGGAAGAAAGGCTGGTTTATCTCCTTGCCAGGCTGGACAGAAACAGCATCACTTCTCCTTTCTCTTGAGCTTTTTAGCCCTGTATGACCTGTGCCAGTAACGGCTATTGTGCCATGGGTGGTGAAGCCGGATTATTTGCTATTGCTGCCTGTGGTATTACTGTATTAAAATAACATCTAAAAGCTTTTACGGGCGCATACAATGTAAGTGCTTTTCACCCCTTTCCTTAATGGGATGTGTTCAGAAACAAACATTTTCCACCAGATTAGTGTTGAATTTGCCAACAGAGTTTAATATGTTTCCAAGTGACATAATCCTAAAGTGAGGACGAATATATAAAATTGCTTGGAAGATCACATCCCAGGAAAGGATGAATGGAAGGCAATTACAGGTTTGGTTCATTTCCCATTCATGCTGCCCGAGTAAATTAACACCGGAAGGGATGAGCTCTGTCACGTTACGTTTGTGAGAATGAGCGGTCAGGTGTGACAGTCCCAGATGTGAGGGGACAGCTGGAAAACTGAGACCACAGCACTTGGGCTTCATCTTCTAATTGCATTGTTTTATTGTTTTAATAATAAATAGAACACATAAAATTTAATTGTCCTCCCAAAGGAAAAGACTCAAGTTGGTTTCTAAACATCTGGTCTGTACAGAGACCCAAGACTGTTGTCTCCTCCTGCTCCTCTGACTTCTCTTATTGTTCTGTTGCCACGTTCCTGTTGGAAAATGGCAGTTTGAAATGTAATTTCTTTATAAGTTATGTGAATTTGGCAGTTAGGTAAGCATGGTATTGAGAACATTTGGCTCATTAAGTTAGTGCAGTCACCAGCAGAATCCAGGCAGTTTCCTGCTCTGTGATACTTCATCTGTGATCCCTGCTGCTTAACCACTGCTCCCACGCCGAGGTTTGCCCAAGCCCTAGCAAGCCGCTTCAGTACTGCTCTGTGTGTACCTGCACATTGCAATCCAGCTAAAGCCATCTTCGACAGAAAACTGAAGTATATTGGCAAGTAAGGTTTTTGCTAAGTGATGGGACTTGAGGGGGAGGAATGTAGGTTATAAGGTCTATTCAACAATAATCCTCTTCTCCCACGAGCTCTTATCATAACTTCTAGGGCTTGTTAGCTGGTGTGTCAGCCCCATTCCTGTGCTGACCCAAGACCTGTTGCTGTGCCAGTCCTGCACTCCTTCGTTGTCAGTGCCCTTTTATCTTCACCGTAGCTTCCTTGCTGCATCAGCACTCATCATTTCTTCAGCGGAGACTATTAATCGTTTTGAGCTCTATGGTGCTTTTAGTCGATGGATTTATGCTAGAGATAGATCTGGTCCAGTATTTTAATTTTTACTTAATGCAGAAATTCCCTTCATTAGCTCTGCTCTTCAGTATGGTTCAATAATGGCTGGTTTCTGGTATGAACACAGGAGGAAGAGCATAGCCAATGCAGCTTAATTGCTGTACGGCTTCCAGCTGAAGTCTCTTTTTTCATTCTCCTGTAAAAGATTCTGAAGAATCCAAACATTTTTTTTTTATAGGACAGAGTAGACATGAGACCCCTTCTTCTCCCCCCCCAACCCTCAAAGTGTAAGAGAACCCTCATCCAGAAACTGCTTCAGCAAGTGAACTTTGCTCGCACGTGTAATCCATATCTGCTTTTGTAAGACTACTCAAAGGAGCAGAGCTATAGGCTTGCGTTTGCAGGATCAGCCAGAGGCTTGGAAGGGGCCAAGACTGAAATGAAATGATGCCAGGCGATAGTACGGTAATATACCTTGTGACCCTTCCTTTCATCAGAGATGAAAGCTCCCTTCTGTTCCTTTATTTGGCAGCTCAAACAGAACAGGTGATCTCGGGGTAGTTGAGAGCACATTTTCAGCAACCTCATTTTTATGGTAATCCATTGGAAAAGTAATCCTCTTCACACATGATACAATTGTATAAAGCTCCCATTTATAACTTACATTAAAATTAATTGCCAAAGCTTTTTGAATAAAGCTGTATCTGCATAGGATGAGGGGAAGGAGAGGAAGGAGACAAAGCTAGAAAAATTAGTCTGTACACCATTGCCATGGAAGTTGAAGGGTTGCACTTCGAGAGAGGATTCATTTTATGCATGTGCAGACCCACGTACGCACACACACATAAAATTACAACTGAAATGACTTGGCTTATCTGTGAGACTCTGGGGAGAGAAAGAAGTGGGAGGGTGTACTGGAAAATGAATGAAACTTGCCTTTGAGTACTGCTTGCACAGCCGAGAGCAGTGAATACACAGAGGTGGCAGTGGCGTTTCATTGTATAGCAGTGATCTCAGTGTCATAAGAGAGTTCAATGGTATTGCTAATCCTAGTTTAATGGATGGTGCTGTGTTTGACAGGTTCCATTTTTCACAGTTTCATCTAGAAATATGAGTGAGAATATTGGGATATTCCAGTTTGCTTCCTTGGAGATTTCTAGGGACATAATATTTAACAGCTTTTAAGTTTGGGAACCCTGTCTGGGCTAGAGGGAGGCAGCGGGCAGCCCTGCGAACTGCTCTTAGTGTGAAAGCCCTGCGGCTTTGGTGCGAGGCACGTGGGCCTTACCAGCGCGTCCAGCTGCGTTGGGCGGCGGAATCCAGCTCCGGAGGGAGCCCTGCCTCTGGCGCAGCAGAGCGTGGGTGGGAAACGTTAGCAGAAGGAGCCCCGGCTGGGTCAGTCGAGATGTGGGGTGCTTGCTGGAGAGCTGGGGCTGAACGGCTCGGCGAAGATTATGCAGATCGTCAGTACAGAGCTGGTCTCTCCTCCTCTCTGCTCCTTGCTAAGCTGGGAGAACTTTCCCTCTATCACATATATATATATATATATAGCCACAATTCCTAATTTGCTTTTTGCTGCATTTTTATGCATGTAGTTGGGATTGTCAGAGTGCAAGAATAAAATACACTTCCTCTCCGTTGCCTGCTAAACCAGTGTCTCTGTCTTGTCTTAAATTAAGCCCTACTGGGAATAGAATCAGGCTGATAGAAAAATCATGCTGTTTGGTTACAGCTGTGCTGGTTGAATAGATTGATTTGCTCCAGAGCACACCAGTTTTGTTTTGGTTTTTTTTTTTTTTTAATAAAATCAGCTATCCCACCAGACTCCTGAACCAACTGACGCTGGACAACCTGTGCCTCGCCACTCTCTCCTCTGGTTATCAGGCTAAGGCTTTCTCCTCGTGGTGAAGCCTTGCCTGCAAGTTGTTTCTTAAAAATAAATGAGGGAGGTGAGTTGCTGTAGGCAGCCTTGGTCCCACGGGGAGCCGGTGGTGAGCTCTCCCAGGCGGTGGCAGTTCCAGGGTGTCCCCCTGCCCCAGGTCAGTCTCTGCCAGCATCTCCCTGTTTCCGAGGTCTTCTCAATGAGTTTTCTCTGGCAGTTTTGGCTAACTAGAGCCAGTTAGCCTGAGAGCAAACGTAATCAGGCCAACGCACCTGTGGAGAACAGCTCTGCTATGATCCATGCTTATTTTTCTGGAGTCTAGCTTTTTTTCGCTTTGTTCAAGGTCTCTGCTAGGTAGATTTATGATTCAGCTCTTTTGGTTTCTGTTGGATTCTGTGGACATCATTTTGTTGCTGAGTACATTGCGCTGTTTTGGGGTTTTTTTGTTCCCTTTTATGGTTCTACCTGATTTATTTATGTTTGCCCTGCATAAATGGGAAAGCAGCCAAGCGAATGCTTCCTTCTTTTCCTCCATGGGCTGTCAGGGTTTTAAGCACAGTACCTGATTGTTTGATTTTTTGCAGCTTTTTCTCAGTAGAGTTTATAGATTTCTGTCCCCATTTCAAACTGGCGAGCCTCGAGTTACCCTGTGTTAGCCTGATTTCATTGTGCCAGATGGTATTGCCCCCAGTGATAGTGTGGCAATGAAAAACAGAGGCAATTAAATGCCTTCTCTTCAGTTGGTGTTTTAAGGGCAGGAGTGAAAGGGGCTGAACCCTGATGTATCGCAGCCTTCAGTTGGTAAGTCCCGTTGGTGGAACAGTAATAATGACAGTATCTTATGCTTAGACGGTGCTTCTGATCTTGGAAGATCCCAAAGCTCTTTGCAAAGGCTGGATTCACCTGTGTTGCATCCCTCCACAACAGAGGTTGGTTTGGTGGGAGCAGAGCAGTGTGATATCCCCCCAGCCCAGGGATGGAAGAGAGGAGCATCAGGGGTTGGTGTGGGGACCAAGTTTGCCCTGTCCCCGAGTGCCACCAGGCCTCTCCTGGGCATGAAGGGAACTTCTGACCTTCTCCCATCCCTTTAGGTCCATCGCTGGTGCAGGCTCTGGAGTGAATTTCCTCGCCATGATGACTCCTGCCAGCATCTTGGGCTTTCCCTGGGGAATTTTGTGTGAAAGTACCAAACAGACATAGCCCTGTTTCAGTTCAAAAGCAGAAGATGAGCTCTGAGTACTGCCGCAGGCAGCGCAGGACTAAGGAGCGTTTGCTGCGTATGCTGAAGGCCTGCAGCCCTCTCTCTCGAGGGCAGACAGAACTATAAAATACACAGAGTAAGGAAATGAAATCTGCATTCAGAGCATCCTAATAAACACCTCGTTGAGTGCACAGTGTAATTCCATTGCCAGCCGCCAGTTTCTCAGTTTGTTTTCTCTCCCTTCCCTTCCTATTGTGGATTTTGGAGAGCTGGCTCATGCTGCCTCACTTCTTACTTCTTGAAGTTACGCTGTTCGCTGATCTAGATACGGTTTTGCAATAACCAGAACTTTGTAAAACATGGCAAAATCCTCGGAGGTGCTGCAGTCCAGCATTCAGAATTTGCACCCACCTGTTTGCCACCCTCCCGCACACCCTTTTCTGCCCCTTTTTATTAATCTCCAGGGCAGTTAATACCCTGATAAGGGTTTCTTTTCCAGCATGATGCTGTTTTAAGTAAGGGTGGTGTTGGTTGTTTCCTTTCCTTTTTTTCCCCCGATACACAAGATTAGCTTGGTGCCAGGAGCAAATTCTTTATCTGAGTGCCGGTAACAAAAATCAATGCATTTTATCAGTAGATGCTGGCTCTTGACAATAAGCTGTTCCTTGCAGGACACCAAAACAAGCAAAAGGACAGCCAAGGTTGTTGCTGTGTGCAGCGTGGGGACAATGTGTGAATTAGATGAATATATGTAAATTGTCTGAAGGGACCCCAGCACATTTTCTGCTAAATAAGTTTCTCAATACTTCTGTGTTTATCTGTGATAGAGCTCAGTGAAACTATGGTCAAACCCCCATCCTTTCCTTCACAGCCCCTGTACCTCTCTGCTGCAGGTTTCCTATATATGTCCTTGACTGAGCCTTTTGTCTGTGTGACAGCTGCTCGTTGCAATGTCTGAGCACCTTTGGTGTAAAACCAACTGTGGTGTTCTGGCTAGGGACATTTCCAGTGCCCGTGATGGGCTTTTGGACCTTTACCTTGTTCCTCAAGATTTTTAGGAGAGATTAGTAATTTCATTCGTTCAGAAGAGAACACCAGAAAAGACCCGACTTTTCAGAGAACACTAGTATCCATGACTCGGTTGGTTTTTGTTTATGGATGTGTTTTATTAGGGAGGCATGCGTTTGAGAGATCTTGGGTTTTATAGACAGACAATGTTTGGTAGAGGGCTAAAGTACTTTGTCCAGGCAGATAAAGGAGAGAACACATTCCTTGTGGGCCAGGCTACCTTAGGTTGGTACCAATCACATTTTTGATCTGTTCAGGAAAAAAGGCAGAGCTCACTTTGTGGTCTGACTTCCAGTTCGTTTTGCCACACAGGCTCCATTTCATGGTTTTCCACACCGAGGAGTTCCACGATGTGCTGAGGATCTGGGATGGTCCAGTGGAGAATGGCATCCTCCTAAAGGAGATGAGTGGGTCCGGCTTACCCGGCGATGTCCACAGTACTTTCAACTCCGTCATCCTTCAGTTCAACACCGATTTCTTCACAAGCAAGCAGGGCTTTGCTGTTCAGTTTTCAGGTAGGCTTTACATTGTTTCCTCAGCATTGTCCAAACCTGGCTTTGCTGATAAGTGATTAAGGTCTATCTACAAACTACTGATGGTGAGCAAATGACATTGTATTGAACGCGATAGCAGGAACTGTGCGGTCTTCCAGCCATTTGTGCTCTACTGCAGTTGGGTGCAGTCTCTGCAAATGGAGAAAAACTCTTGTATTCTCTCCTTGCAGTGCAGGTGAATTCTGTGCTCCCCTCCGCTACAGTCACCTTCACAGTGGTGAATTGGCAGCAAGATGTAGAGCAGTACGTTGTGGAATACACAAGAAGGCATTATGGATATTTTCCACCACAGTCCCACGGGTCTCTTAGAGAAACCACTATGCAGGCGACTTCCCCCAGGCGTTCTGAGAGCAGTTGGTCAGTGGTCTCTGAAAACCAAGTCTATTTAAAGTCCCTCAAATTGGATCCCCTGAGATGCAGATCACAAAAAGCTCTGTCGGCTGTAGGGATGTCATTGCTAGCGGCAGCACTACGTGTAATGCCGCTGCAATCTGTCATTGCCTAAGTCCTGGCAGCCGTTACCTAACACTTGGCCTTGTAAACACATTCATTTTAATTATGTTAGGGTAACACATTTCAACATTCGCACACGGGTTTCCAGGGTGCAGGCCTTCACTGCCGTGTCCAGTAACCAACCAGCAGATGCCTGTTTTGGAGACGGTTGTAAACAGGGAGGCTGTTGGGTGAATGATGGTACGACCTTCCTGGGACCCGGACACATCTAAGCATCAGAGCTCATCCTGTCTCTCCCAAGTCTTTGCCCATAGCTTTCTGTTCAGGGTGCCTTGCATGGCCGAGAGAGCAGGCCAGCTCTTTGAGAAGAGTTTGGGCTGGGTACAAAGACCTTCTGGGATGACCAAGACAGAGGGAGAGCTTTGTGTCACCAGCACAGCCCTGCTGTCTTCCTTCTTTGCCAGGCTTGTGTCTCAGCCTGCCAGGAAGGACCAGACTGGGCTGCTAACTTGCTTATCTTCGGTTGCACAGAAAGAGAGAGAGGGATTTCCTCTGGCTCTTTTAAGAAGAGCTTTCTCTAAACTGGCTAGGTGTAATAGACTCTCATCAACTTAGCAGGAAATAAGCTCTGCTCTGCTGCCTGATACGGAGCTGGTCTTTATTGAATGCTTCTGCTCAAAGCCTTTGTTCACAAGGTGTGACGAAGTAGTCAGACCTAAGCTCAGCAGTAAACAGTTTTGGATCTTGTGAACTTTAATGATCTATATAAGCTTGCAAAAAACCCTGTATTACTCCAGGACTTTCCATACTGCTAAGCTGTTGTAGTGATGACAGACCGTGAGCTCAGTCGGCAGTGAAGCTGTGCTGCCTGCCCCCAGCTGAGAAGAAGCTCAGGGGGTCATCTTGTACCTCAAAGGGACGCAGCAGCGAGACTGGGAGGGAAACACGTGCATTTCTAAAAGGTCAGGCTTGATGCTTCACAGGGCTAAAGGCTAAATTGCTCTGCCACTCAGGGGAAGTGAAAAGTGCTAGCGGATTAGTTTATTTTGCAGTATGTGTCTGACACAGAATTCTATAAAAATGCCATGTCAGATCAGTGGATGTCTGGACTTATTAAGTAAACATGCGTGTGCACAGTTACACATCAAACTTGCACTCTGTGTAGCGCACTTGAACTTGCCGTTCCCCAGAGCCTTTACCAGCTGGAGTGGCAGATGCTCAGTGTGAAGTAAAAGCCAGATTTTGTGTATGTGGCAACTTTAAGGGATACTGAAGGAGGAGAGATGAAGAACGAAGTCACTGCTTTGATATCTGTTTAAGGACAGAGTCTAAGTACAGCTGGTGCTGTAAGCCTGTATTAAGTGTAAACATATGTATTAAATACATATTTTTAATACTCTTCAGTTTCTACTGCCACTTCCTGCAATGACCCAGGAATTCCGCAGAATGGGAGCCGGAGTGGTGACAGCAAAGAGGCAGGTGACTCCATCGTCTTCCAGTGTAATCCAGGATACGCTCTGCAAGGGGAGGCCAAAATCACTTGTGTGCAGATTGAGAACAGATTTTTCTGGCAACCAGACCCTCCCTCCTGCGTAGGTATGAACACACATCCACCCTCCCATTGCACTGGTTCCCTGCACTGTCCCATTGCAAGACTTCTGTATCTGACGGGGGTGAGTCCCACCTGGTTTGACGAGGTGTATGACAAGGTGTCTGTGTCTCAGGTAGCGTGTCTCATAGAACTACTTTTTAGGTTTATCCCCAGAAAGTCTGGGAGAGCGAGAATCTAGTTCATGCTGGAAGCTCATAGGACGTACTGCCATGTAAGTGATGATATTTAACCTGACAAGTCAAAATTAAAGGCTTCTTTAAAACTCAGGTTGGTAGAGAGGATCAGGGTCATGGGTGAATAATTTCTGCATGAGGAGACAGCAAATTCTGTCATGAGAGAACTATCTGACATTTTCTTTGAGCTCATAAAGTAATAAAAGAAGCTTATAAAAGTGATTCTTTTTAATATGTCCAGAACACCTAAAAATAGTCATGCTAAGCACATAAGAGCAATAAACATCAAATTTGCTGGCCAATTAAATGCTAGCCACAAATTACTTATCCTGTAACCTTCATTCCTGTTTAGGCACTGTTATCTCAAGCAAGAAAAATCAGTTAATTCTGTTTCTAACATCTGATTTAATGCCAGCTAGGAAACTTCCACAGCATGCACGGGATTTATGCTCCCTCCAGGGTGACTTGGTTTCTGAATGGCTATCTTGATGATCTAGTGTGGGACCTTTCGGCTTGATAGAGACAGTCCTTTTAGTCTTCCCGGAGCTGTAACTAAATCATATTGTTGCATGTCATGCCCATCTCATCGTTCTCCTGTTGAGTTTTCTTTCACACCAGAAGCTGGGCTCTCATTCCCTTTCAGGGAAATGTAGCTGGTGCCCTAATCTTGGTGTGAGATGAATTCCCATGGGTCTTCTCCAATTTGACTATTGTGTTGGGTCCTTTTTGAACAGAAGTCTGGCAATCTTGTTTTAGGAGTCATAAGCTCTGTGGAAAAGCTGAAAGCAATGTCTTGCTCCTTCCCTCTATTCAGTTACAAAGGATTTGGAGAACTATTCAGTGGCCAAATAATACCAGTTTTATACTAACTCTGTAACAGGCTGCCTAGTTAGAGCTGAATTGGAAAACGAGGTTTAATTTAGGGCTTGGATTCTATGTTTGTATTTAGCATTTCAAATGTATTCTTACATCTTTATTGTACAACTTCTGCAGTCCCTAAACAATATGGGCTGAATTGGAACCTCAGCTGAAACAGCCCCCAGAGGTTTGGGGTATTTGAAGTCTGCATCCTGACCCAACTCCAAACAGCCATGGCTTGGACCAGTTTCTAGTTTAAATCCTTTGGAGACTATGGGTGGGATTTTCAAAGAAATCAGAGGGTGTTGAACAGTCATCTCCCTTAGGCTTTTCAAAAATGAGTCTGTGTACTTTAGTTTCTTCCTGAATTTTCCCCTGCATTTACAGTCTGGAAGAGGAACGCACCCTGAAGGTTAAGAGTAAGGTAAATGGACACAGAATAGATGCTTGTGGTTCTTCCAAGTTACTTGTGCATGACCTTCAGCTAAAATCCTCACTATTTGTGCTGTCATTTCTGTGTCTTAAGAGAGGGATAACAGCTCTCGGTGCCTGCAGCAGCGTGCAACTGGACTTGATTGAAGAAGTTGCTTTGGGGCCTTGGAGAAGGGTCTCTAGTTTAATCTTTACTGTAATCTTTATAGAACAGCCCCACTAGATTTACCTGATATCTGGAGATTCTTGTGTATTTGCAGGGCTTTATAAAAGCCCACAAGATAGACACGCATGCTTGCTCCTTCATGGAAAATCCTTCCAAGGTTTGTTCTCTCCCATGCTCAGTCATTTCCTACTCGGTGTTTGCTGTAGGCTGGTTAGTGTCAGACACCCCAGTTTAACACAGCCTGTGCTCCCCTCTCTCTCACCCCTTCCCAAATCTGGGAGGATCGATCTGAGCGACGGGAGGAATCTTAGAGCATCGGCCCTCATGAAGAGACTGCAGAAAGGCTGGCAGTAATAAATTAATCATGAGTATTTCCCACAGTGGAAATATGTGCAGGCACTTTCAGCCTTAAAAAATAATAGTGGATTTTTCAGTCAGCTTGGCATTTAATGTGTTGGTGACTGTAATAAACAAGAACAAGCCACTAGACCCAGACAACATGTTTTCACGTATTTACCAACCATCCAGACTTTGACCAGGAGTTGTCTAAATAAATGCAACAGAAGAGCATAAAGCATCTCTCTCTCCTGCTGGTTGCTCACTTATATAACTTACAAAGATTGTAATAGTATCCACAGTTCTGTTCCTCTGTGTGTGCGTGTACTGTCTGGAATAACAGAGCCCTTATCTCTGCTGAGGCCACTACCAGCTCTTGTAATACATATCTTACTATCAGACAGCCTTGCAAACTGCCTCTCTGCCTCTTATCTGCCCATATCTCCCTCCCCGCCATCTCATCTACTATTTTTTAAGTTTCTCTAAGACAAAACCTCACCCCTTTGCTCGGTTGCCTTCCAGCTCCCTGTGGAGGAATCCTGACAGGACCGGCAGGAGTGATCTTGTCCCCGCAGTACCCGGAGCCCTACCCGCCGGGGAAGGAGTGCGACTGGAAGCTGACCGTCTCTCCTGACTATGTCATCGCCCTGGTATTTCATACGTACGTACCCGAGAGCTCTTGGGTTCCACGTCTGTGGCTGCCTGTGGGGCGGGCAGCGGGTGCCAGCAGTGGGGCACTGCCTGGCTGAGCTGGCTCTGCATGGGGGCCCTTTCCTCTCCGGAGGAACCAAACCAAACCTGGTACGACTGTCCTATAGTCCTGGGTAATCGGTTCTCAGATGTTACTTTAATTTGGGAAAAGATGCACATGTGTCAACCGAAGCTCCTCTTTAATATATACCCATGGTTTTGCAGAGCATAACCACGTAACTGGTGCAGCGTAGGAAGCCCCTGCAGCCACGCTGGCTTATGCTTTTGTGCTCTCGACTGTATCACCAGTCCTTGAACCCTTACATATGGAACAGAGACGGAAATGTCCGGTACTTGGCTGAGGAGCTGTTTTGGGACAGAAGCAGTCTCTCAGCTGTGTAGTCATACAGCCCATCAAGACCACGGTCTCTTGTTCTCCCGGGGCTGCTGTAGCGTGCTCATACTTCAAGCACTCTTCCTTTGGCTTTGCAGCTTCAGTTTGGAGCCCGGCTATGATTTCCTTCATATCTACGATGGACCTGATTCACTCAGCCCCCTGATCGGAAGCTTTTACGGCTCCCAGCTACCCGAGAGGATAGAGAGCAGCAGTAACAGCCTCTTCCTTGCTTTCCGAAGCGATGCATCAGTCAGCAACACCGGATTTGTCATTGACTACACAGGTAAGAGCTGTCGGGGTGCACCTGGCCCAGCTGACTGGGCAAACACCTGGGATTTTACCTGCACTTATTCTCAGGTTAAACCACCTAGCTGAACCAAATGGGAGAAGCTCTAGAAACTGTGGAAACCTCTCTTCAGGCAGTAATCCTGCTGTCTGTTTTGCAACCACCAAAGTAAATTAAGAGGCATGGGAGGGAAAATTGGGCGTTGAAGAGAGGGGATCCTGCAGGCTGGCAGAAGAGCCAGGGTACGCAAGGTAGAGAAGAGCAGCATAAAAGGACTGTTATGTGGCTGAGGATCACTCACGTGTGGCTGCTTCTGTGTGGGGCTTTCATTAATAGAGAAGAAAATATCTACATCTTTTTTTTTTTTCTTTAAAGAAAATGAGAGGGAGATTCCCAGAAAGTATATGTTTCTATACAGGCTGTATTCTGTATAATCTTTCTTGCTCCATGCTGAATTTAAATGTTTCTGTCTTCTTAGTGAGCAGAATATGCTGCTTCATTGCAGATTTGAGCTTTCAGAGTACTAGAGGGTGCTGAACTGTTAACTGGTTATTAGGAATGCTCCACATTGCCATGGATTTAAGATTTATTCTTAGTGGCAAGAGCAGCTTTGTCCAAGGAAAGGAGGTGCAGACATACGTATCCAACATGGGATCTCGCTCTGAATTGATGACACTGTCAATCAAGAGTGTACCAAATGATGGGTGGCTGTATCTAGAGGCGGGGGTCACGGAGATGGATGCTCAGCTCTCTTGAGTCCTGAAATCTGTGCATTTTGCTTCACTTGAGATTCTAAAGCATCTACTTAAAAATTCACTTATAATTAGTAAACTGAACAGAATAGTGAGTTCACTATCTGTGTTATGAGAGCAGTGGCTTTTTTTCTTGCTTGCTTGAGGAGGAAATAAAACATTGTGGTGGCTTCAGCTCCCATGGTGAGAGACAGGGGCAGTGATTAGAGCTTTTCCTGGGTGCTTTTAGCTCTCTGTCGACGGAGCAAGCTGAGAAGTGACAGACCTGGCACTGCTGTTCTGGCTTTGGCAGTGTGTGTTTCTTGTTTGTGCGTAGGGTAGGTGGAAGAATGGAGTTGTTACAAACTGTAGTAAAAAACATGCTCTGAAAAGCTGGATCTGATGAGCTGGGATTATGCAGAATGGAGAAAAGGATTAAAAACAGGGCTAGAAAGAAATGATTCTTCAAGCCTGCTCTGGTCTGTATGGACTCATTTGCAGTACGGGGAAAAAAGCAGTGATGGCTTCAGATGCACTGGATGTGTGCCACTGTGAAACGTGGCTTTGCATCCGCGGTGTACGCTGTGAAACAGGCTGTTGAGGCTTGTTGGCCCAACTGTGTGCTGTGGGAGCAGTAATAGCTCGTGCTGGAGAGCTGATGGGCTGCTGCTGTGTTTTCAGGGCTGCTGCTGCTTTCTCTGTGTGCTTGGGCAGTTCTCTCTTCCTATACCCTGTCTCCCATCTGTGGTTCCTGCTTTTGAATTTACCTGACCAGAAGTTAAATGAGAGTGAAATGGCAATTCATATTAGTTATGCTGAACAGATGAATTTCCCTCTAGTAAAGTTATGAAATAATAAGACAAAGACAATCAGCACTGCTTAAGATTCAAGAGATTAAAAGTTTTCTGCTCTCATTAGAATTAATTTTACTGAAAATTAAGTCTTGGATTTTCTTCTTTTTGGGCAGCCAGAAAGTAGTTAACAAATGAAATCTCGTTAAATTAGGGTGGTTGCGCGATGCATTTTTCTCTTAAACACTCCTGCAGCGTTAATCGCGCCTACATACTTCCCACAAAGCCAAACTGCTGGGAGAAAAGAACGAGGCTTTATGTTTGCCCATTAATTTCCCCGCACTTTAAAAGTAACCTGGGATTCAAGTCTTAAGAAGCGGCAGAAAATAGAACTTTGGGGGATTGAAGGAAGAAGAAAAGAAATGCGGGAGGGAGCATGTGTGAAAGAAAATCAAATACCGAGCTCGGCTCCTTGCCAGCGTGGAATCCCAAGTACAGCTCAAAGACGCCGTCTTCTCTCGGCCATCTCATGGTCTTTGGTTGGTGCTGCAGCCCATGTGGGCTTCTGCCCTTAGCTCCCCGACTACCATATACCGCCTGTGTCAGCTGTGTGCAAAATACTGTTAATCCCCGGGGCTCTGTAGTCCTCTTTTGGTGGTGTTTGGGGGAAAAAACCAAAGCAGCCATCTGTCAGTCCCTCCTTGAACTCCTGGCTCGTCCCTGGGCCCGGGGCTGCTCGCTAGCCCGCAGCCACGCTGTGTCGGGTGGATTTCAAACGGCCTCAGCACTTCGTTTGAAATTGTTTCAGGGGCAATGGCCCTTCAAGAGAAAGTTGTCCTCTGGGGCCAGGAGGAATGGAGAAAACAGAGAGAGAAGAATAAATTTGGCTTTTATTATGCCAGTTTTTGCATAGAGCATGACAGTGAGAGTGAAGTGGGAATGCAGCAAGGCCATAGAAAGGTATTTGAGGGCAGATCTTCAGGCAGGCAATTTCCCAGTTTAGCTACACTGGTATAGTACACCAGCAGGATTTCGGGTAGATGAACTCCTATCTTTTGCTTTGCACCCATGATGCGCTGTCAGCTGTGCAGCAGAATGAATAATCAAATTAAGGTTACCAGCAAAGAAACCGTAAGTGTGCTTTCCTCACGCACACTTAAATTTACGGAGGTTTGGTTTACTGCCTGCATAAAGCTTTGGATTGATTCACAGGGTCAGGTGAAACTTAAATGCAATAGTTTGGGATTTCAGCTGGGGAGGAATTTATTCTTGGGATATCTTAGCAGTAGGGAGTAGATTTTTGGTTCCTGAAAAGGAGGACATGCTCTGCTCAGGCATCCCGTTTAAGGTCTGTTGAAGTTATCATAATCCTTAGCAAAGTGCTTGTTTGCCACACCAGCTTAGTTAACGGTTTTTTTGTGAAAGCAGCGTGCTGTGTTCATAGCAGGTTCACTTGAGCCCAACAAGTATTAGTCTAACAAAGCAAAAGGATAAGTTCTTGATTACAAAATAAGACAGTCAGTTACAAAACAGAAGCTGAAACACAGGAAAGAGAGAGCTTGCACTGTACCTAGAATTCACCTCTTGTTCCAGTTGTTGCTTAAGAATTTTTTTAAGTGTCTGAGCTACAGAAAACTAAGGTTTTTAAGTCAGTAGCTCTACATGTATTCTCTTTTGAACCAAGATAATATTTGTGTGTCTTAGTTATACTTGGGAGATTTCTGGTTACAGAGCAACACTGGATAAGTTTCAAAAACTGTTTCCAGTCAATTTAAAAGACATCTTGATATGAGGGTCTTCCATTAAGCTGTCATTGCCAGAAAATGCTATCAGAGACTCTTTTAAATGTGGCCAGGGATGAATCTCTAAAGTGAAGATTATCTTTTCTCATCGGGAAATCAACTGAATTCCAGTAATCAGTTTGCATTGCAGCATCTTGCAAACCACAGATTTTATTCAGATACATTTTATGTGTTCATTGACTGGTGTTTTTAAATTGAGACCACACTTTGTTAGTAATGTAAAGGGCAGGCTAGTGGTTCGGAGAGCTTTTCCCAAATTATTCCCCCCCATATTTTGTGAGTGTTGGGGACCTCTTGTCATGGACACAGAAGCGGGTCAAACTCCCTCAGTCACTGCCTCCATCCGAGCAACTTACCCTGACGGCGTGGTGCTGGGCGCACCCAAGGGGGGTAGGTTTGGCTCCTCGTGCTTGGGGCAGAGGGTAGGAAGGAGTTCCCAGGTTGGATACTCCGAAGCGGGGGGTGGTTCTCATGCTTTTTAATACTTTCTCTTTCTGTTGTGGGCCAGAAGTGAAGAGGTGGGAAATTGAAAGCAAATGAAGCAAAACTGATGAGTTTTCACCCTTCCAAAGGAATGGGAAAAAAAACCAAAACACCAAACCCCAAGCCTTATTTGAAATCTGTTATTATTTCGCCAGAACTATTTTGCCCACCCTGAGCTTATGAACATATATTCAGCATTACTTATGGTAGAAATATGGCATTACTTATTTAAGGTGGAAATTCCCCACAGAAACACTAATTCTGTAAAGTCTGTTGCAAAGCAAGCTGTTTAAAAGCATCCAGTACTCTTTGCTGTTAAAACAGTCAGAAACGGGAGATGACACTTGACCCTAAAACAACTTGCATTTGAAAAACGGATCTGTCCTTTGGAACAGGTAGTCCATTGAGCTGGGTTGGGTCGGGGGATGCCGGGCTCTGGTGAGCTGGTGTGGCAGCAGCCCGGCGGTTCGGGATGCCAAGGCTGCACCTGGTCTCCAGAATCCTAATAAAATTTGTCCTGTCTTCAGTATATGATGATTGTTGTGAAAAAAACTGTTCTCTAGACAATTTCTCCTGGGGTGAATTTAAGCCTTAGCTCTTATTAAAGGCTTGCACATGTTCACGGATGATGCGCTGGGCGGACAACCGCTCTCCATTGAAGCTGTTCTCGAACATGCAGATGAAAGTCTGACCTCCTGGTCTCGGAGCTCATGCAGGCTTTGGGTTTTCCTTGGGAAGGGAGAGGGGAAATACAGAAAATTCTGCTTTCTGTGGACTGATGAACCAGTTCTCATGGCATTTTTGTCTTGACTCTTTTCTAAACATTTAGCAGCCTGAATCCATGTTAATGGGGACATCAGGGTAAAGTCCTCGATGTCTGAAGTGTCTGAGTGAAAATAAAATGTTAATTCTAAACGGGCAAGCCATGCTGTACTCACTTCATAGCCTAATAAATCAAAGGCTGGGAAAGCTGTGGCTTTCCCACATCCTTCTGAGTCTTTTGCTGTCACCACGCAACCAAATTACTTCCTTAAATTTGAGCTCCTGCCTCCCTTTGTAGCTTACTGCTGAGGATCATCGGGGCAGCTCATCTGCAGAGGAGTGTTCAGCTGCAGAGATGCGTAGGACTAGTGTGTCAGGATGCATCATCCTCCAAGGTGAGTGTCCCTGAGGGCACAGACCCTCAAGGGAAAGGAGGAACAGTCAAGAATGAGGAAAACACAACAAAAGCAGCGGGGCTGTTGCTCAGCGATCAGCCACCACCCTTTTTTCAGCAGTTGACAGAGTGACTGGAGCACTGAATGTCATGGTTTTTCAAAGCAAGAGCAGAGGCTGAGATGGGGCACATGGCGAAGACATCTGACAGCCGGGTGGGAGGCCGGTTGACAGGTTGAAGCCACATCAGCTTGTTAGATGAAAAGCAGTGAGACTGTTCAAAATAACGAGAGAGGCATGAAGTGGTCAGAAGGAAGCCTGGGTGCAATGTTTGTATGAAAGGGTCTGACATTTGAGTGTTAGCAATTCAGAGAAATAAAGGCTCGTGGAATAAAAAATAATTTGGAAAAGTAGATGAAGGGTTTGCGCTTGCAGGTGGCTCGTGTGCTGCGATGGAGTCTGGGCCGGCAGCTGCACTGCTCTTCTGCCCCGGCTGACCGATGCCCAAAGCAATTCCTCACCTCTGCGGGTGTGATGGCCAGTCCGTACGGGAATATTCCGTTGACTTGCAGTAATGGTAGAGGCTCACCTCTCCAGCTACGGCTGGTGTCTCACAAGCAAAAGGATGAGTGAGGAGGGAGTGTGTTCATCTGAGCTGACCAGAGAGCCAAGGGCTTTGCTTTCCAGTGCTGTGACTGAAACGAGCTTTTTGGTCCTGATATCTTACTCATCATAATCCAGATTTCTCCTTTGTGTCTAGCTGGCGTCTCAGCAGGACCTACCATCAGATCACATACAGGAAATAATGGGATAAAAATATTTGTTTGAATTCTTTTGTCTTAGAACCCTAATCATCTCCATCATGTCCTGAGTATCAGAGCTTTCTTGTGAATGCTGCGGTACTTATGCTCCAGGCACCTGCGTGTCTCTTCCCAGGATCAGATAAACTGGAACATCGTGTTATTTGGTTGGGGAACAGGGTTGCTCAAAAGAAGAGTGGCTTGTCCAAAGTTCGTGCAGCAAGACACCACTAACAGAGGAGAGCTCAGGGCTTCATGATATAAAGTTTGATGATACAGAAGGAAAATGGTCTGTGAGGAACATCGAGGTTGACCACACTGTGGCTCCCAAAATAGGGAACTGGTGTTCTAGGAAAAACCAGTGGCCTCACTTCTGCGGTTCAGGGCAGCTGTTCCTGGTGGAAACATTTCATGTCCTCTTGTGCCCTGTTTACCTGGATCACTAGCTAGTGGTACAGCCGTTGTCTAAAGGAAACCATAGAACTAATCCTGGTTTTCACTGCAAACAAAGAAACAGAAGGAAGATTTGGGGGCTTTACTGTTTTCTGCTTCTCTTTCCACCCCTTCCTCCAATACTAAAAGCCCATGATTTAATGCTTAAACACATTATAATTGTTCACAGACCCACTGCTCTCAGAAAAGCCCTCATCTTTAATGAGCAATTTCCAAATGACAAAAGAGCAGGATTAATCAAAGCCTCTAATTATATTTCATGCAGGAAAAAAAGAAGGAAAAAAAAAAAAAGAAAAAGCCCTCAGAAGAAGGAAAGAAATATCCAAGTCCTGACAGCTCTGTAGTCTTTACTGGAGTTTTCATATGTAAATGGGGTTTTTAACTCTGCAGGGCATAGTGAACAGAGAGAAAAATGTCTTCATTTTGTCTAACTGCTTGTAATCATTTTGCCATAATTGCAGCCGTGCTGCACATCTGGAGAGTCAACCAGCTAGCACATGGCACGATGTATTTCCATGGTGAGAGCTGACAGCTCTTAGACACGGGAATGATAGGTGCCAAGGAGATAGTGTGAACAGATGTAGCATATCTGAAATATGTTGCATGTTCAATCTGTGTTTATACGCCCTGGTTTGCAAAGTTGCCTGCAGCCTGTCCCCTGCGCAAGAAAGGAGAGTGAGTATAGATAGTTAAATCAAAGCCTTGCCTCATTGATTGGATTTTGGGTACCAGTAAATATGTTTGTGAATTGAACCCTGCCTTCTTCCAGTATACTTGTGCTGGAGCTGAGCATCAGAGAATGCTCTGGACCGCTATAATTCCCCACATTCAGCAGCATGAGAGAATACTCACAATCTAAACTCTGCAAATGGTACTAGTCTTTATGATATGCGTAAGTGAGATTCCCAGCTGAGAAGAGCCAAAAAACATGCCATTGACCAAAATTTTAGAATAGCTGTATCAGACCAGTAAAGATCTTGGCAATTTTCTCTTGCAGAAAATCCCCGGGAGTCATGCTTCGATCCCGGATCAATTAAGAATGGCACACGAGTGGGTACAGACCTGAAGCTGGGATCTACAATTACCTACTACTGTGACGGAGGGTATGACATTGAAGGGGTCTCCACGCTGACGTGCATAATGGGAGGGGATGGAAAACCCATATGGAACAAACCTCGACCTACCTGTACAGGTGAGGCTCAAGGGGAGAAGGTCAGTACAGTACGATCTGCCTATCGCCAAATACTTCAGCAGTTTATCCTAATGCAAAGCTTGATGTTAAGTTTGCGTAGAGCTGCTTGCAAGGGGACAGAGGTGTGGTTTTGCAGTGTTTCGTAATTTTTCATTTTTTTTAACACCCTGGGCAGGGAAGAGCTAACTTACGTGAAGTTTCTTGAACCTTCTTTTGAGAGAGGGAGGAAACTGGATAGAACAGATTATCTGTGTGACAAAACCTGTGTCCTAGCGCAGGGCAGGATTCAGGAAGCCACTTAAACATTTGCCTAACCCGATCCCTGCTGATGAAAGCCCTTAAGCATGTGCTTTCCTGAGCGGGGTCAGAGGTTACTGAGAAAACAGAAGGCAATTTTTTCTTAGGGCTTCTGTGGCTTTTTTATTTTGTTTTCTGGCTTAATGAGAAAATGGTTTAAATGTCGGGTTTGCAGTCAGACCTTCTTAATCTGAGAAGCGAGTCAAGAGATAGCTGTCGGTCTGTGGTGACTGGAAGAATGAAATCTCTGACTCGGAAAGACGCTGGTGGGGAGGATGCTGCTCCCGCTGGAGCCAGGCTCCTGCCGCTGGGAAAGGGCGAAAAGAGCAGGAGCTCATTCTGTCAGGTCCTGAGGGTTAAGGTCGGGTGAAGAGCAGTGCAAGTCACACGTTAGGCTACAACAGCATCCACGGCATCCCTTGGCCTTGCCATGGTCTTGATAATTAAATGTGAAGCAGGCATGAACTCAGGTTAGGGTAAGCCTTATTGTTCTTAATCAGAACTTGCAGCGAGAGCTGCAGCGCCTGAAGCGTGGAGCCGGTGGTGGCTGGGGGCAGCTGACGTCGCAGCGCCTGGGCCGGGGGGTCTCAGCGCGGCAGGAGGAGGCTGATGCTTCGAGGCAGGCGTGGGTAAGGGTCCGCTCGGTGATCTCGTCTTGATTTTCTCTCACAGCACCCTGTGGCGGTCAGTACACAGGCTCGGACGGCATCGTCCTCTCTCCAAATTATCCCCAGAACTACACCAGTGGACAAGTCTGCTTGTACTTCATCGTTGTGCCGAAGGATTATGGTATCGTTTTTGGATGGGTTTTGAAAATCTGTCCTACTGTCTGTGCAACTCTCTTGTTTGGGTTTTTTTGTTTGAACAAAGCGGGAGAATAAGTGCATATATAAATGGAGATAAGGGAGATCGGAAAATAGTAAGTGGCCCTGTTGGATGCTATTTCTACTTTGTTGTAGCCAGTAAGGATGGTGGGAATTTTCTAAATTTCAAAATCTATCAGAAATGAGGGGACAAAAAGACCAAACCTAACAAAAAATACCATCCTGTTATTCCCCTTCCGGTTCCTGCACTGTATTCAGTCATGCAAAGTTGGAAAATCAGCAAAAAGTAATTCACGGTGATTAATGCTAGCAGCAGACTCGGAGGACCTCCGAGAGTACAAAATGTATTTACCATAAACAGATGCTAACTGCGGTGCTAAATAATCTGTCTGCACAGAGAAGCACATAAATGTATAGTTTTGTGGATGTGCTGCTGTGGTACTTAAGACTAACTTTTATTTTTAAATAACATGTAAATTAAAATTTAAAACTAGATCCAAACAAAAGCCAGATCCATTTAAATGGACCGGCATTCTTTTTTTAGTCTAGTGCTGCTTAATTTTCATCAAAGCTTGAATACAAGAATGATCGATGTTCTAGAAACCTTTGAGGCAGCTAGCTGGATATTAGTACTGGTTAATGTATTTTCTTGTTTGAAGGGAATTTTAAGTTCTTGAAGAGCACTTGCACTGACAGCTCTGGCCGGTGAAGGTCTCTAAATTCTGTTTTTTGATACTGCTTCTCAGTGCATTATATCGATCGAGTCAGTCCCTATGGTCTTCTCAGTTGTTTGTGATTTCCTTTGCTAAGATAGCAAGGTGTGACGTAAGGATACTACGTACAGATGTCAGTGATAAGCTCCGTTCACTTGGATTTCCTTCTGCCTGTGTGCATGCAGGTTACAGCTGAGTTCCTGGATCTAATTGATGGAATACTGCACTGTTCTCTTACACCTCTTAACCTGTTTTACTATAGCTGATCTTGATATTGTCTTAAGAAACACAATAACTAGAGGGCTAGACAGTCTTGATATGCAAGTCTGACTTTTGCCTATGGTAGGATGACAGTTAAATTAGTTTCTCTTCTCCACCTGCTACCTTTCAATAGCTTCATTAAAAACAAGCAGGGAAACCATTAGCCGTGAATGTTACACATTTCCCACCTCCTTCACTTCTCAGATTCTGTGTACAGCAGGCGTGAGGGTGGGCTAGCGTCACTTTTTCAGTGTTCCCAGCGTCAAAGCTGTGCTGGAAACCGGACTGTGCAGGAAACAAATATTGTAGCTTGGTGGATGATGAATTTCACAGCAAGAGACCTCTCAGCTTATGAATCTGCAACTGGGCACTTACAACTCAAAAATGCAAAGCTAGGAAAGGAGACAAAGGGGAGAAAAAAATCTTCCAAGTAAAGATTTCAGAGGAAAAAAACTGTCGTTATATTCTGAAAAATAACGATAAATAACTAAAGTCTCTTTGCTCTAGCTAAAAAAAAAAGCTGTGATTCTCTCATTATTATTTTGTCCCTTCCATAAGCCCTGCCTGCTCCTAGGTGCATTGACAATGTCTGCAGTAGGACCCCGAGCGCTGCACGGCTCCCTCGTTAGCAGTCTCTGTAGACAGGCTTAGGACTGACTTAATAAAACTGTGAGTGTCCTCTCTCCCAGCAGTGGTCCTCCCTGACCAGAGAGGTTCAGTCTGGAAATTGAGTTCTTCAGGACAGGGATCGTTATTTTGTTCATGTTTTGTACGATGCCTAACCCAACGGGAGCCCACTTCATGACAGAGGTTGAATACAAATAATAAATAATAATTATCAGTTGGTGAAATTATATACCTTGTGTTATGTAGGCAGGCAAATGGGATGATTCATAAAAGAATCCCTTTTGGCCTATGAATCAGTGTTAAAGCGTACTGGCAAGTGAACACGGGGGAGGCTGGTTGCTGCTTCTGTTATGCCTACTTTGTGGATAAATAAAGGGCTCCCATCTTCCAGGGCTGTCAGTCAGGTTCTTTTTATCTTTGCCAAGCTCCTGAAATAAAAGCAGCTGAAACGCCTCGGCCCGGGGCCCTGGCTGTGTGGGGACGGCAGCGCGCTCGTCCCGCTGCCCGCCCCGACCGGTGCTCCCTCTCTTCGCAGTGGTCTTTGGGCAGTTCGCCTTCTTCCAGACCGCGCTCAACGACATCATCGAAGTCCACGATGGCCCCAACCAGCACTCCCGGCTCCTCAGCTCCCTCTCGGGCTCTCATACAGGTAGGGAACGTGTCCCTGTTGCTGCTGGGAAAAGCAAGCTAAAAATACAGCCTGCCACTTAACACCTTGCTCTGTGCAACCCATTTGTGTAGCTGATGTTGTAATCTCTGTCCTGTTCTATCTCTTTCTTCTCATCTAGGTGAATCATTACCATTAGCTACCACCAACCAGATTCTCATCAAATTTAGTTCCAAGGGTCAGTCTACAGCCAAAGGCTTTCATTTTGTCTACCAAGGTGAGTACAGTTGTGTTCTGGAGATGTCCTTGGGTTGGTCCCGAGATGATGGTCAAAAATACCGTCGTGTCTTGAAGTGTCCTGAACTGCTTTTGGCATCTGTGGGTCCTTGCCTACTTCTTGTCTGAATGGGAAACATCACAGAGATGAAGATTATTTTGGTAGCAGTGAACTTGCAGGGCTGGCTGGCTCCTGTGGGTACTTCATGTTCAGACCTTCCGTTTTCACTCAGCCTCAACCCTCGCATGTCCCAGGATTAGTATCAGAAGTATCTCATTGAATCATGCTCTGAGCACACAGCGAGTTCTTGAGATTTACACCCAAGCGATTTTTCCCACTGGTGTTCTAGCACGTTTCTCAGCGTAAGCAGCTGAACACTTGTCTAGCAGCTCTGTAAAATCCTTCCTCTCTGTGTCTCATAGGCTTAGGTCTCCTGCTGTCAAACTTTTGCCCCTTGATCCTTTCAGTAACAGCTTGCATTGCATTGGGCGAGTCCCACTTAGAGATTTTGAAGTAGTAAATAAAAAGTGATGCACAGAATAGTTGGAAAACAGAAGGGCTTTCTCACCCACGTGCTTTGTGTAGTTACTGTGAAGTGGGGACAGACAGCAGGGGCAACCCGTGCCTTCTCTGGGGGCGAAGTGAAGCATGGCTTCGATTTTAGAGTATCCAGAGATACATTCACTTGAATTTCTGCTTAATTATTGTAAAACAACTGTAGTTCTGATAGCAATCTTTAAAGATTTCAGCAAAGCAAAGGTTTTGATGAAATCAGTAAAGATTACCTCCTCCCTCCTGCATGCTAATTATGAGCTGCACGCTCTCCAGTGATTACTGCATGGAAAGCAAGAGTGAAAGAAAGAGGTTTTGATCTGCCTGGCCAGGCTTTAATGCCATTTACTCTCATTTTTACACAAACGAGGAGTTCTCTCTCTCAAAGCCTCCCCCATCCAGTGATGTGTGTGTATGGCAAGTTGCCCCGAGGTGAGGCGGCGTGTTGGAGGCAGCTGAACCGGGGAGCGGAGCTGCAGGGTCAGGCACGCAGGCACCGTTCTTGCCATGGTTTGGAGAGAGGCCAAGCACATGCTCCTCGGTCACAAGTGGCTGAGCTGGGCTTATCTGAGCAGGGGTACAGACCCAGGAGGGTTTGCCCAAAGCAGTGCATCGTCGTAAGTGGCTCTTTTCTGCCTCTTCCTCCCCTCCCCAGACCACTTTCATGCTTCAGACTTCAGCTTCTCGCTGAAGAAGGCATCTTGCGTGATGCCTTTGACAGTGGGTTTGACTTTCATCCTTCTGAATCGAATTAAAATCAAACAATATAGCTAATGTGCTTATCGTCTTCACGTTTTCCCCCCTCCCACCAACTCAGGCATTAAACACTAATAAATTGTAAAGCAACTCAGAGAAAAATAAAAATGATTTCTTCCTCAGCCATAGACATTTCTTTGACTCCTCCTTCCCCTCACTTATCTGTCAGACTCTCCATTTCTTTCTGTGACTGTTGTTTCCAGTATTGAACAGGAATGCAGGCAATTTCAACAGTTGGTGATGCAGTATCACAACTTCAATTCCCTTTTCCTTTCTCTTACCCTTCTCATCACGAAGAAGATTGTTTAAAACTGCTGTCCTTCATCGTAATGAGGCCAAGCGAGCCAAGAAACCTAAAGGGTTTTCTGCTGAGGCTCTAGCATTATATGGCAAACCAACTTTTTGGAAAGTCATTGCTGAATGCCTTGGTTTCCTTATTTAGAAATGACCTTTCTGATGCGATGATAAGTTTTCTGAAGACAAACAGTCTCATCTTAGAAAGCGTGCATGGTTCTGTAATGCCCTAGCTGCTTTTACTGCTGTTACTTACTCAAGTAACACTTGAATTGACAGAAGTTTGAGTGAAATGTTATTTCTTTTTCTTCTCAATGGTCATGTTTGGATTCAGCCACTCTCTGAGGTTTGGATATAAGCAGATTCCTAATGTTAATGTTTCAAAATGTTTACTCTAACTGGGTTTGGTTTTGTTTTGTTTTTGCTTTGCAATTGCACGCTCACCTGCTGGATTCTCCTGTCCGCAATGCAAGCGGTTCCGCGGACCAGTGCCACCCAGTGCAGCTCGGTGCCGGAGCCCCGCTACGGCCGGCGGCTGGGCAGCGATTTCGCGGTGGGGGCCGTGGTGCGGTTCGAGTGCAGCGCTGGCTACGCGCTCCAGGGCTCCCGGAGCATCGAGTGCCTCACCATGCCCGGGGCGCTGGCCCAGTGGAACGTTTCGGTACCCACCTGTGTGGGTAGGTATCTTTGGGTTTGGGGGAAGAAACGCTCAAAGCAGTTTAGCTGTTTGTGCTAGAAAAATAAATTACATCCTTTGGGATGGTTAAAAAGAAAAACCACCACCACCAAAATGAACTAATGAAACAAAAAAACCCCTATTTCATATCTCTTACGTACAAAAGCCAGGCCTGCCTATGAACAAGGGCGGTTAACCCCGAATGTCAGGGGAGGGACCTTTTGATCCAATACTCAGTTGTGGGATCTGGGAGAGCATCTAGAACAGATTAGATCCCTCTGAAAGCTGTTTTCACCTTCTTTGGAGGGGAGCAGTTCCTAAAGACCCAGTCTCATGGTACCCAGTGTTCCCCACACCTAAGGGCTGTGTGCTGCTTGTGTTAGAAGTTAAATGAGAGATTTACTGAAAAGAGGGTTATTCATACAAATCTTATCCTTAAATCGTGAGCCAATTCTGCTTGCTTTTTTGTCCACAGACAGATGCTTTAAAGAGAATATTTTAGTAGGAAGCCAAGTCCTTCAAGCATTACTTTGCTTATTTCAGTGCCGTGTGGTGGAAATTTGACTGAACGCAAAGGAACCATCCTGTCCCCTGGCTTCCCCGAGCCGTACCTGAATAGCCTCAACTGCGTGTGGAAGATAACAGTCCCCGAAGGAGCAGGGATTCAGGTACAGTGTTAGCAGCTGTCGCTGCAGCATGATCTTGAGAGGAGAACAAACAGTATCTGGTGCACTTAAAGAGGCCACGTGTTATAAAGTTGTGTAATTCTCTGGAATCAGACATCCATTTACACTGTGACGGTCAAAAGTGGGTAATATTTCAGTGGATTTTTGCCTCCTGGAGACACTCTCTGTGGGAAATAACTGGAGCCATGTGGCTGTTCTGGTGTAACAAAATAATTGTGGTATTCTGGGCATATATCTTTATACTGCTTAATTATGCACTGTTGAAAGCAGTGTAAGCTACACGAAGGAAGAGTTCCTTGCTCAGAGTGCCTGCGTGGATTTGTTATGCCAGCAGAGTTGCAGCAGTATGATTATACAATTACAGCTTTGCTGTTCATTGTCTCCAGGTAAATGAGCTCTCTCTTCAGGTCTTTTTATGGTCCTTATCGTTCCTCTGCAGAAATAGTCATGCAGACTAGAGGATGTAGAAAATGAAACCCAACATCAGCGACCAAACCTTAGATAAAGTTCCCATTCAGCACATATGTGCCTTGTCCTCACAGAAAGCATCTCGCCGTGCGTTGCACTGACATCACTTGACGCACAGGAGGTGGATTCTTTAACAGGTTCATTCATTCCACAGGCCTCGTTATCAAAGCGTTTCTTTCTTCTTCTTTACACCACTTTGTCTGCGAGGGTTTTGTTCATTAAGTGCTTTTATTTCTGTATCATGTATTTGGCTGATAGACTTGTAGGTGGGTTCCTCTCTCTCTGCAGCACTCGCAGCTGTTGGTACACAGCGGTTGTGTTTCTCTCAACAGTTTTATTGGAACATCAGCTCTGCCTTGCTGGATTACAGTTCTGCTCTCCCAGAGGGGATTCTTATCTGGTGCCACCATCAAAACTCAAATGGAAACCTGAACCTGGATCTGGGATGGCAGAGCTGGTGGGAGCAGCACCGGGGGCTTCGCAGCGAAACAGCACAAGCCTGGAATAATATTTTGTGCCCTCTGCCAGGCTTTCACTCTGTCCAGTCCAGCAAATTCTGCTCCCCTCTTTGTTTTTGAAGCCATTTAAAATAGTGTTTTCAAAAGCCTCAGCGCTCGCTGTCGGTACCTTCCTGTTCATCTGAAGTTTTAGCCCTTCTCAAAACCCCCAAATGCAGGAGGATCCATTTAGCTCAGCCAAACGTCTGAACAGTTGAGGCAGTTTGCAAGTTGCTCGGGACTCCTGGGATCGGGAGGTGATAATTCACTTAATTTTTAAAGTGATGTAAATAGATGTCTGTATTCTGCACTGTCGTGTTCTGAATGCAAACCACCTCTCAGCCCGCGGAGCTGTTTTTGCACGTCAGCTAAGCTTAGGGGAAAGTGGATATTGCAGTAGGCTGTTAAAAGCATGTCTTTATTCATAAGTACTTGTTTCTCACCTCTCTGGCTGTGCAAATGCAGCTCTCGCATGTAAAACTGGAAAACGTAATGCCAAAGTATTTTGAAGGTTTCTTCCCTCTCCCCTTTTTCTGCTGGATGTGATCTCTTGCAAGGGAAATGGATATTTTGGGGTCTAATACAAAATGCATGCAAACAAAGAAGTGTATCCTGTGGCTGAGCATTTACACCGCCAGAGCCTTCAGTTCGGTTTCTAGGTCTAGAGTGGGAAGGTTTTGGCGAAGGGCAGGACCGCGGTCCTTCGGTGTAACCCCTTCCTCTGGTGTGGAGTCGGTGTGGACCCGCACCGGTGCTGGGGTCTCCGCTTCCAGCTGCGCCGGCCTGCGTGGGGGACGGTGCGCGGGGGCACCCGCGGCTCTGCCCGTGGGCACGGGCCGGTCGCAGGATGACGCCTTCTCGCCACGTAAAACCCGATCGCATCAGCTTGTGACGCTGGGGCTTCCACTGGAAGTCGTCTGTGGGGGGAGAAGGCATTGCGGAAGGTGTCGGCCCCCAGGCAGTAGAGCAGCCCCCGTGAAGCCCTGCGCAGGAGCTGTCGGGTGGGGGGCAGCCCAGAGGCAGGGTGATGGCCGCAGAGCTGGACCCACCGTGCCCCGCACAGCGGCTGCGTAACCTGCCCCACTCCATCAGCTCCGCCTCCCCTGTCACCCGCTTTTGTGTGCAAGATGTTCTCAGTTATTAGATACTAATTTAAGCATCAGTTTACCCTCGTTTTGTACAACAATTAAAGGTTAAACAACTGTAAATCAGAGGAGGAGGTGAAATTAAAGCTTTCTTGGTAGTGGCGAGTCACTGGCAGGATTTTTATGTAATCAGCGTACGAGCTAGCATTTCTGCCATGAATTATTCATTCCTGTAGCAAACCTTCCTGAGTGAATTAATTTATATACATGGCAGTAAATAGATGCAGATCCCTTGTGAATCCACATGTCAGACTAGAATTAGGACCTTAAAAATGTTTATTCCGTTAAGTTGGGGGGCAAGGAGAATAAATGATTCAGAAAATGTAAGAGCAAACAAAATGCTCATTCTCAATCCACGCTCTCTTTCAATAATGTAAATCACAATAGGGGTGTAATTATGCAGGCTGAAAGGTATTGACTTGGTCAGTGTGATCAGTAATGGCTCTGCAGGGGTCACTGCAATTTCTGCTAGATGAACTCCACGTATTTTTTTGAAAAAACAACTTTGCAGGAACTTTATAGCCTGCTTTATTATTCAGAATAAATCAAGGAGGAAAAAGGTTAAAATGGCAGAAATAATGGGGTTTGATTTTTTTTAAAAAAAAAAAAGTGTGCGTGTGTTATGTTTAGCCAGGCAAAGGCAAGCGAGGTATTTGGAGTGGACCAGTAAATACAGAATAAGAACGCTGCAGGAAAAAAGGGAGGGGGGTTTCACAGAACTACAGGGGAAGGGTGAGCGTGTTTGTGTGCAGCACATGCGTGTGCGTATGTGTGCGTGCAGTCAAGATTTGCAGGGCATCGAAATCTTTTCAGTGTTCGGTCCAGTGAATGTCTCCTGCTGAGCGCTGTGCTCCAGGGAGTCACTCTATTGAATTCGGCAGGACGGCTGCAGAGCAGAAGCATTAGGCTTAGTAGGAAATCTTCATCCAAAGAGGCTCAAGGCACTGAGGCTCTGCAGTACGCAGATGTGCGAAGGCTGGAAGTCAAAGGAAATCTACCTGCCCGAATTACCGGCATTCCGGCGTTCTCCCCAAACCCACCGGCAGCGGTGCCGAGCAACTGCGGCTTCTGCCGCCTGCCAAGAAATGAAGCCTTTTGTTTAGGCCCAAGTTGTACAAGTCGTTTATGCTCCTGATTTGTCTTTAAGGGTCCTTTTTTAGGTTGTTGGCCTCGAAGTTTAATTTGAGGTACCCAGTGTTTGAAAATTTCATCTAGAGCTTACAGATTAAAGCTGTTTTTTTCCAAATACCATTGGCTTTCTCTCAGGTTTGCTGTCTGACTCTCTCAGGCTGTTCACCAAACTTGATCCTACAGCACAGCTTATTTTTCTTAATGGGGCACTGAATACTTTGAACTCCCAGTATTTAGGAATAAAGGCAGAATCCATTTTAATGGTAATCGAAGAAAACAAAACTGTGCAATTACATGTAGATCTCTGCTCAAGTATAAGAGCTGCTTTTCAGTATAAATGCAGATTTATCAGATGTCACGATGTTACTCATTTGAGGATTGCATTGATGTTCTGACTAATGGAGTCAAGTGACTTCCTTAAGCCTCCAAACCTCACGGGGCATGGCAGAGAAAGGTGGGAAATTAGAAAATGCAACTTGAGTGATTTGACTAAAAGCTGAGAAACAAGGCAGTTGCAGAAACTTCATTGGATTAAAATATCTTGCGGTTTAATGGGGGTTTCTTTGTTTTTATTTTAGCTCTTGGGTTGCTAGTGGTTGCAAAAGTCTTCAGGGATTTCTCAAAACAGGGAAAAAAGCTCAGATTCTCAGCTGCTGTGAATTAGCTGTGAAATTACAGGAGCTCTCCCTTTGTAGCAGCAGAAGACAGCACCCAGAAGACATGGAAGTTTGGAGCGTGGAGTTTGCTGGAAAACAGTTGTATAACCCAAATGGTGGTAGTCAAAGGCAATAGGTGTCCCAGTTGCATTAGCACAGATAAATAGCAGTGCTGACTTAAAGCCCCAGGGTGTGTTGCTCACTTTATTAGTGGCCCTTTCATTGATGTTATTTTGGTTTATTAGCATGATTGAGGAGTTGTAGTGTTACTTTTTCCTTTTTTCTCTGCAGATCCAGGTGATCAGTTTTGTTACTGAGCAGAACTGGGATTCCCTGGAAGTGTTCGATGGAGGAGATAACACAGCTACCATGCTGGGAAGTTTCTCTGGTACGTGTTCAGCGTCACGTTCAGTGAAGCCCATCAGGGCATGCTGAATTCCTATTCATGTCAGCTGGACTTCAGCATGTATATAAAATTAAGTGTATGCTTGAGTGCTTAAAAAACTCAGAACAGATTTAAGCATGTGCTTAAAGGGAATCATATGCTTTGTTGAATTGGGAATTTGACTGTTGGCTTCCTGCAGAAAATGTTGATAGAGAGCCTTAAACACAAAACCAGTGGGTTAGGTTTGGGTTTTTTGGAAAAACCCATGAGCGCTTCCACAGCCTGGAAGTGGGAGTTCCCGCAGCACTGCTGGGTTGCGTGGGGTTAGCCCAGTTAGGGTTAACCTAACCTGTCCAGTTTGCACCAAAATGGATGAAGGGCTACAAAACAACCTTTCCTTTGCTCGGCAGTTGGGACCGTGGCTTTCAGCAGAGCAGGGAGTAGCAAGCAGCCCAAGAGCATTGTAAAACTTTCAAATAGCAGAGCCGCTTGAAAACCAAAGGCCCTGATTCTTGCTTATTTAATGAACAAGTGTGTTCAAAGTGCTTTGAGGTTGGTGAGAAGAAGGGTCGTGCATAAAGACCAGCAGACTCTGCTCCCAGCGCTGCGTTTGGGATAGAAGTGCCTTGACCTGGTGCTGCAATAGCTTCCAGGGAATGAGGCAGGAGGAGGAATCTGGACCTTGTGGGGGACCTGCGCTCCACCCGTGCTGTTTCTCATCACCGGTTCTCTTCTCAATGCTTTTAGTCTGTCTGGTCTGTAAGTGGTAAAACCTCATCTGATGAAATTCATCAGAAGACTTTGAAAAAGCCATTGCGGAGAGGCCTTGGGTATCTCTCAGCTGGCCTCATTAGAACCTCATCAAAACCAACAGACCTTGTTAAGTTAAAGGACTTTCTGTTCTCAGCCTCTTCTGCAGCTAGTGTCTGAGGACACGGAGGAGGAAAAAAGAATCCTCTTCAGTATCTTTGTGCACCTCTTGTTTTCCCAGGAACTACAGTGCCTGCGCTGCTGAACAGCACTTCAAACCAGCTCTATCTGCATTTCTATTCGGATATCAGCGTCTCTGCTGCCGGCTTTCACCTGGAATACAAAAGTAAGAGCAATTTATAGAACCATAGAATCGTTTAGGTTGGAAAAGACCTTTAAGATCATCAAGTCCACTACTAAACCATGTCCCTAAGCACCACATCTACAAGTCTTTTAAATAACTCCAGGGATGGGGTCTCCACC